>OU343047.1:34079808-34674808 GCA_910593695.2 Ocypus olens
CGATTTTTTTTTAGCAATTACACATTTCAATGTTATAATTGAGAAAATAAATTAAAAGCTTTGTTTCCGAGTGATTGAAACATATACTACGCTAGATAAATTTAATCTGTAAATAGATATGGATTACTAGCAGATTAGATGCATAATATTGTTAATAAAGGCATACCTATCCTGTGGGATTAATAACATAAAAGTTGAACTTAACATATTTTGAGCCACTTCAATTATCATTTTTCGAACTCTGACTGGCTCTCACCTTCCATAAAGCCACTAAATGATAGTGTACCTTCAGATCTTTCATTTGATGAGTCAATTATCAAAGTAAATAGTCAAGTTTATAAGTAGAATAAAATAAAATACATTTTTGGGAGCACTAAACTTTTTGCCCATTTTTTTAAAATTTGATATAACATAATTTGTTTTGAAAACCAAAAAATGTATGATAATAATTTGCTTACATGAACATATTTAAGTGCGATTTCATCGTAAAGTAATCATTATCAATTAGTTTTGAGGCAATGAAGTTAAACAAAGTGACGCATTATTTACTTATGAAATAAAGTAATACAATCAAATGTTAATGTTCAAATCCAAATCAATTTCTTCGTTTTACGCAAAATAGTGAGGTATATCTATACCAGGTAATAAGCCAGGAAGCTATCTTTGTATGTTACATTAATGTTAGCAGCGATGTTCTTAATTTTGGGGCCTATTTCGAAATTAATTTGCATTTTTGAACTGCAATTAATGCAAATTTTTATGCAAATAATATGAACAACCAAGCAACAGCAAAACACTCACTGCGATTCTATTAAGTTATTCAAATGTTTTACTATAATTGTATAGAATACGTGCATAATAAGGCTAAAGGCAACCTCTACTAATTTATTTATAAACGTCCGCTGGTCCAATAATCCTCTTTGTTATGCACTTGTTACATAAATAACTACTATTGGTAGATAATTTTGATTTTATAATATGGACTATACTTCCTAATTATTTAAATATGGTCACCAAATGGGCTACCGACCTGCCGTCTTTCGGCCCATAATTATTAATATATTTTTATTATATTTGCCAATGAATATTTTCGTAAAAATTTAAAAAATATCGGGAAAGAAATACGCCAATAGTATTAATTCAAATCTGAGTTTCAAAATGCACGCAAAGCTTCTAAGTTCTTACAGAATCTTAAAGGTGTATATTTCATTAAATATCTTCAAGGCTTGCGACTGTTAGTAACTTTCAATTTTTGAAATTTATATTTTAGTATGCTAATTATACCAGTTTTCCGTTCTAGTCAAGTATCTATAATTTATAATTATTGGCTTAAAAACCATTTTTTTGCAGAAATTTTTGATTTATTCGACTATGAGATGAATATTCACTTTAAAGTATCTAGTGATTATAAACTGTTTTTCTTATATTTTTCAAATTTCATTATGCTATAGGACTTGTAAGGGTGGTTGAAATTGAAACGACTGATTGTCATAAAGAGGTTAAAATCTTCTTCGATGTGAAGTGCTAGCGTTTAAAGAAAAATTTGAAGAAGAAATAATTTATAAGATTGAGTCGCGATTCAAGTTCTCACGTATTTTTGGTTTAAATATTAATAATCCAATAACAATGTGTTTAATTCTTGTTGTAAGAATATAAAATAATTCAAAATTAAATGTGGTCGTTATCTAGATTGATTTGAAGGATTTTTGTTCTATATATAGGTTGAATTTTTTTTAGTGTGAAATTCAAATGAATATACAGTTCGAATTGCACTGAATACCTAAAATGACCAGGTGTCGTATTAGCAAAAAAATTATGATAAGGTCGGTACTTCACTATAAAAATCTTCAAACGTTAAATACCAGGTAAATACGAAACCTCAGAATATTATTGGTTACACTACACTCACAAATGCATTCTTGAAAAATTGTCCGAGTTCACATTAAAAATAATTCTTTCCCGCAATTTAATGTGGTTGCACAGTTTTAGAAGATAGATTAACTTGCAAACTTAACACATTTTAAAACATTACAATATTTAATTTCGGTATTTTCATAATATCAAATTATTTAGTGTATGCTGTAGCTTTAAATTTAAATTTCTTTAATGTGCCAATAACAATAGGTCTACACAAGTCAAAAAACATAATATAAATAAGTGATTTCAATAAATAAATAAAAAATATGAGTGATAACAGATATAAACAAATTAATCAGTAGAACAACTATACATATGCAAAAGATGGGTTCAGAAACAAAACTGTAACATGCTGAGTTGTAAGGTAGTAATATAAATATTAAAATACAATATTAAAATTTGGTTGTATAAGTAAAAATTAAATTAAATTACTATTTAAAAACAGTTGATGAATTAAAATATTAATTAACCAAAATTAAAACTAATACAGTTTAAAAATGAAAAATATTAAAATAATTAACACACTAAAATTTTGTTGTATAAGTAAAAATTAAACAAAACTACAATTTAAAAGCAGTTCATGGATTAAAATAATAAACACCTAAATTTAAAACTAATAAAAATTATAATTTCAATAATTAAAAATATTATAAGATAGTAGATAACTAAAAATAATACAGAATTAGATGGTAACATTACAATTTAAAAATTCATCCCATTAGTAAAAGGCCTTCGAGAGGAGATAGTTTTTAACCATTAAATTGTTTCAAGGACAGACAAGTTATGTGAGGTGGAAATTTATTATAGAATTGGATGCTATAATAGATTTTTCCGGTATGTACTGTTTGCAGTCGAATACGGTTTTGACATATGTCATTTTTGCGTCTTGTATTGTGATCATGATGGTTATAACCTGGGTACCTTGTTGGAGTAATAAAATTTAATTGGAATTCATTATAGTTATCATTTAATGTATATTTTTCAGATTATACTTTCAATTGTAAAAACAGTTTCCTTCCAACCTCAAATATACGTATATTAATAATACACGGAAATAGTTGATCTATCATTATTTTGCTGCAATATTATATAGGACACATTTTAAAGGCACAACTTATTAATAGCAATTAATCAATTATTTTTCAAATCATTCGATATGTAATAAGCCGATTAAAAATAAAGAAATGCAGGAAATGGACACTTTAAGCCAAAATAATTAATACGTGATTTATAACAATTAAATTTTAATGGATCCCAGTCTAGGACAATATACAATCCGCATCTCATAAAAAAGAAAACCGCCATAAAACAGGTTATAAAGTGGAAATTTAAAAATTTCCATAGAAAGTTGAGCAACTCCGCAAAAGTGCTGGTTACTTTTTCTGCTTGTCATAAGTAGGTAGACACGCATTCCTGCAATGCACCATTTAAATACGATGTTATGTTCCAAATGGTACTCATGCTCCATCTACAATTACAGACTGCATCGAATATTTAGATCAGATTACAACACAAACATTAATAAACTAGAAGTAAAAGTAAAAGTCACGCTGAGACTAGCTCCGGTAAGGCAATCAGAAAAACAATGCTGTTTAATTTGTGGTGAAATTGCAATTTGACTTTCTAACTAACAAATTTAAAGAAGAAAAAAGTTATTCGAATGCTTTTAATCATTTCCGGTCAGGGTTAACAATTTCTTTAATAATGAAATGGACTTAATTACATTAACCTACTGAATTAGCCAGATGTTCAATTCTCTTTAATTGGCATAACTATCTAATAATTTGCATGCTTAGTATTTATATTCGAATGGCTCAGATAAACTAGAAGAGGTAAGGTTTCAGAATTTCTGAATACATATCGTATATGTGTGACAACGTAAAGAATGGGCTCTAAAATTTGGTAGACCATATTTTGTTAAAATTAAAAAAATATATTAATGTAGGCATTATGCAACTTTCTCTGATTTTATTACAAAATTATTATAGTTTACATTTTTAGGATACATTCAAACATTTTGTTATATCACAATTATTAATTGGCTATCGACCAGAGGTCTTTCAGTCAAAATTATTATATTTTTCTTTATCGACTATTTTAAATAGCGCGATTTCGAAAAAAATATACTCCACATAAGTTGTTCATTTTGACATTCTATACATTATTTATTACAAACTCTAACAATTTCATAATTACAGACAAAATACTGTAAAATTTTAGTTATTTAAATGTATATTATGTATAAGCGATTTTTAACCAATGTTATTTCACTAGTAGTACTAGCATTGCTTAAATATATACAGTTAGACAACGCTTATGGAGGAACAGGAAAGTAAATATTTGAGTTCTAAAGTTTCCGGCAGATGTCAGATAAATGCACATTTGATAAAATAAAGAAGGAAGTGTTCTTTATTTCAACAAATTCAAGGAAATTTCGATCGCCCCCTGGATATCGATAGCGCATTTAACTGCTTTGTCGTCATTGGATGCCATGCTATAAATGTCATGGGAGGTAATTAATTGATATTTATCACCTTTTTTTTCTGATATATAATATAAAATTGGTATAATTTTCTATTCATTCGGGCTGATTTGAGCACCGGGAATCTTTATATGTATACATTAGGGTGACCAACTTTTTCTACAAATGAAAAGAAACATTTTATGTATTGCAACAATAAAATGCACTATAATATGATCAATGCTTAATTGCCAATTAATTATTAATTAAATGAGTACTTTTCCATTGGATTCATATTTCTTCTCAGTGTATCATCTTCTAACAATTCGTTGGTTATTAGCAATTGAAAAACTCTTTCAACCGCAGCATTAATTCCAGGGAATAAATAAACACCACAAACATCCACATGGAATATGGCAATTTTTGAAATGGCTGAATATGTTGATTTTCCCATTATTATTTTCAGAATTAAAATTTACATTCAGTCTTCTAATTTCTTTAAAGAGGCAATTGCTGCCTAAATTAATGCCTGGTTTTCTTTACATAAAAAAGTAAGAGATTAGTCTTTAAATATCAAAAAGGACATGAACTATACTTTTTACGGGTCAAATATCAAAAAGGAGGACATGTACGAGGACACTTTTCAGTGTCACCATTCATACATGCATACATACATCTTGCACATAAATAGCACAAGAGATCTATAATAGTGATGCTAACCTATTTATGTATTGTTTATGAGCCTACCCCGGCGGACCCCAGACTATCATCCTGGATTCTGTCACGATTAAGAAAATGTCCTAGAAATTATATCGCATTTAAAAAAGTAATTGTAAAAGTTTTATTATATATTTAAGTAAACTTGTGATAAGTTTGAATAATTTTAGTGAAAATACTCAAAGATAATTTTTATTATTTACTAAAAACGCTTACCTTAAATTTTTTTGAAATTTACAAATGTACAATCACTTCATTTTGGAATAATTAGTTGTAAGTAAATATAAAGTTATCGAAATTGTAAAAAAATGCAATATTAATTATTGGTATATAAAAAGTTACTCCTCATCCTCAAATTTGCATTTCGGCATGAATGGAATGTAGTCATACATGGAAAAATTGTAATAAATTGGTGGCTTGAATACATATATATGTATATATCAGTGATGGCTCGAGGGGTGACTCATGGTATGGTCGAGCTAATAGAGGTGGCAGTACAGATAGGTAGGGTTGGTTGGAGAGATGGCTGGCAGCGTGACAGCACCTATCTACATATATACAACTACAAAAGAAAGTATTTGTTTCACATATTTTTATTATAAACATTTACATACATGGAAATAATTAAAACAATAAAAGCACAACAGTGAAATTGTGAAAAAATGACATCTAGAAACACTGCGAGTAATAAAGAGTCCCAGTGGCAGCAGTTTACTGAGTTTTGGTACTGCAAGAAACTACAAAACTAATTAAAACATTGCAATATGTGAGTTGTCATCAAGATTATAAAATTCTATTTGTTATATTCTTGAGGGTAATATAACAAGTGCTATGATTATCATCGTTGATAGCACCGAGTTAAAGCCGATGAAAATTGAAGGCACGAGTACAATTTTCTGATAGCTTTAACTAGTGGTATCATCAAGAATTAATCATAGCACAAGTTATATTTGGGGAGAGAATACAATGAATGTTACAATACCTATAAAGAAATGCCTCGCTCTCGGCTTAAAAATCATAAATGTCAGCTGTGACATTTATAATTTTTACAACATTCAAATAATGATTTTGTTAAAATATATGAGTACTCCCGTAAATTTATTCTCGTACTTCATCATCCGTAGCCTCTCCCCATCGAATGCAATCACTCATTTTGATAAACAAATTCTTGTTATTAAATCTTTGATAAGTATCAGTGAGAAAATTATAAAAGTCACACTGATGTTTCAACTAAATTTGATTACCTGTAAACAATTTAGGAGTAACATGCGATGATACTGTCTATCATCGATTTGATAGCCTCTTACGTTTTTATTTTTTCAGCCAATCAAATTATTCGAAAATGTACCATGTAACTAATGAGTTGTTTTCTCTCACTGAATATAACTGGTGGTACAATTAATAACATCAGTTTAGTCGATATTGTTTATTTATTTCAACACACACTAACTGGAAACATACACATTAAGAAGTCTTTTAAAAAATATGACCAGATGTTAACAGAGTTAATTCTTTTATATATTGCACGTTTTCTCTACATCTTCGTTATGCCAGTATTGTAGATATTTACTTAATTTAAGCAAAATTATAAGAGATAAATAATTTTAATACAAAGTTAATCACGTCATCATGAATAAATATAAATTAGCCCAATTTAACCATTAATCAAGTTACATGATTTATTAATAGTGACTATAGTTTTGATCACATACTGATCATTATTAAACTAAAATTTTTATCAGTACGTGATCGAAACTAGTCGCTATTAATAAATTGTGTGATATTATTAAAGAAAGTGTTTTATTTATAACAAATTGGACTGGAATAATGGTGAAATTGGGATAATTAATATTTATTCACGATGTCGTGATTAACTTAACAATGTCAATCAATTAAGTCCAATTTGGTTATTAGAGAGGTATGTATAATGAGGAGGTTACGTTATATTTAGATGAATAATTGCTTAATTACATACAATAGGAATATTTTTTTATTATTTTGAAATTAAGTACATACCGCAATGTAAGATCTTGCAACGATCATGATCGTGAGCAGGAAAATGAAACATTTTTAGTCCGCGAAATTTTTTACGGTTTTTATTACAATTTAGAAACTGACACTTATTGCCTGACATTGCTTTTCAATATCGTTCAAATTACGACTTTATTAATTAAAAAGTGATCTCAATAGAACACATATTAAATAGACAAAAGCCGAACCATGTGTTGTTTACCAAACAATGTAAATGACATTTGGCATTTAGATTGCGACCTTCAGTTTTCAAACTGCCGCGACTGCCACCTACTGGTTACTAGCGTACTAGCTAATTACGAAAATTGATGTTTTAGACTCTGGCGCCACCTACTGGTTACTAGTGTACTAGCTAATTACGAAAAATGATACTTTAGACTCTGGCGCCATCTATAGTCCGCATCCTTTTCGGACTTTCCCTATTTTACACAGGCGTTGTCTAACTGTATATATTTAAGCAATGGTACTAGTAATAACGTAAATTTTGAATCATTCAATTTCCGGCATGGCATTAGCCGGGAACGTATGATTGTTGTTTCAATAAGTTATTTATTTATAGTCTTAGTAAGACTTAATTTTTCAGAGTTACGAAGAGGTTGAATATTCAATTTATTTAATGCATTTGCAACAAGTGAGGTTTCCCAAGTTTAATTTCTGTGATTTAGTAAAAAAACTTGTCAGACTTGAAGTTTATAGCCCTCGGGCGCCTTACATACAGTGGCTTATCATCAAATTTCGGCCTCATCGATGAAATTAAAAAGGGCCGCTACATTTTTATTTTCACCGATAGAAATTCGGGAATGTATTGTTAGGTCGCCTCCTATTTTTATCGATTTTATTCCCTGAATCTGTCATCGTTGTGTGACGTGAAGTTAGTTGTTGTTCTGGTTTCAATTGCAACGGTGTAACGATAGTTGGTACACATAAGAAATAAACATTAAACCTAACATATTAGGGTTACCCTTTGACTATATACTTATGGACTGCTCCATTTCCCATATGATCACTGCTCCAAAAGTTGTCCGCGAGCTGGAGCCCGATATAAGTCCCGCCCCGGAGCTGAAAAATGGAGCGTAATTTAAAAACCGGAAAGCAAGAAAAAATATTTCTCGATGTATTCATCAGCATCAGAATGCAAATGCTAGCATATTTCGGCAACTCGGGTCCACTTTCCTGCCTGTTCTTTACAAGCAAAGCATCAACCTATAATTTGCGAAGTTCCGGATTTGATGGAAATCTAATACAGAAGTTTAGGTTATAAGTTAAAAGTCAACTGACATATTACAACCGCGTTGGCATATATACGTGGACGTATTGCAGCCTCTCACAATATTTTGACATAGTGTGAATATTTGACAATATAAATGTTTATAAATTCAAAGGTGTGAATAAATTGCAGGTTATCACAATATGCAATGCGAGCTCATAGAGTCATATGTCATAGACACAAAATAGCTACCAATTTAGTAACATACCGCAACCATTTAGGGTCCCGCCGCGCCACCGTTGCTTGGAGACACACATGAAGTTGGCGTTAGATGTCCATATGTATATCGTCAAAGGGGTTACCTTACATTCAATTTATGGTTATACGTTTTGAAAGCTTGCACTGTTGCCAGTAATTATTTCAGGCATCTTATACATTTTTTTCCGTGCAAGAAAAACTAAATATTGCAACACTGTGAGTAATTATATAGAATAAACTGACGAAATTAACATAACAACGGTTGTTTGCAAATATCAACCAGGACTGCTTTAACACATCTATTGAATATAAAGTACTGTTAAAGAATATTTTAGAGTATGATATTGCGAACATATTTTTTACCGACTTTGTAAAAAGATACAAATCAAATATTCTTCATAGGCTATTTGAATATTATTTCCAATTCCCGTGGCCTTTTTATAATTTCGCTCTCGATGTATTATTATATAACAACAATTGAAGCATGATTGCCAAAATATAACTTTTGCTACAGCCAATTAATGAATCTATTTATTGATTCTTGTAATCAATGCCTGAAGCGCAGACCATATCACAGTTACAGTATCATGTCTTTTAACTTTTAAACTTGCATAACTATTCGGAATGCAGAAAACCTATTCATAAATACCGACCATTTATTATTTTTAAAGGAAACTAGAGTTTAAATTATTTATTTGAGTTTACTATTCCCATACACGTATTATTCGAAACATAATTCCACTATTTCTTATATTTGCATATAATTAGAACGTGAAATTTACTACCGGATATAGCTTTCCTCTCATTACACATAAAATATATTCCAGAAAAATGTATTTCATCAAGGTTGGACACAGTTCATTTAGTTATCTTAATTAAAATTACTGTTTATATCCTTCAACCATGACTAAGAGCTCTAGGCAATGATGCCAGATTTATTACAATGGGAAAATTAATTAAACATTTTATCGCATTTGAAAATAGCAATATTGACAAGTATGGAAATATGCATCTCTGCAAAATTAACTTGATATGCCTGAGTATAAATATTAATGTTTTGCAGATTTTAAATAATGAAATAATTTACACTACAATTTTCACATCTTCGAAACAATATAATTATTTTAAAAATAAAATATTTATTCATTCATTATTTTTTCCTTACTCATGAAGTAAACTTCGCCAACTTACCATTGAGCTAGTGCGCCATTTTTACCGCACCCTGTATATTACAAAGTTATCGATAATTTCTTTCAAAAATTAATATACTCCTAAATATCTAGATGAATTAAAAAAATAAAATATTTTCACGTGGTGTAACTTATAAATAACAATCTCAGTACAATTCACTGCAAATCATATATCGCAGTGTAAAACCTCACCAAACATACAACTTAACATACTTTTCCATTTTTAAATTTGTTTCTATTTGTGGGACTTAAATAGATCATTGATTTAGATTAGATAAATTTTGATAAACCTTGACTATAAAAAAGATGCCAGGAAACAATGCAATGTAAACCTTAAAATTTAAATAAATGCAAGTATTATACATAATCGAAATTATAAACACTTACTTATAGTAAATACGGGTCCGGGACAAAGTGCCGAATGCCCAAAGTGCCGAATCGGTATTTGGCCCAAAGTGCCAAATTTCATACTACCGACCATGCCCAAAGTGCCGAACGACGCCAAGCGATGTCGCATCGTTCGTAAATTCGGACCCGAATGCGAATCGGAAGTTTGGACATTCGGCACTTTGACCTCGCGCCAACTTATCAGTAAGGACCAGAACTGTCGAACGTCTTCGCATGCACCTACGAGTAAGGCCCACAATGCCGAATATGTATGTTATAATACGTTTAAAAAAGTTTAAAATAAAAATACAATTACATTACGTACATACATGAGGGTGTGCATTCGGCATTTTGGACCTTACTAGTTGGTGCGTGTAAAGACGTTCTGTCAAATGACCAAAGTACCGATTCGCATTCGGCTCCGACGCCTTGTTTACGAATTATGCGACGTCGCTTGGCGTCGTTCGGCACTTTGGGCATAGTCGGTAGTATGAAATTCGGCAGTTTGGGCAAAATACCGATTCGGCACTTTGGACATTCGGCACTTTGGGCAGGCCCAGTAAATACATTAACTAAATTCAATAACCACGAAATATACCTAGAATATATTCAATCTACAAAATTGAATCTCATAGAGACAAAAAACCTATTGAAACAACTACTTCCCAAGCCAGATAATGAATTAACAAATTAAATTTGCTTGTTATAAATAGTACAATAATGAATATAACTTTCTTTTAAGATGTACAAGGACCAACTTAAAGAATATTTAAAATTAAATTGAAACAACTTGAAACTGCTAATATTATAGTGATAACACTAGAAAAACATTGAAACAAGGACACAAAGTTCTTTTTTGTCTAGTGCTTTCAAGTGGAAGCTATTGCCGGTTTGCTGAAACCATATTGTATAACTCGAAAAATTTCCTATGTAAGATGGTAACATTTTTATACTGCCAGTTGGACAATAAAAATATCTCTCAAAATCAAGAACAAAAATAGGAGGTTGCCATTTAAAAACAAAATTGATGACGGCATTACTCAAAAACAAATGGCGACTGAAAATCGATTTTTATACAAAAATGTGTATTTTTATCAAAGAAAATCGCACTGTTCGGGGATTTTTTCCAAAAATATTTTATTTCGGTTTTACTGAATTTATTCCATATTTTAGGCGCGCACTATATTAGCAGCCAAATACAAACAAAATAATTCGATTAGAACTAAAGTATTTGTAAAAATAATATCTGAAATTTTGTACACTGCACAGTGGGCCAAAAAATACGGTACAAATTGTAAATATTTATATTTTCAATCCTAATTACCGCATTAAATATTGCTTTGAAAAACAAAATATTTACACTTTGTAGATTGCAAAAATAATTCATTACATTTTTGAAAAGTTTTCGTATTGAGGATTTTTCACATTAATGAAGGCTTTGCAATGGGAGTTTATAATTCACCGCCGCGTCGCATTTGTAGGTATCAAAATTAGTGGGCCTTGATTTAATTTTGTTTTCTAATGAATCTCAGACATCAGTCATTTCTATCAGTCATTATTAGTTGTTGTGACAAAAATGGTTTACCCAAGTAAATGAAATAAGATGTTCATTAAACATTTGTTTCAACATGACAATTTATCTGCACAAAAGAGTGTGAACAAATACCCACAAAAGTGTTGGTCGGTTACAAGTATTCAGTGATTAATAATTAAACTCGGAACTTACGGTAACAATAATCGCAAACAATTAAGTGGAAGAACACGTACAGTACGTATTCCTCAAGGGATGAAAAATGCTCTTTTCAGTGTTGTATTAATTATTTTAAAATATTAATAACTCACGAAGATATATGAGTCCAAAACTACTTGTACTGTTTTTTTTTGCCCACAGTATATAATAAAAATACCGGCATTCTAAGTACAGTCAAGTATAAAGTGTAATTATTAAACATGTATATGTGAAGCTTCCTACATTGTTTCCTAATTGTAAATTCTTACATAATGGCAACCAAGGCACTATACCTATCTCCTGCAGTCGTTGGAAATTTTGAAATATTGCAGTAATCGATCAGTAAATCTCCTCAGTAAACAAACCGACTTCAATTCTAGTCATTCTGTATTTTTACTTTCTCCGTTGCGAAGTACGAGAAAGTATTGTGATCGTGATTTTTTTTCAATTTTTTTTACGGAAATATACGTTTTGGGGTCCCTAGATGTCATTTCAACAATTTCTGAAAAAACAAATTGTGTCTGTGTGTGCGCGCTGTATCTCAAAAACTAATAAAGCAATTGATATGAAACTTTGAACATCCGTTTTATTTGATAATCGTTTACCTGTTTTTTGTTTTTTGAGAATATTTTCTTAAATATGAAAACTATCACAAAAACATTTAAACAAACTTTGAAGACAACAAAGAAATGAACATCTTTTGCTTCAAAACATTTTTCATAAAATCATTTTTATTCGAGAAAAAAATGTGTTTTTTTTCATTTTTGTTTTATAATTATAAAACGATAATAGTTACAGCAAATTTATGTTAATAAAAATTGTAGAGAATGCCAAAATAAACAACTTATAAAGAATAGGTTTTTTTTCCGAAATCTCTTTAGTTTTTAAATAAACTCAGCTTTTAAATTTGTAGAATAATTTTTCCATTTTTCATAATTTTGACGTTTTAAACGTCAGTTTCATCCGAGTTTACGCAACGCTCGATGTACTACTAAAACATCATCACCATTTTTTTTCCGTATCCGAAAATATTTGGTATAAATTCAATTACTCATCAATTTTCAATCACTTAAATATGTATAACGTCCAGCCATTCAAACTCGAATTGTTATTTTTGGTATAAATTAATTTTTTTTTTAGTGTTTGTGATTAAAATATAGTGACTTTTCTTATTTCAATCAATATTTTATACCAGTTTACATTCTCAATATTAACTACTCCTATTATTTTTGAAATAATTACCTGTATTAGGCAATTCATATCTGACATATTGTTTCTTGTCATTTATTGCAAATGTATCTTTAAATCCATTTAAAGCGAAAGTGAAAATTCATAAGCGTATACAATGCTTTATATTTTGTAACCATGTTCTCAATTACTTTCATTTCGAGCAAGTTTCGTAAGCACTATGTAAACTGGAACACCGGTTGACCCTTAAGATAAAAACACATATTTAAGTTTGCGAAATCAGAATCGCAATTAAATTACGTTATTATGATGTAAATTAATTTAATTCGAATAAATAGTGCATATTACAAGGTCATGAGTAAATGTAAATATATACATATACACAGTGGGCCAAAAAAGTAGTTTTGTACTCTCATACATCTTCGTGAGTTTAATATTTTTAGATAATTAATATAACAGTGAAAAGCCCATTGTTTATAAATAAGATGTACTTTTGCTCTAAAGAAATAGTTTTTAAACTTGTGCCCGGACCACCTGCTTGACTTCAAATTAATGCATGAACCTCTTATATCCTTTCAAATACGTACTGTACTTGGTCTTCTATTTAATTGTTTGAGATAAATGTTACCGTAAGTTCTGAGTTTAGTTATTAATCACAATTGTAACCGAACAACCCTTCTGTGAGTACTTGTTCACAATCTTTCGTGTAGATAAATTGTCATGTTGATAGGTAGTACGTATATGTATTTATGATAATATGACTAAAGAAATATTTTGTACCATATTTTATTTTTTAAAAGTTCCAACAAAATATCAAACCAAATAATTGAAAATAATTACAGCCAGACATTAATTTGCTTGAAACATGATCTGCTCTAGTGCCTTGAAATGTATAAAACCACTCCTATTTATGCACGAATATTAATATAATCAATCACCAGACTAACTTTATAAATTTAATATTACGATTTGTAAATGTGGGCCATAGGATTTTACATGCTAAAAATTATACCTTGTGTGAATGTATATTTTATCATATAATTTTGAAGCAAATTTTAGTTAGTAATATAAATCAATTATTTTTCTACATGATGCGCTTAATTAGAATAATTTAAACATGTTTCATTCAATTAAAAAGTGCTTTTGCTCGGAACCGGACGATCGGGATACGCTGCAGAAAAGTTGTCAACTATTTCCCTAAAATAAAAATTCTGGTAGAAAAATACAACTATTTCCCTACTGGAGAAACCTCTTATAATTGCCGTTACAAACTCCACCCGTTCTTCAACAGTATAAACAGACATTTTCTAGTATAAATTCATTCGATTACTTGCCTCATTAATAAATCTGACGTTTCGTAAATTCTAGGTACTTTGATTATTTTTGCTCAGTTATTTATATTAAATAATTTCATTTTTTAATTAAATAAAACATGTTTAAGTTATTCTAATGCAGCGCATCATGTAGATAAATAATTGATTTATTACTAACTAAAATTTCCTTCCAAATTTTATGATAAAATATACATTAACATAAGGTATAATTTTTAGCATGTAAAATCCCACGATAAAAAAATGTACTGTGTTTGAATATCTGTTTGAAAAAAGCAGGCAATGCTAGGATTATTATAGGTACATATGAAAAATAACTAGATGTATTGGCATAGTTATTTTGCAAGTTCAATTTTAACACCTATCAACATTCATAAATGTAAATTAAATAAATAACACATAAATTTGGTGAAGGAACACTTGTTAAGTTTCATTTTTATATAATGCAGGAAAACATCCATGAAAATGGGGTAATTAAAATTCACCTCGTCTTGCTACAATTATATTATATAATGTTATATTCTAGTAATATTAAATGTACGTTTGTAAAGATAAGTGCCGTGTACGAATATGTGTGAACACTCCTTATATTGTTGTCTAGAATGCACAATGAACTTACGTCCACATAATCATTATGAGTGTTGCAATCACTTTATATAAAACTAGGTTATGATTAATCTGCAACTTGCTGTCCGCCTTAAAACAAAATTTAAAATATAATAGGAAATAAACGTGTTACGTAACTTTTTGTGCTTTATACTTTTTGATTTAATTGTATTTTCGGTTTGATTACAGCCTTATTCAAAGTAGTGTGAATTGTTTTATTATATTTCCTAAGGTGGTCATTACTTCTGTAATAATAATGGTTATATACAGGGTGTTTCAAATTTGAAGCTCACCATGGGAATCTCGCTTATTAGAAGAGATAGAGGGCATGTTTAAATTTGGCGCTATTGCAGAATTTTATGCTGATTAATAATCTATTGATAATAGTTATTTGTTTAACAAGGCAATAAAGTGAAGTTGAATCCAGCCAAGTCAGGAAATCTATTGTCGTGTTACACATATTTTTTCGCAGATTATTCAGGATAAATTAATAATAACTTGCAATGCGATAATTTTCAATATATTTAATTATATCAACATATAGAAGATAGCTTTGTAAAAATTTCGTAGGTACCCATGTAAAACAAAAATTGACATTTATAATAGACATTGTGGTAACCGCACTTTGACGATGTGTGTGGTGTAATCATTTATTATCATAATGATCTTGATTTCGTAAGTGACATGCAATAAATATTTAAATCGGACGGACCGTATAATTATAACAAGTAAAACTCTTCAATACATTCCTTTACTGATATGGTTGATGGTGGAAGCCATTACTTTGTGATAGATTTTGATACAGGAATTCCGAAAAATTTTAATAAAATGCACTTTGTTGGTATCACACACATTTCTTAACGAATAAAAATATTAAAGTCATTTTGTTCATATTATTGTTCAATGATTAAGTTGAAATAAAACTTACAGAATACCTAACCTCCAAATCCTTTTCGATCATTTTTCCGATTGCTGCTCGGGTTCAATTACGTGGGAAAGTTAGGCAAACACACGGTGCTCGGAGAAAACTTAAGCGGGGTTCTTAATACTTCGCAGAAGCCGTTAATAGGCTTCTTTCACAGGTAACATCTGAAGGAAAGTCTCTCGTTTTACTGTGCCAAGAAGTAAGTGCGCCGGTCGATGACGTTTAAACGTCAAATGCTGGGCCACTAGGAGCTGGTCACGGCAAGCAAATTTCATCACCGTTCGGCGACTCGATTTTTGTGCTTGGATAAGTTAGGGACTCGCATGGAGGTCGGGGAAAACACGCGGTCTTATTAAAACTTTGGGGAACCTGTTTTTGGCCTTTTTGGCACGGGAAATTCGAAGGCAACTCTCAATTAAGCGAATTATTGGTCGAGGCGGCGTCTCATCTGATTGGCCGTGATGTCTCACCTGATTGGCTTATTACTTTTACAGCCCAGGCATAAATAAGCATTTTTAAAGCCTTGTCCGCAAAAGTGATATTTTATGGCCTAAAATCAGTCCGAAAAATCTTACATTTCATATCAATCCGCGAAAATAGTACATTATATCGGGTGTGTACAAATTGGCGGATAATCTACACGTGACGATATTCTTCCAAAAATTCTAAGCAGCTTATCTTTATTTTAAAATGTTGTACCATGCTTCCTAAGCCTTCACGAGGTCCTCAAAGTTTCAACATCCAGTCATTAAATATGCGTTATTATACGATATTAATTTACAGAAAGCTCTTAACTTTCGGTAGTATGGCTAGTTCGAAAATTATTTGTCAGTGTATGCTATCTTTCTATCTCAAACATGTATTTTTAACACTTCTTAATTAGCTTATTTTTATAAGTGAAACCACAAGAGGTTTATTTTTTTCGGAAAAACTTCGAAATTTTTCACGATAACTTTGTTGTTTATTAAATTCACGAGAGCAAAATAACGTCATAAATCGCAAGACCGCAGGTCGAGCGACTTGGTGCTTTTGCTCGAGTTAAATTTTAGAAAACAACAAAGTTTGAGTGAAAAATTTTGAATTTTGAAACCACTTGAGTGGTTTTTGGCATGATTATTTCATGAAAAGCAATTTCTTTACACATTTCTTACAAATAAATATGACATATTTCTTAAACGGTTTTATTAATTGGTTTTATTAGTATTTGAAAAATTTGATAATGTTAAACATTATTTGTTCATCAATCATTTTTGAAGATGTGCTGCCAATGGTGTTATTTAAGCAGGTTTTAGCATCTTTTCATTTCTCTTCTGTAAAGGAGTCCTACCATCATGCAAAGTACTCATCAAAATAATGTCTTCTCGGGAAATTTTTGTAGTTCTCGTCGTTTGGCGTTACGTGCGTCTCGAACACTTATAATTTAAATATCCTTAAAAGAATCAAAGCTAACACTGTAGTTTTTAAAATACGTGCAGACTTTTCGCTGTTACATTTCAGGTCACTTTTACAACACACTCTCTGTACCTACTTTCATCGATTCACCTTCAGGTACGGTACCTATTATATCGTCGATTTTACTATTCCTTTTTGTATCGAAACCCGAAATCTTGAATTACCTTAATTAATTTCACTGATCCACAAGATATTATCTTGTAGAAATTGAAAAGTTGGTGGGTTAACTTGACGTTTATATGTTTGTATTCCTAGTTTGCGTTACCAACGAGACAAAACTTTTACTGTGCCTTTCGGACTTGCCCAATCTGTCAGAAAATCGTCTCATTTGGCAGTCGATCAGAGAGAATTTCCGCCGTTGGGATCGAAGCATATTTTCTTCGTTAATAATAGTTATTATCACTGTATATATTACTATATGCGTTCAGTTATTAAACATTTTCAATAACAGAAACGTAACAGAGTCCAACTCTGCCTAGCATGGTGAAGTTTTTCCGGAAAAAATTCGTGGTACGATGCGATATTTCCGTTTATTAAAACAAGTCACCTGGTACAATTTGGGGGTTCTTATTGGTTCTAACTGATTTGAATAAAATAATCGGGGGTAATACCACCAGAGCAGAGGTTTAATTTGGCCGGGTAAATTTTATTTGTTTGCACGAACCATTGAATCGATACAAATTTCCAGAATGAATTGAGATGGATTTTGCCTAATCTCAATTCATTCAAAAAATTGCGATGAAATGACGAGTGCTTAAAATAAAATTTATCTTGCCGAAATTATAACCGCGAGTGGTATTTGTTGAGATAATTTAACGAATAAGAACTGTATTTGTATTAACAATTTATATTAATTAAATGTACAATGGGTGAAAGAGCATTGTTTATTTATAATAGAATTGGATAAAGCACCAGTCGTCAAAATCGTGTATGGGTAAAATGAAAATGGTTGAGTGCCACAGGAATAGTGAAATTCGCACCTGCGCGTTTGCGAGTGGTACAAACACTGAGATCTAGCCGTTAAAATGAAATTTCTCGTGAATGCTTTGTATAAGTAAATATTATTACTTACATTTAGTATACATTCCATACATTTCTGGCGTTTCTTATATTATATTTTAGGTTATAATTTTCACACACACACATACACTACAAGCGACACAAGTTAGGAGACCAATAACGGCTGATCGTTTAATCGCCGGTGAACTTATTTCCGACACACATAAAAGAGAAGACGCCAAGTGCACAAATATAAAAATATTTATTTCATACTATTAGAACATGATAGAACAAGATGGATATTAAATGCAATCCAATTCTGTATTTCACGCATTATTGCAGCGCTACCGTACACTTGCGACATCTCATGACACTAGGCCGAAGTACGAAATCTGTGTCGGGCTTAAATTGCAAATGTATGTAACTAAATGTGTATTATTGGTGAACTTATACATGGATCGGAATGAAAATCGTGAAATAATTTTCACGTGGAAGCGTGTCCGAAACGAATTTCAATTATATTTCACCGCAGGGATATTCAGAACTGACACGAACTGCCAGAGTACAACTGAAGTCAGCTGTTTACTAAAATTGTTAATATAAAGATCGTTGTCAAAATTTATTGCAACGAAACACTTTTGGCCATCATTGCGTCATTATTGTAGGAAATTCTTCCCTCTAAGATTATCTATTACCGCTGTTTTTATATGTTTTCCTTTACGGAGTTATTGGGGGGAGAACACCCCATTTCTTACATTTTAACCTCTACAACATCAGCCGCTATCTCTAGGAGAAATTATTGCTATGAGAAATTGTAAAAAAAATATATATATTCTAAATAAATTTGGTAACCAGTATTTTATACGTACGGCAAACTGTTTATAATATATGACCGTTTTTCCTTGATCCTGCAGCAAATCTACGTAAACTCTGTTAAATTTTTATTTTTAACTAAGTTGGCTCTGTTAGGGTGACAGTTTTGTTGGCCAATGTAAAAAGTCACTAGACTTGAAAAAAAATGGGTTGTGTTTAAAAAAGGAGGTTATATTTTCTGCCAGTAGGCACCGTTGCCATCAGCACACTTGAACGATTGAAGCAATCATTTAATTAATTTAATATATGAATTGGGCAACGTTGTTATAAATCTGACGTTTAAAATTTGTTTTACTGTCAGATCACTTCTGTTGGTGTATATATATATAACGTCAGAATGAAGAATTCTCGGTTAGGAGTGCATGTAACCCCGATCAATCTTGACTTTTCCCGTCATCTTTCGGTGGCACCTTTACGAAATCTTCCGCAATGACCTTAATGACAAGTTTTGAAATCGGGTGAGTACTTTCAGAGTAATGCTTTATTAATAATATTTGGTGGGTCGATTTCGGATCAATTTTCATTGATTGTATTTAAATTCTCATTTAATTCAACTGTGATCGTGGATTATTACTCTTCTGTTCTTCGCATTGAGAAAACATTTTCCAATCGTATACTTATTTATCGAAATGTGCTTTATTAAAGTTTAAGTGTAAATGAAAACGTGCATTTAAAAGTTAACATATATAAAATAAGACAAGTATCACGTTTTACGTCACCAATTACTTCATTTTATTTTAATGACCGGTGCACAGACGACGGCGCAGCGCAGCGGAGCCATCGTTCGTCACCGATAACTTTGCTCAAATTTAATAGGCTACGCACGGACGACGGCGCAGCGCAGCGGAGCACTTGCACTTAATGTTAGATTTACATTGACCCTTGTCAATACATTTGGCGATATGCCCATCGCTCACACAACTATTCACCTCAAAATTCTGAACGACTGCAATAATTGTTGATTCACGCGACACTGGACAGTATACTAAATAAGGCGGTAATAGTACGCGAAGATTGTCCGCCAAAACTCCTACATTATGATCTGAATTTTTCCTTTGTGGTTTAAAAACCATACACATGTTGAATTGAATGATTTTTTGTGTCAAAAAATTTAGACGACAAATACTGGCTTTTCTAAGCAACTACTATTTTGAGGATTTACTTTTCGAATATTTGTTCATAATTTTTAAGCTATATTTCATATAAAACTAAAGAAAAAAAAATAAAAAACTTTGAATATTATGCTAATGGCTACAGGAATCATTCTAATTTTATGCTGACCTTTTAATTTCAATAATAGAGATACAAACTGAAATTGAAGATTTTACATGGGAATTCCCTATGATGCGTCGGCACACGGTATACCTATCGGCGTTTCACATGCAAAAAATTTGCTTTGATATATAGTGTATTTATGGTAAAGGGACACTTGCACCCAGAAGGCGGGGATCGCCAAATTCGGAATTTTGTAGTTCGTTTTTATCCTATTTGGTGCCCACTACTTACTGAACGTCATCGGGCTCACAGATTGGAATGGTGTAACGAGCGGGTAGACTGGAAACATGAATATCATCAAGTAGTGTTCACCGACGAGGCACGATTTTGTTTACGGACCCATGATGGTAGCAGACTAGTCAGACCCTACGTGGCTCTAGATACTGCGCAGGAGGTGTTCGTTTAGGGTCTACGCTACATAAAAAACGTGTTAGATCTTGTCATATTGTCGTACAAGTGCAAGGGTTGCACAACCCCATTTTTTCGGCAGGGCAATACTCGGCCACATGCATCATCAAGAGGGTTACAGAAAAGTTCCTAAATAAGGCCAATGCAATGGTACTTTCATGATCTTCACTTTCCCTGATCTGTCGACCATTAAACATGCCTGGGATATGATCGCTATACTCCATCTACTCGTAGATTAGATGACATCTTGAGTGACAGAATCCGACGAGGTTGCCGAACAACTTTCGTTACAAAAAGTACTAGGTACTTAGGAAAATTAATTTATTGCGAATAATCGCACTCAAGAATCTTACCGCGTAGGTGTGTAGTTGGTTGGTCACATCATTTAGAACGTTCCCCATGGCGTCATGCCATGGAGAACGTTCTCATATCCGTGTTGGTACTTTTCATTTTCTGGTGTTTGTCACTAAAGATGTCAAAAAAGTCTAATCTATGAGTAGATGGAGTATAACTGATAAAATAATTCATCGGACCATATGTTCTACGTATTTTTCACGATTATCAGTATCATGGTGCAAAGATGACATAGTGCGCCTACAACTCCTGCACCACGCTCTTTTTACAATCTCGTTCGGTGCCCACCATTACCAACCGTGAAAAATTAAACTATAAAAATCAGTCGGTTGAAATTTAATTTCGAAATAAAAAGTTTATAAACCATTTAGTTTGTATCTCATAATAACATATTTTTCACGAGCATTAAGATTTTTTATTGTACTTTTTTAATTTAAAGCAATTGGTAAGAAAATTATTAAATGTGGTTTTAGATATTTAATTTGATATGCACACCAAACCATACAAACATACTGTATACATATAGTGCGAAAAGAGGTGATACAATGTAAATAGAGTACGTGCAACATACATTCAAATTAGTTATATCGACTTTTTAAAGCTAAGCAAGTAATTTTACAAGGTTGGCATCGGTGGGCACTATTTAGAGAGAGAATGCGGCCGTCTAGACAAACCTTTTTTCGCAGTAACTTTAAGCAAGTGCCTCTTTTAAAAGTTATCGCGTTAGAATTGTCCGCTATCAGTTTTTAATTATCCGGCAACTATCACAATGAAGGACAACAAAGTTGGAGTAGGTAAAGAATAGTTTACAACTTGCATAGGATGACCATTTCTGTATGTCATTCCATGCTCGTACAATATACTATTCTGATTTAACCGACTTTGTGTTTTGGATATCTTAAGAGATCTCAATGGAAGGAGAGATTAATAATATATAATTTTGAAAAATTTTAAAGTCCTGTTTTTGTATTATATTTTAAATATTAATTTTAAATATAATAACAATTAGTTAACTCTAAAAATCCGAGATGTTTACTTATGTGGTATATTGTATCAGAATGCGGGACTTTCGAAAACGAATGTAATAAATAAAACTTCATTTGTAAGACCTGAGGAAGACAAAAGGAGAATTGTACCTGTTGTTAGTGATATTGCAATACTCTTCCCAAAGTTCTGAAGAATTTTTAAATGAAGACACACAAGAAGATTCTAAATGGAAATTGTTAAAATTATCAGTAAAATACAATGTAATGAGTATAACGTAAATGAAGATGTCCGCTATCTTCATTTACGTTATACTCATAACACTGTATTCCATAAATTGTAATCTGGCTAAAAATAGTAACAATGTAATCCACTGAAATCTACAGAATATTGTTAACAGTAACTACTATACCTCATTTAATAACCAGGCGGACTAAATCAAATTATAGCCGCCAAAATACGTTGTTGTGATTGGCCAATCGGGCGCCGTTTTTACACAGGCCCAAAATGCTTAAAACAGTAATGGCCGTTGTTATGATCAGCTGATCTCTAACCGATCCTTGTGTCTCACCGTTTTCACGCGTTTCGCCTCAGTTTTTGTGTTTTTGCCAGTCATTTCTACTGTTGATAGTGTAAGAATCGATTCCTCTCATCCTGCGATTTTCGAGGAAATGGTTATTTTATTTTTAACTACGGATAAATACTCAGCACAAGTTTGGTGTCATTTTCGGCCCTCAAGAAACGGAAATGGTTGGATTTTAGAGCATTAACGCTCGAGGAAAAACAATCCAAAATTATCTTATATAAAGCTTTAATACAGGAGGCTTTAAAACCTACTGCCGTCATATACAAAATTGTGATTTATTAGGTAAGTGTGGCGCAAGTTATTGCAATATGGAATCAAATCATAAACATACATTATATTTAGGATTGTGGAGTTACACACAATTAGGGGGTGAAAGGAGATTGGGGCAGTAACAAGTCCTAAACGTCTTGAAGGACGTCCAGCGACCGAAGATATCTACAAATTCTGCGTGTGGAAAATTGTACATAGATTTTTCTTTAAAAATGAAATCGATACATTGGATTAAATTTTGATTGAATTAAAGGATAGAGATGACCGCCAATGACGTCCCGTTAAACATTATATAAATTAATAAATGAGATTGATTTTAAGTAAATTGAAATCATTTTATTTTTACCGCCAAAACATGTCTGGTTACTTTTCTGGTTAGTTTTTATAGTGTAAACGTGACTTTCGCGTTTAGTCCGCCTGGTTATTAAATGAGGTATAATTTCAGTCTACTCATGCGAACACTGATCAGGTATCATATCTTGTGTGTCATATTACGAAACTGTATTTTATAACTTTCGAATAACATTATAAAAATAACTAAGTAATTATTATTAATTATGTAGATTCAACCAATTGACGTGTGAGATAACGTTTAGATACTAAAACCCACATAACACAATCGTAGTTGGGCGTGTAGAATTGTATCGTTCACAAAGTGCATATTATGAAGACCTGCGCAACTGACCGTTACCCGAATTCCTGATACGTAGTTTATTAAAATGCAAGATACTTGTGTAATATTTTTAATTATTAATGTAAACATTTGTTATAACAGTAACATTTTTTCATGTAGAATGTTTGATTGCAAAATTATGTAAATAATTAAGACGGATAATGCGACATTACGTATTAATTGCATAACTATAACGTTATTCTCAGGCACTAATTAGAATAATTGGAATGACTCAATATGCGCTTTAGAGACTATACTATTTTATACAGGTTCATTTATACGTGATTAATTAAAACCATAATACAAGGTGTTATTCAAGCTTTATGACAGACTTTTATCCGATGATAGCTCTCATAATTCTAAATTTCTTTTTGTTAATGAACAGGGGTCCGATTCGTTTTTGTTTAAAAGTTACAAGCATTTAAAGAATAATAATTTTTCCAGTCAACCAGCTTCAATCACAACTAGGCTGATAAATAAAAATGACAGTTGCTATGACAATATACCTTTATTAACAATTAACAATAAAAATTTAACTTACATGAAAATCACAAAACTTAAGACTATAAAAATTGTTCGAAATGTACATCCTCCGCTTGAATGCAAGCCTCACTTCGACGAACTAAAGATTCGATTACTCGACGGATGAGATATGGATCATTTCTTATTTGGTTAGCTGCATCTTGAATTCTTTCAAGTAACTGCTGATGGGTAGTGATTTCAACATGGTAGACCAGCTGCTTCATGTGTCCCCAAAAATAGAAATCCAGAGGATTGAGATCGGGGTTACGAGGTGACCATGATATTGGACCTCTTTGACCTATCCATTTATTTGGGAAATATTCATTTAACCAAGCAGCAACTTGTCTTCCTCTATGTGGTGGTGCGCCGCCGTGCTGATACCACATATTCTAAATAATATTAAGTGGTACATCATCAATAAACTCAAAAAGGTCGTGTTCTAAGAAATGTTTATGCAGATCCGCATTTAAACGATGATTCAGAACATGCACAGGTAATAGATTATTGTTGAAAATGCCACCCCAAACGTTGACACTGAATCGTTGCTGAAATCGTCTTGATCTAATTGCATGTGGATTCTGCAATGCCCATACATGTCCATTATGATTATTATTTATGCCGTCCCTAGTAAAGCACGCTTCATCAGACCACATGACTCTGAATCTATCATTGTGTGCTTGTTGTTGAAGTAACCAGCGAAAAAATTCTTATCGCTGATGGGCATCTCCAGCATGCAACGCCTGTACATTTTGGCGATGAAACGGATGTAACATTTCTCTGTTCATTACACGCCATGCAAAATTCGGTGATACATGAACGTTACTAGATATACGCCGAACACTAATTGAAGGGTTATCAAGGACAGCATCTATTACATTTTCTTCATCTTGTACATTTACTTCAGTAGGACGAATGGCCTTCATTGGAGGGGAGTTACCTGCTTCACGGAAGAAACAGCGAGAGTATAATGTACGTTTGTTTCATTCGCGGCGAAAAAGAGCCCATTGAGTGTATTAATTCGGTGTGGATTTTTAATTAGCGCCGATCGATGCCTGACACGTGAAACGAGAAACAAATGTAAACATAATCTTAAATTTCGATTATCATTTAGGCGTTGCATTATTTTATAAGCTTAAATTGGTTACAACTTACTTGGAAATAGTTTGTTTATCGCACCCTTAGCCACTTCCGTTATTTCTGGAGGTGTGTAAGTAATATTCTTGATTTAATATGTTTTACAATTAACTATTGAAATCGCCGTAGAAATACGTATGTCAAATATTAAATTCGTTCGAAACGAAACACTGCTGTCAGTGCTGCCTGTTAAAGATAAAACTCACTATGTTTAAGTATATATTTTATTTTAGAAATAATCCTAATCCTAAAACCAAAGTAGAAAAAATAGTATATTATACTTGTTTAATAAGAGGCATTGTGGGCCACTCGTTACATTGGAGCACTCCTTGCTGCGCGAGTCGTGCTCCAATACCAATCTTGCCACAATATACCCTCTTATTAAACTTGTATAATAATGTACTATTGTATACAATTTTAATAAAAACAAAATAGTCACATACAATTATTAATGTTATTAATAAGAAATGAAAAATGCCATACTTGTTGTGGATAATAAGTCTTACAAGGTCCATTATACAAGTAATGCGCATTTTCTGGGAAAAATATATTTATTGATCGTACCGGTACAAATGCTTAAAATTCTTCAAAATACTCTCCCTCGGCGTCACTGGCGGAGACGTATCTGCCATGCCTGGACACGCCTGAACGGGAATGCCTTTTAGGAAGATTGTAACATGCTTTTGGATGTTTTCCACGGACTCCCAACTGTCAACTCAGCGTTTTACCTGCAGGTGCTCAAGAGATTGAAACGCCGGCGCCGGGTCGCGCGCGTGAGGGCCGCCATCAAAGCCATGGTCAGGCTCCACCATGACAATACCCCCAGCCACACGGCCTTCATCGTTACCAATTTCCTAGCCTGGAGTAACACCCCGGTGGTCTCCCAGCCCCCTTACAGTACCGACTTGGCTCCGTGTGACTTTTTTTTGTTTCCCCGATCGAAGAGAGAAGCATTGGGAGTCCATGGAAAACATCCAAAAGCAATGTTACAACGTTCCTAAAAGACATTCCCATCAATGAGTTTGAGGGAACCTTCCAGGCATGGCAGACACGTCTCCGCAAGTGCATTGATGCTGGGGGAGACTATTTTGAAGAATTTTAAGCATTTGTACCGGTACGATCAATAAATATATTTTTCCCAGAAAATGCGCATTACTTTTATAATGGACCCTGTATTAATAAGACTAAAACTAACGAATTATGTTTGAAACAACCACTTTCCTTTCTAATATCACAACGAATATTGAATTATACAAAAATTGCAAATCATATTTTGCTAAAATTTAGTTTTCTTCAGTTTTTCAATTTTTTTTATGCTGCGTAATTTGACATTTACTTACTAATCTAAAAAAATCAATATATATTAAGATTGGATCCAAATTTAAACATACCGTGTCTAATATATTTCGCCTTAAACTTTGAACATTTTGCGTGCTGTTTAAAACATCATATTTTCGAACTAACGCAGATATATGCAAGTCTAATACAATAGTCTAAATTTATTGTAGTCTTTATACATCGAGTCAGCAATTAGATTTAGATATAGATTCGTGAAAATGTTTTCCGTGTATTTGTTTAATCCTATTAATTCATTCAAACTTGCTCGTTCCTATTGTGTGTTGATTCATTTTGCAAAAACTCTAAATACCTTCAATTTACATTTACTCGAAAAAATGTCTCATGTAAGAGGGCAATGTTTTTATATTGCCAGTTCGACAATGAAAATATCGAACAAAAATAGGGGGTTGCCATTTGAAAACAAAATGAATGATGTCATTACTCAAAAACAAATGACGACTGAAAATTGAATTTTATGGAAAAATGTGTATTTTTATAAAAGAAAATCGACCTGTTCGAGGATTTTTTCCAAAAATATTTTATTTCAGTTTTACTGAATATATTCCATACTTTAGGCGCGCACTGTATACGGATGGATCACTAATGAAACGGAGCCGGAGTTGGCATTTACTGTAAAAATCTATCCCTGAAAAAGAGCACTGTATATCAATGAGTACCCCCACTAAGCTGGAACTTGTAGGTATACTACATGCAGCAAGAGAAATCACTGATAGAAATATCAAAGGTAAAATTATACATACCATCACCGACTGCAGAGCAGCAATATCACCAATTAAAAACTGCAAAATCACCTCAGCACTAAGTTGGAATGCTGCGTAACCCTGGAGAAAGTGTCAAACGACAACAAAGTTACTTTATGTTCTTTAAAAAGACACAATAAAAGTAAAGGGAACAAGATAGCAGATGGGCTGACAATAAAGGCTTCCAGAGCCCCACTTGCGGGCCGGAACCCGGACTGCCACCCTCTGTCAGATATAATATCCTTACTTAAAGATACATCGACTAAACATCACCAAAATCGATGGAACGACAAACCTGTCTGCAGGGTGGCAAAAGACTTCATTTTGATGCACCCCAAAATTTCCAGATACTGCCTGTAACTGACC
Organism: Ocypus olens; assembly: GCA_910593695.2. Taxonomy (NCBI): domain Eukaryota; kingdom Metazoa; phylum Arthropoda; class Insecta; order Coleoptera; family Staphylinidae; genus Ocypus; species Ocypus olens. The sequence continues at coordinate 34,107,751 of OU343047.1, forward strand.
ACGGGGAACCTACGAACATTGACTTTTGACTGGACATTGTAATCTAAGAAAGCACCTAAACCTGGGGGCCTCTATCCCAGTCCCATCTGTAAAGGGTGTGGAGCTGAAGAGGAGACCGCCGAACACGTACTCTTGGAGTGTATGGACAACTCCACAATAAGACAATCCATAATGGGAGAGGGATGTCTACAAACAGCAGTCATCCAAAGAGTCCCTCATGATGCAGTCCAGGCGTTTGTCCATGCCGTTGGTTGGATGGCACCCGGGATAGTTGTGACTTTTTTTGTTCACTTTCCTCACTACTTGGGTAATATTATGTAAGGACAGCAAATCTAGAGAATCATTCTGATGATTTTGGTTTTTTTTTGTCTTGATATCTATAAAATTAACAGGGTTATATATATTTACGCAAAACTTGTTTTCGGCCGAAAAATGGTTACGAAGCAAACTTAAATTGTCCGCCAAAAAAAAAAGTATGAGCCAAAAACGTTTTCTTACTATAGTTTTAAACTCACTTAATATTGGGAAGTAATTGGTAAACAAATCAAGAAAATAAAAAATGTTGAGTAACAAACTTTATTCTATTTAAGTGATTTCAACCACTCACTACATTTAAAAAATGTCGAATATCTCGATAACGCTTAAATTTGGAGGTTATATTATTTCATGTTATTTCATTAAATGTGCAATAAAAAATATAGCATTCTATTTAAAATAAGGAAGTCGGTGTTGACTTCCGGTATAACTGGAATTGTACAATCTTGAAAATATTTTCAAATACAATACAATAAGTGGTCGGATTCTTGCCGGCAATTTTTGTCAGTGAGTTAACGAGTAGCTTTAGCGACTAAAATCTGAGAGCAACCGCTTTACTCATGCTTTTCAACAGTCGTGATCGGTTATTTCTAGAGTAACTGCATCTATAAACAATAAACGTCAAAAAGTATAAATTACTTGGCAACTTATTCCTAAAAATAAATTGTGTTGATAATTTTTTTAACATATATTAATCTATCAAATAATTTCATTTTACAGGTAAGTCACTCGACATTTTTCATAATTCGATCATTCTATGAGTAACTTTCAAAGCAACTTACATATATTATATTATTAATATTGATATCCTTGACTACTATCAAGAAACTTGTGTAATTTTATTAATCTGAACGAAATATAAATGTTTTCATTTCCAAAAGGAAAAAAACAATCTGATGGAATTCTCTTCGTACTTTTGGAATTGACGGTTATATCCCTCAAATTATTCCAGTGACAAATCGTATTAGTTTGGCAGAAAAACCCTCCAGCTTCGCTGTCGGATTTATTTTACCTGCCAAACTAATACTCATTGTCGCTGCAACAATTATAATATAACTGTCAATTCCTACTAATAGTATTACTATAGGTAATTTATTCAATAATTTGTATGTAGGTTAATAAGTTTTTATTGACAACTAAGTCTGCTAAAGTAATAGGTTAATACAATTTCAATATTTATTTATTTTCACTTTGTTTTGTAATCGAGACGTCGACACACTTTATTGCCTAAAAACACTAAACTAAATTTTACAAAAATATATGTAAAAAATGCAAATGATAGGCCCCAAATATCATTTGCATTTCAAATGGAACACGCTGTATATTTTTACAAGTTTAGAGATGTATCATAAGCGAGACCTTTTGGTTGTTAGTTTTTGTTTAAATTGAATGTAAATTTGTTTTTTGTTTAAATTTAATTTAAATTTAAACAAAAAACTAACGACCAAAATGTCATCTCTAAACTCAGTATTTAGAGACGAATTAAATTATGTAAAAATATACAACGTGTTCCATTTGAAATGGAAATGTTAAGGTCATTTCTGGTTAAACCACAAACACAGCTAATAACGCTCAAATTAAAAATAACTAGCACATTGGATATAAAGGAAGCTTCAAAACAACTCCAGGAGGCTATCATGGCCTCAAATGACAAAAGTTCCCCAAGTCAAATGCACCAGCAGAAATTAAGTAAGCTGGTGGAACAAAGAACTGGAGCAACTAAGAAATAAAACAAGAGTGGATAGAACACGTTAAGACACTCATTGGCAAACAATAGTAAATACGTCACTAAATATTACCTCATGTCATTTCATATTTGTATTTACATTTGTATGACATTTATGTAGATTCAATAATAAATAATTTCATGATTTGAATATCTTGAGGTGCATCTTGTTTGCTAGTGTAGAAGTAACTAATATCCGATAGCTCAAGAGGTTGGTACACAGTTTAGTTAAACATGCATGCTCGACCAAGCAGTCAATGCCGATAAAACGATAAAAACCTAATAATATTCTACTTGAAATTCCACAATCATAAATTAATTTTTTTTTTCCTCACGTATCCTTATTTGATCCCACTATACTCAACAGTAATATAACGAGTGCCTATGATTTTGCCGGCAATTATTAGCGGCAGGATCACGATTTTCTAGAAGTGATCCAGACGCTAATAATTGCCTAGGAAAAATCAGTCACGAGTTAGATTCGAGAAGACAATTGGCCGAACAGAATGTTCACACTTTATAATTTGAAAAGTTAAATTTAGTGACACCAAGTGTCAGACGTGTATTCATCTACGCCACAATAATTGTAGTAAAAATGAGCTTACCAAGATTTTGAGAAATGCCTATGAGTACTATTACTGATGAAACACTAACACTTCAACCGAAAATACAAACAGATCGAATTCAGGAGCAAACTGCATAAAAGTCCGGCAATAACTGACGTTTTATATGTTATAGATAATGTACTAACGCGTTGCTAGGCAATACCAACATGAGAGATTATCTGATTAGATACCACCCAGGGTGAATTGCCATGCATAACATGCATCGTGGTCTGTTATGCATCGTAATTAGGATTTTATTGGATCATGTCATCAACTTTATTCGATTTCATTGGTTAGTAAGTAAATGAGGGCAATTGTCTCTCTTCATTTCCATACCGGAATCTCGCAATAATCTTTCTTTCATGTTTGTTATATTTCGTGTTTTTCAAGTACTTCGGTGTATCATTTTCAATAATTAATGTATAGTTAGCAATATACCTATACTCACTTTTAACTTTGTTTTGTATAACTTATATATTTATTTTTGTGACTTAAGTTTCGGTAATACAATTACCATTTTCAAACAGGAACACTTCAAACAAAAATTGACGTTTATAATAGACATTATGGTGTCCGCATTTTGACCGCGTGTGTGGTGTAATTATTTATAATCATAATGATCATGATTTCGTAAGTGACATGTAATGAATATTTAAATCGGACGGACCGTATAATTAAATCGAGTAAAACTCTTCAATCCATTTCTGATATGGTTCAATCTGATATGGTTGATGGTGGAAGCCATTACTTTGCGATACATTTTGATTCAGGAATTCAGGAACTTTTCAATAAAATGCACTTTGTTGGTATCACAGATATTTCTTTATGATTAAACATATTACAGTCATTATGTTCGTATTATTATTCTTCGATAATTAAATTGAAATAAAACTTACATAATACGTAACCTCCAAATACTTTTCGATCATTTTTCCGATTACTGCTTGGGTTCAGTTACGTGGGAAAGTTAGGCAAACACACGGTGCTCGGAGAAAACTTACGCGGGGTTGTTAATACTTCGCAGAAGCCGTTATTGGGCTTCTTTCACAGGCAACATCTGAAGGAAAGTTTCACGATTTATTGTGCAGGAAATAAGTGCGCCGGTGGACGACGTTTAAACGTCCATGGCCGGGCCACTAGGCGCCGGTCACAGCAAGCAAATTTCGCCACTGTTCAGCGACACGCAGTGTTATTAAAACTTCAAGGAACCTGTTTTTTGCCTTTTTGGCACGGGAAATTCGAAGGCAACTCTCAATTAAGCGAAAAATACATTTTAATGTCAAACAAATTTCCGGGCGGCTTCTATTGGCCGACGCGGCGTCTCATCTGATTGGCCGTGAAGTCTCACCTGATTGGCTCATTAGTTTTACAGCCTAGGCATAAATAAGCATTTTTAAGGCCTAGTCCGCGAAAGTGATATTTCACGGCCTAAAATCAGTCCGAAAAATCTTACATTTCATATCAATCCGCGAAAAAAACCATCGTGTGTTCCACATCATAAAACAGGTTTTCTGACTCTCCAGAAGTGCTTCGGAGGACCATATGTATTGGTACACAAATAACTATTTTCTATATTCTTGTATAAATTTTGTTATTTAATACAGATAAATGACTAAACTCGTGTTTCTGACCACAAATGATATAAATCCAGATATCCCAGATACACGACTCAAAATAAAAATGAAAATTACCGTTGAAATTACTATTTAAAGCGCTGAAAATTCTAATTACTTAAAACTAGTAGTTTTAGGTAAAAGTTTGTACGTCAAAAAAGTTTACTGGCACAAAAATGGATATTTTTAATTGCGTAATGATTTTCTAATTATCATTGGTACAGTCAAAGAAAATACAAATGCGAAACTCGCTCGGCGAGGGAATGCTGCCGCATGTCGGTGCTTAGTTCGGTCGAAACCCATCCCTGCTTAAAATCCATTTATGAGGCAAAAAAGGGTATCCCGAGATAAGATGGTCAAAATGCAACCCGACACGAATTTTTAAATAAGTATGAAAATATCATTAGTATAATATCAAAAAAAAAACGATATGACCCGGGAAGCCCCAAAATTATATTTTTTTAAATATATATTTATTTATCGTTTTCGATTCGTGAGTGTATGTTGTGTTTATTGTTTGGCTTTAATTTTCAATCATTTGTGGAAGTTGTACTGTCTTTTCAATTAAGAAAATTGTACATGTGGTGCATAAGATATTGGGGATTACTCCAATCTTATTACATTTTCGGTAACTAGTCGGTAAGTCGATTTATTTACAAATTAAGTATTGGGACGTGTTAATTTAGAAGCCAAGTCTCGATATTTTAGCCTTTTTGCGTTCCCTGCTTCTTGTACCAATCGCCGACACGCGCACATTTATTTACACAGGAAGGCCGTCCAAGTACCCAAAGTGGTTTAATAATGAATTAATAAAACTAACTAAGTCTAGGAAGCAGGCTCATGTTATTTAGGGAATGATAGTAGTGATACTATGTCGATTTATTTGCGTCATATTTTGCCGAGGTATACAAAGATCCATGTAATACCCTGCCTAACTGTCAAACTACAAAGTCTATTGATTTGGACAATTTCAGTGTCACACTTACTGAAGTTTTTAACTGTTTGTCGTCTCTCCCGGAATCTTGATTCTATGTATTTTATTATATTATATTTATTTAATCAATTTTATTTTGTATGCGTGCGTTTACTTTTACTTCGTTTTATTATATTTATTTTAATTAATTTATTATCTTAAACATTTATGTATTTTTATTTCGTTTTATTGCATTTATTTTAATGTATTCATTATTCTTTTAGGTTTTACAAAATTTTAGTCTATAGTGTGATATTGAAATCGTTCAAGGCAATTTATCCTGGGTTTTGTTTATTGATTCATTAAACCATTTGGGCTTGGACATAAATGTGTAACTTGTTGTGCTTATGTACAATTTTGTATTTTGTATGATGATTGATTGTAAATGTTTATACACCTAATTTAATATTCATATATAAAGGAGTTTCCGTATAAATAAATAAATAAATTAATAAACATTTTTTTAAATACTAAAAAATTATTTTAAAAATCTGAAAAATCACATATATTATTGACCCAAATACCAAATTAGGTGAATTGAATGAATACCATCTATGTGACTTTAACTTAAGCTCTTTGTATTCAAGAATTATTTTTTCCATAACAAAATATTATTCTTGAGTATAAAGAACTTAAGCTAACAATGCTTTAAACGTTTACATTACTAAAGTCAAAATTGTCTCTTGTCACTTTGTTAAATTTTAATGTCAATAAATTGTTTTTCAAAGCCACCTTCGATTTTTATTTAGTAAAATGGCTATTGAAATGGTTGATAAAACGAATTTTATAAAAATACCTTTTAATGCGTAAGGAATTGGGACAGGGTTGTTATTAGGAAAAATGTTTGTTTTTTAATTCTGCATGGAATGAGATAAAAATATACAGGGGCTCCAATTTAAAATAAGAAAAATTAAGTGCTTTAAAGTTTGAAATGTTTGACACTAAATTTTGGACACCCTGTATAATTCATATCAATAATCAAACTTAGTTAACGGGACCATCAGACCTTATTTAAAAAGTACCTTGTATGATTTTATTAATTGCTGATATCCCTGAATCAATTGCAATAAAATAATAGGAGTATGTAGGCAACCATAAAAGGTACCCAAATAAGTAATAAAATGCACAGCATGTAATTTAAAAAAGATATCATCATGACGTCACGCTTTTTTGGGACACCCTGTATAATCAAAAATATTTTCCTGAAATGCATCATCGGATACAAATATATTCTACAAAATATCGAAATCCTAACTTAATTAGTAACTGAGCTATAGAAGACGGGAGGTGAGATGCAGGACCCTGTATAGATATGGATATAAGGTATTTGAAATAAAAAAATGGTGATGTGGTCATCATGTTACTTTCTCCGACTTGATGGTATCATTTATATTTACGCTTTCGTGGTTTATTTTCAATTAAAATCATATTTTAAATGTACATGGAATGTTTTGTAGACTCGGATGAAACTGACGTTTAAAACGTCAAAATTATGAAAGATGGGAAAATTATGCTTCAAATTCAAAAACTCGGTTTACTCAAAAACTAACGAGATTTTGAAAAAAACTTATTCTTTAGAAATTGTTCATTTTGGCATTCTCTACAATTATTATTCACATAAGTTTGCTGTAACTATTATCGTTTCATAATTATACACCAAAAATTTAAAAAAAATTAATAAATTTTTTTCTTGAATAGCAATAATTTTATGAAAAATATTTTTAACCAAAAGATGTTCATTTCTTTGTTGTCTTTAATGTTTGTTTAAATGTTTTTGTGATATTTTTTAAATTTAAGAAAATATTGGCAAAAAACAAAAAACAGTTGAGGTAAACACCGACTTCCGGTGTACGAAATTTTACCAAAAGCTTTTCAGTTCTTCAGATTAGCAAATAAGACGTATGTTCAAAGTTTCATATCAATTGCTCTTTTAGTTTTTGAGATACAGCGCACACAGACAGACACACACACACACACACAGACAGACAGACACACACACACACACACACACACACGTCCCTACATATTTGTGGCACCGCATGATATATCCCCATTTGTGGCGCTTTTGTTAAGATACTGTCGTTCCGCTGCGCTTCTTTCCATTATTTCTGAATATGTGGTTAATTTTACGATACCCTCCATATAACAAAAGTTATTGCAAAAAAATCAAATGTGCCACAAATATTATGAAACGTGAAAAGTTAACACATGGTGTCACAAATATGACTGGTATCAATTTATGGTGCCACTAATATTGCATGCCATGAAAATGTGTGTAAGTGTGTGAAAAGCAATGTTGCCGTGGAGATGTGACCGTCTTATAATTTGCAAAGAATGTCCTTGTCACGCATTTTCTTGCCCGCGCAACGCTTCCAATAGATAATAAAATAAAAATGTAATACCAAATAAATAAATAAATAAAATATAAGTAATTAAATGAATTAAAATAAAACATAAAGATTCAGATTCAAGATTTTTAACATTAAGCACAATATTGCAATTTGTATCTTATATACCGGGTGTAACTGAATTCTGGTAGACCCCAAATATCATTTGCATGTTTATATATATATAAATATATATATGTATATATATATATATATATATATATATATATATATATATATATATATATATCTATATATATATATATATATATATATATATATATATATATATATATATATATATATATATATATATATATCTTTGTTCACGAAAATGTTATAATATGCGCATTATTAAATTGTATGGGCAGCATAAATGGGGTACATTTTCTATATAATACTTTATTAAATAGCTGCATATAAAATAAAGTACATTCGACCAAGCCTTAATTTCATTAAACACGCATTTGCGTTTTTAATATGGTTATTAAACACGCCAATTCGCTCTTTGATTCACAGAACGCGATTTATGATAATAATACAGATTTTAGCTTTGATTTTAATTTTTTTTCAATTGTAATTGTAATTACAATTTGAATTTTGATTTTGATTTTGATTTTGATTTCGATTTCGATTTCGATTTCGATTTCGATTTCGATTTCGATTTCGATTTCGATTTCGATTTCGATTTCGATTTCGATTTCGATTTCGATTTCGATTTTGATTTTGACTTTGATTTTAATTTTGATTTTGATTTTGATTTTAATTTAAATTTTGATTTTGATTGTAATTTTAATTTTGATTTTGATTTTTATTTGAAATAGAAAAGTTAAACCGGAAATGGAATTGTTATTAAAAGTCTACATATTGACATACTTTGTTCCTTAAGAACACTATTCAAATGATATTTGATGCCTATAATTTGCATTTTTACATATATCTTTATGAAATTTAGTTTAGTGTTTTAAGGGAATAAAGTGTATCGACATGTGGATTTTTTATCAAAATTCCATTTCCATTTCCAATGACCACAACTTTTCTATTTCAGACGGAACAATCTGTATATTTTTACATAATTTAATTCGTCTCTAAATTCTGAGTTTAGAGACGTATCATAAGTGACCTTTTGGTTGTTAGTCTTTTGTTTAAATTCAAATTAAATTTACACAAAAAACAAATTTAAATTAATTTTAAACAAAAAATAAACAACCGGATGGTCACTTATGATACATCTATGAACTCAGAATATAGATAGGAATTAAATTATGTAAAAATATACAGGGTGTTCTATCTGAAATAGAAAAGAAGGCCATTTCCGGTTAAACCGGAAATAGATTTTTTATTAAAATTCCGCTTGCTGACCCAATTTATGCTCTTAAAGCACCATCCTAAATTTCAAAACGATATATGTAAAGATAAAAAAGATATTCGGGGTCTACCAGAATTCAGTTACACCCGGTATATCAATTTTTTCAAAGACTAGTGAGATTTCGAAAAATACTTATTCTTTATAAAGTGTTCATTTTAGAATTCTCTACAAGTATTGATAATGAAAATAATTTGAAATTTTCGTTCCAATATTATCAAATAATAATTTCTACATGAAATTTTCATTAACAATAATTGTAGAGATTTCCAAAATGAACACTTTATAAAGATTAAGTACTTTTCGAAATCTCATCAGTAATTTTGAAGACCAATGATCAAAAAATCTGTACAACTAAATTAACTATAGCTGGGACAAATTTGTTCAAATTTTTATATAAACAACTGAATAACATAGAAACGATATGGTTCAAACCCATAGAACTTTATATCGTTTCAATAATCCTTACGTAATGAGGAATCTAAAAATGTAAAAATATATATTGTGTTCCATTAAAAAAAAGAAAAGTTTTGTGTATAACTTTTATTGAACCACCCTGTATAAATTCCGATTTTTTTTTATAATGTGCAAGTCACTATTCTGCACAACTTTTGTACCAATTGTTTTTCTATATTTTGTTAAAATATGCACATTTTCTACTTAAAATAAAAAATGTTTAATTATAAAAACGCTACAAAACATTTTGTTAATAATTTATGTAAAATGTCTTGTGCGTAATTTAAAATGATTATACCTTGCTATAATCTATTTCTAATTATACAGGGGTTCAATTAGAAAGTTCAGCAATTTCATTTTAAAAATTACAAGTTGCATATGAAGTATTTTAAAATCAAAGTCAACTTGATAATTTTTTTATTAAATAAAGATCTATACTATAGATATGCATTACCATTAAATATAGTGTAAACTCTACTTATTTCACTCATTTGTATTATTGTAACAATTAAAAATAAGATGTTTCTCTTAATTATCTACAACGAATGATTTTCTTTTATCACTTACAAAATTTCGATATATTGAAAAACTTCTGTTTACTTAAAAAAATATACTTCTATGAATTATAGTATTAACATAAATGGTTCATTTATTAAGGATTATAAGTTATTTAAAAGATTCATGAATGTATTTATAATTTATCAGGTTACTTTTAAAAGTTATATGTTTTGTGTATAAAATTTACTATGTAGCGGCAAGTATCGCTACAAACGACTATAAAAACCACAACTATAGAGATAATGAGAAATACTATTTAGAATTTGAATATACTCGAAGGATAAATAAAATATGAATTATGTTGTATAATATGTTTCGCTAACAACGCCTACCATTTTCAAACATGAAAATAAAACAAGCATTTCTCATCCGGTTCAATTTGAATATATTACCATGTTATACAAAACAAAGTGAAAAGTGTTTTATTATATTATTCAACATGTATAAAGAAGTGGAAGTCTCCAGAATAAACAATATGAATGATATTGGTTTGAACCGGATTTTGAAATGAGTCGTCTGTCCTCTTTTCTAGGAATTCCTTTTAAAAATTTAAAGGGACGCTTGGTACCTGCTTTCGACTGCTGAGACGAACAATGCCGACATCTGGATATTATAAATGTTTGAAAATACAACTTTCCTAGTACTATAAACACTAAAAATGCAGTTTCAATATAAAGATTTAACGTGAATAATATTTAAATCTAGAATTATTTTATCTTGAATATAATCCTAATTTATAAATCGTGAAGTATCTTCGTGAGGAAAAATTTCCGTTTTCAGTTGTTTTAAGCTCTTGTAGTTTTTTAAACCTTTTTTCCCTTTTAATTTAAAAGGTAGACAAATATTATTTTTCTTACAGTTTTTTACAATTAAACGTTTAAAAGTCACGTGAATTTTCAATTTAAAATAGTATCAAATTCAAGATAAATTAAATTTATAATTTTCATATTCAATGCCGAAAACGAAACACTGGTAATGTCATGAAATCAATTTGTCAGTGTCAATTTTATCATAAGGGCTAACGTATGTTTGTAATTTCCTTACCATGTTCAAAAATTAAATTTGAACATCCCATCCTTTTTTCAAAATATTAATAACCCCCAAAATGTTTCCACATGTAAAGTTTATTGCCTTTGGCAAATCAATTTCATTACGCTAATGAGAGTTTTGTTTTTGAAAATAAATATGAAAATGTCTGTATTAACTTTCAAATTAAGGAAATAAAAATAATATCCACAAATTGAAGCAATGACTTTTTTTGTTAATACAATTTGAAAGATAAACCACTCAAAGCTACGCTATGAACTAGATTTAGACTCCTTATTTATATGTTTTTTTAAATTTATAACCATCACAAAGTTTCGGCTCAGAACGAAATCGAAGTCAAAAAATGGTAGTTGAAGAGGCCAAAAACGGAAATAATCACGTTAATATTACATAATTATGCATATTAGCAAACTCTTGTCTGTTATCCTTTTAAAATACTTTTGTATGTAACCACAGAAAACAATAATTTATAAATATTGGTTACTGGATAATAAAGGAACTTAGCACAGGAGAAAAACGAGAATGATTTCTTATGTACTTACCCTTCGGATTTAAATAATTATAAACAGCGGAGCATGACAATACAATTTTTCCGAAATTATCTCTCCAATAACCTAAATAGGCCCCCATAAATATTTTTGGGTCCCACACGACAAGGATTTGTACGATGAAACCATAAATTTATATAATATCTATAAAAAAACGAGTATTAAACCATACCCTTTGAACTAATAATTTAACCTAATTTTATTGTACAAACATTTTAAGTTTGGGTTTATGATCAAAATGTGCCTTATAAACTAATTGAAAAATGGTAAAATAAATATTTTAGAATAAGCATAGCTTTAGAATATGCATGGCTTAATTAAATAACCTTGACAAAAAGTGATTTTTTATGTTTGTGCTTGACATGCTCCAAGATTTCTGTTGGGACAATAAAAATAGTCTTTTGATGTTTTAAATGTATCAAAGCTCACAACTTTTACAGCAAACTTTTGTAATAGGATTAAAATTATTGGCCTTTTTGAAACTATTGTTACATCCAGTTATTTTAGGTAGGTTGATAATACTAATTATGTTACAACCGTCTTTAGTGAGGTTTATACATTTAAAACTTTTCTGGTATAAAAAATATAACAGAATATGCGAAAATGTTTTAAAGCTATATTTTGAGTAATTGTACTTGAATTGCCTCGTCAGCTATCGGGTGAAATATAAAGGGTGATTGAAATTCGAGGGCGAGTATGGGGATATAGCTTATTATACGAAATAGAGGGTAGGTTTAAATTCGACACTTTTGCAGAATTTTATGTTGATTAATAATCTGCTTTAACATTTAAATTATTTTAACGGTTTCTCTGCAGTTTGGAAAGAAGTGTAAATCGTAATTTCGTAAAAACGTTCCTACGGCATCTTTTTACGTCTTATCAAATGGCGAACGATTTTTATCTACAGGGTTAGTTTTTGTTTTTTTACACTTAGCTTTCGTTTTCATTGTGGGCACAATTTATGATATATACATATTTAAATCAGATTTTTTTTGCTGATTTCAGTGATGTGACACACGGGCATATCCGTTGCAATTTTATTTCAGTATTATGATTATTACAAGTATCATCTAGTACGAATCGAGCTAAGAGTCAATTGCCCATTGAATTTATGTGATTTGAATTCAATAACTGGCACAAAACGGTAAATAATTTTAATTGTATCAAATATTTTAATTAAATACAATTTCAATTTGTTTTTCTAAATTTACATATTTTGCTAATAAATGTCTTTCGAACATTGTAATTTAGTCAAATTATAGGTTTAGATGATATATTATTAATAGATTATGCTTTTAGGGGGTATGTTATAATATGCCGTGTATTTTATTACCACGGCCGTTAAGATTTTGCAAATAAACTTTTGGACCATATTTTAACATATGAAAATATTTGCTTAAAATCCATATTAAAATTTTATCTTTTTACAGCGAACTGATTGTTCTTATAATTAGAACATTTTTATAACAGACAATAGATTGTAATTCATAGGTTTTTGCTTAATTTTTAGGAAAATGACATTGACATGAATTACATTTTCTCGTATTTCGGTTATCAAAGTTAACATATCAACAGTTAAATAATTAAATTTTAATATAGTACCACTTAAAACTTAATATGAAAACATTAAAAGTTCACAGTAAAAAATACACTACATATCAATTCATCTTATAAGTTGTGCTTATGTTGGTACCAATATATTTAATATTTTTTTTGCATTGTAATAAATGATGTTAGTTTGCAGCTTCTCAACTATCCCATTTGAAAATTAATTTTAGGAAAAAAGTTATTCTTTATAAAAAGTTCTGCATGGTCCAAAACCTAAAATGCAACCATCAGCTGTCAAATTTTTTTGGTCATATACGGAGTTTGTGTGAAAATATGAATTTTGTTCCAGAATAAAGTACCTTTATTTTTGACAATATCAAGAACTGTTATAAAGAAAAGTTATTTAGAATTGAAAACTGGGTTCAATCATACAGTCATGTATACCTGTTGCTAAAAATAAGATTTTGTAATTTTTCTTTTTCTCTACAGTGATACATGCACATTGATATTTCAAATGTTGAAATGACAGTGACAGGTCTGTCATTAAACATCAGATATTATTTAAACATTATAAATGAATAGTAATTCCGGTGACATTGAGTTTGGAGAAAAAATAGAAATTGTATTAATTGTGATTGAAAATTATAAAACGTATCGGGAAGCAGCTGAAATATATTATAACAAACATCCAGATAAAAATGTACACAATACTACAGTAATGAATATTTATTTCGTTAGTTAGTTAGGGTTGAAGGTCATTCCATCATCGACAATTTTGGGAACTCACTGTACCATTTGAATTAAATGAAGCTTCATCTTCAAACATGATTATTCTAACCCAAAATGGATGCTCTTCTAACTCTCCTTGGATAAGAGAACAAAAATTGAAACCACTAACATAATCTCTAGGTTTTAATGTGGTTTATATGGGTGGAATTTGTGTGCTTTCAAAATATTTGCCATCATATCTTTACCCTTTTGCGCAGCTAATATTTAATATATTCTATTGTAGATAACATTACATTTAAAGTCCTCACTTTAAAGTCCTCAGTTATCGACGTTTGTTATTTAATTTATTTTTAACATATCCATATGTTTTAATTATTTTCATTTCAAAATATTAATTATTGTATGTACATTTGTGTCTGGATGTTTCTTATTAAATATTTCAGCTGCTTCCCGATACGTTTTATAATTTTAACTCACAATTAACACAATTTATATTTTTTTTACTTCGCAAATTTAGCATATCTTACTATGTTTATAATATTAGGCAAATTATTCTAAAATTTATGAATTCAAATTAAATTTTAAAATGAAAAAAAAAAGATTTGTCATTATGTTGTTCTGTCTAACTTTTCTCTATTACACACACAATTTACGGCACAAAAGGATTATCAAATACAGGTTTAATACCGTAAATTATGCATTATTCATTATTCGAAGAAAAATCAGTTTACTTTTGAAAATCAAAACCAATACATTTTTTATTAAATATTATATTGGTATTCATTATTTATTTCCGGCGATTTAGCTGAAAAAATATCTCAGATTTATAGCTCAGGCAAATATAAGTTTATAAAATCATCGAACGTTACTTGAAATAGTATAATTTAGGCTATTATTTAACCACCAATTTTTAATTTAGTAAATGTTATATACAATTTAAAATTGTTCGAAAAACTCTAAACTAGTAAAGTCATGAGTAAACAAACGGTAGAAAAAACCACTTACGATTCCGCCATATTAGTAACGTCAAGCCCTGATTTACAAAATTTTTGCTTTGAAAAACTTATTTTAGGATACACTCGTCATTTGAAAGTTTCGGTTCTCATTTAAAAAATAATTATGTCCGAAACTGACACACTTATTTGTCGAAACTATGTAGTCAGAAAAAAGTCGATAGAGTTATTCGAAATAAGGATTTGAATGTAGATGTAAGTCATATTTTTTTTAGATTTACAATATCTCCTTACTTTAGTAAGTTTTGAATTTTTAAACGTCACATAAATGGACATTTCGGGTATTTCACACGTTCAAATATTCGCAAATTATGTATCAATTGTTCATTTCATGGTTTATTTTATCCATTCGCTGTTTTGGGCAGCAAAAAATAATGAATTCCTTAATAGCATAAAAATTAAAAGATAATAGTTTGATTTTTACCAACATTATTTTTTGTAGTAAGTTATTATTATTGATTGGTATTTATTTCTATATTAAAATCTATAAGAAATGTATGAATAAAGTTTTATTGAGAAAATGGACGTAATAAAAAAATCGAAGATTTATTTCTCTAGCGTGCATTACAATAGCCATTGAAATTCAGTTTGAAAGAGCAAGAAATTTACAGAAAGTTATTAATTTAAATAGCAATAATAAAAGTCTATTTTTAAATATGTATAGAAGTAGGAGCCAGGCCTCAAATATTTATCTTTCGCAGATGTTAGCATTCGTCACCCCCAAGTGTTCTACCTGTTTTGGACCGTCCCTTTAAATTTTAAAAGGAATTCGTCGAATGAATGCGTCACATCCCAATATCCGGTCCAAACTAACACACAATAGCAATTAACACATAACAACATTTACACATTTACAGTAAAATGAGAATGGATCAAATAAACCAAGAAATTAATATTAGACACATAATTGGAGCTTATTTGACAGTGCAGCATATACAAAATATCCATTTATGTGAGTTTTATGAACGTAATTTAATTAAAAAATCACTGAACTAATTGTAAGGAAGGAATGTAAATCTGGTATGAGAAAATGTTATTTTCATCAATTAAATGTGGTTGCAAATACAATAACATTTTCAAAAAAAAATCGACTAAATAAGCGGTCAGGGTTTTGCGTAATGACTTTACTTTTATTTTATTTACCGAATCCGAAAATGATTTGTATACAAGTTCTTTGGAATTTAATAATGCGTTTAGTGATGATGTTGGATATTCGTTGGAACTTATCGTTTTGTTGCTAGGACAACGCACTGTTGCTTTTATTTTCAAAACGAAATTACTCAAAAAATTTCTAATAATGCAACTTAAAAAAAATTACTAGAGAAAAATCTCCATAAAGAATAAAAAAGTGTATTGTTATAGCAACAAAATAATCAACTTTAGTTTGATGCAATACTGAATTTGGTAAATAATTTAAAAAAAAAATGTTATTATGCGACAAATTTTAGACACGCAGCGCTTATTTTAGTCAAATTAACTTGAAAAATGCCTTAGGCGAGGGTATAATAGTATACTCTGTAACAAGGTTAAAATGGAAATTCGATGCGAGTGGACTAGCATCAGAATTTCCATTCTTACCTAGTAGTAGACTATACTTTCTCCTCGACCAGATAAAATAGACTAATACAATAATTATTGTATTAGTATATTAATTTTAATTAACACAAAGAACTTACGTTTTATTCTCGCGTTTGTGGTTATGTTTATAGTATTTTGACAATTGTGATATCCAAGGCTAATGGTTTTATTCGAAACGGTGTGAGAATATTCATTCCATTAGTTATTATGGAATGAATTACATGCAAAACGCATAAGTGCATTTTATTTTGATCCATAACAAGAGTGAGAATGTGTACGTTCTATGATCAAAATTGATTTCAGAATGCTTAAATTTTACAGTGGTCGTGGAGAAAAAATAGTATTGTATTGTAGTTAAAAATGCTCTATCTAAAAAGTAAACAACAAGGTAGGTTGTTATTTGAAAATAACAATATTTTTGCCATTCCAATGAAAAAATGAAATGAAATATGTCTCTCCTATAAACTTTATAAATTTACTAAAAATTAATTATAATTATTAATCCATAGAAACCTGCAAACACCCCATCCGCAAGTTGTGGGATAAATCCATGAGAATAAAGTATAAGTTCTTGAAAATCTGTAATAATTTAAGTGAAAAAATGTAATAATAATTACCATCGATTTGAAAATTTACTCAAAATTCATTCCGGATTGTATTTTAAGAAAATTATTAACAATCTATTTATAGATTTTCAATTGATGACAAGCGCGGTAACTCGTGTGAAATCCCAAATATTTTAATTTTATTTTTTCACTCTTGAGTAACAAGTTACAATACACGTTTTTTGTTATGCTATTGCCTTTTTTTGCCATCTGTATGGGAAGCAGGAGTTTGCATAAACATATAAATACAATGTAAATCGCCAATGTACATTGCTGAATTTTCTATTCGATACAGAAACCAAATTAGAATGAGTTACATTTTAATTGTTGTCAGAATAAAGACAGCACTCTCATACTATTCAAAGCAATTATGGTGAAAAATCTAATCGCTCATATTTTCTTTGGTTTTTATCAACTTTTCCTAATATTTTGCAAACAAACATGTAAGTATATGAACCAACCTAAATATTCCAGCGTTCATGAACATATATTTAGGGAGATGCATTTCAAACGAACTTCTTACTTATTGTTAGACAATTTTGAAACAACAGTTTGTTTGATTATTGTCTTTAGATTGTCACTAAAAATTCTTAGGGGTCAATCAAATCAACCAATTTAATTTGAAAAGGTCTCTGACAAAATTTATCTATTTTCGTTTTTTTACCTATGTTGTAGTATATTCAGAGAGTTGAAAACAGCTATGCATTAATTTTTCAGATGTTCAGTTTTTTTTGTGAACAGCCATTTTGTATTGGTGGGTCAGCCTATTTTGCATTTTGTAGAGATTTACGTTAAACTCTGTAGCTCCTCGGTTTTTGGAGATATTTGGTTCAAAAAGAAACCATGTTAAAGAACATAAAATGTACAATTTTTTCTGTTAAGTATATATATATATATATATATATATATATATAGGCCTATACTAAATTGTAAATTAGCAGAAAATAGGTACATGTTAACGTTTCCAAATTAAAAAGCTTCTCTTTAAAAATTAAAAGTGTTAAAGATAAAACGAAGACTCAAATTCATTTTTTGTGGATATAGTGTCTATAGTATACTACTTCCCTAAAAAGTATCAGGCCAGAGAGTTACATCCTTTTTTAAAGGGTCTTCAAATATTGCAATTTTCCTAAAATCAGGTATTTTCGATCTGAAATATCTCGGAAGGGACACACTTTAAAAACCCAATATTTTCACAAAACGTTCTTTAATGGTGTTATACTAAGTGGTTAAAATTTCATCACTGAGACTTTATTAGCTTTTTGGTTAGAAATTTAAAAAATAGCTAAAACTTCTGGAAAATAAAAAAAAATTAGCGACTATCATTGGTTGATTTGACATGGATTGACCGTTAGATATACAGTATGTTTTTTATCGTGGGCCATAGGATTTTACATGCTAAAACTTTTACCTTGTGTTAATGTATATTTTATCATATAATTTTGAAGCAAATTTTTGTTAGTAATATAAATCAATTATTTTTCTATATGATGGGATTAATTAGAATTATTTAAACATGTTTTATTCCATTAAAAAAATATTTTTTTTAATATAAGTGTCGACTCAAGTACCTGTTCCCCGTACATGTTCAGGTAATGATATTTATTAATATTGTTTAGTGCTATTTCAAAATTAATCATAAACTATTTGTATCCTTAATATGATGTATAATGCTCTAGTGCAGAGAAAGGAGCAGTGTTGAAGTTTTTTGCAACGCACATAAAAAGAAATACTGTACCAGGAAAAGTAAACTGCATACAATGTATGAATAGCAATTCTATATTATCTTCACGCGGTTGGACTGACATTAAATTTTGTGTTAAAAATCATATAGATAAAATTAAAAATTCAAAGAAAGTGGGAAAATTTTGTTAATTGAATACGAAATAAATTATATTACATGCACTTTTTATATACATATAAAGATTGTAATAATATTTGTATCATTTTATCATCCCGAACCCGTTTAAACTTTAAAACAGAATCCAATAAATTAATATAAATAAATGCTATTTAATTTGGTGAATTTGCATAATTTATGCATAATTTTAACTGTAATTCAAGTAAAGTGGGAACAAAAAAATCAATTTAAGTTGGGTATTAATTGTCAAGAACAATAATAATTTAGACAATTACAAGAAATTCCGTGCATTTTTAACATTTAATTGTACATTTTATTTCTCTGTTTGCAATTTTATGTTTCATAAATAATTCAATTTTTATTTATTTATTAATAATTACTGTTATTAATTTAATTAATTTCTCTACTCACAATTTCTTATTTCATTAATATTTTAATATTTCAATATTTATTTATTAATAATTTATGTTATTTATTTAATTGAAATATTTATGAATGGACACTGCAAGTCCTAACGCCAACTGTAAATCTATTTCCAACCCGAGAATTGAGCAAACAATGCGATCCCCTCGGTAGGTATGTGGGATAGGTCGGCAACGCAGCATATTTTGTTCCAGGTGGCGCTACCAACAAGGGTTGTCACAATTTGGTGTGTAGCACACATGATCGGTACCCATGATGTGGCGTCATACACACAATTTTTTTTAAGGTATCATAACTTTCGTGAGAATGATTTTAGAGAATTTTCGTATAGATAACTGAAATAATCTGATCTTCTTTAACATTGGTACTAAATGTCGTAAGTGTGACATATGAAGCAATGGAGAAATAGCCGAATGTACTTGTGGCACGGAGGGTAAGGTGCCACAAGAACGCGCCTCCGCCACAATTCAGGATGTAGCACACACAAAGTGCCACAAATATGTGGGGACATACACACACACACACACAGACAGACACACACACACACACACACACACACACACACACACACACACACACACACACACACACATACACAAAACAAAATTTTCCAGAAATTGTAGAAATGGTATCTAGGGACCCCAAAACGGATATTTCCGCAAAAAAAATTTTTGAAAAAAAAATCACGATCACAATACTTTCTCGTACTTCGTAACGGAGAAAGTAAAAATAAGTATTTAAGCTAAACATAAAAATACTGTTAGTCTGTTATAATTTGATAAAATTTTGCTGCTGAATTGTTGATAGATATATAAAAAATATGAAAATATCGTAAAAATATTAGTTATTCAAATTTTTTAAGATCACGCACCAGCCATTGAAAGATATGGTATTCACTGATAGGAATCATATGACGAAATCAAATTTTCCGTCACTTGATTGCTTAGGGGTGGAAAAAAATGGTTAAACTTAAAAAAAAAATACCCTAAATAACCTTTTATTTTGATTAAAAATAAATGAATTTTTCATATTATTATAATAATTTTTAGTGGTTAAAAAAAATTAACTTTCAAGGTCATATCTTGGCAAAAATGGAGTTATTTATATGAAACTGAAAAGAAAATTATTAATACTAAAATATTACCAATAATTTTATATAAAATTACTCTTCAGTTGATAAATATATATAAAAAATATCAAAATAATGTAAAAATTTTATTTTTAATTTAAAAGATGACCCACGAAAAATTGGAAGATGAAGAAAACACAGATATGGTATTAACTGATAGGAATCCGTCACTCGATCACTTAGGGGCGAGAAGGGAACTAGTCTCGTAAATATTATTACCTTATAATTGCATTCTAAACAGGGACGGGTTTCGACCGAACTAAGCACCGACATGCGACAGCATTCCCTCGCCGAGCGAGTTTCGCATTTTTATTTTCTCTGACTGTATATACTCAATGTGTATTTACTAAACCATAATATCTAAAAATTAATTAAAATATATTTCCTATTTTCAATTTTTTTTAATTACACAATAAATCACTTATTTCTTTGTTCGGCCCAATAATTACAACATAATCAGAAAAGGTGTCACGGACACGTATGTCTTGTTTTTATCGCATACCATATACAATCACCCACCAGCCGCCTCTGTGTAAGAATCGCATACATATAGAATTTCTACTGAATATTACTAAACTAATTCATTGTTCAGATTTCTTCTCCGTGGCTATAAAATAAATTTATTTTAAATGAATCATCCACAGAACTGTATTCTACAGGGCTGTGTTCTTATTTCCCTACGCTCGAAAATAGCTATTTATGTAACAAGTCCACAATATGGCACTTTCCTGGACGAGACGTTTTGTGGCCAAGCGAGCGAAGCGAGAGAGGCTAATAATGTAGTCGAGTCCATGAAGTGCTATTGTGGACGAGTTACATACAAAGCAAAGCTGCATGTTCGACTGCTTTTAGCATTTTTGGAATACTTTTTAAATACAAACTGAAGCAATTTATTTATATATCGGGTATGTATAAATTGGCGAATAATCTACACGTGGCGATGTTCTTCCTAAAATTCTGAATAGAAAAAGTCGATGAAAAAATGTCCTACCGTGCCTCATCGGCCCTCAGGAGCCATTTAAAAGAAATGTACATTTGGCAACATAGCGTTCACGAGCTGTCCTGTTTATCAATAATCTCATGGTTCAGAGTAGAAGGTAATAGATAGATAGAGCGGAGTTTATTTACAGATGCAAGGTAAAACAGATAATGAGTAAATAGTAAAATCCATTGTAATAAAACAAAACAAAACGAAAATAACACAGAAACACAAATACACTGAAACCCGGGCACTAATACAAACTGATAATAATGAGAAAAGCAGAATTGGCACAAACTTGGAACTAGCAAGTTTGAATGAATTACTTGTGTCAAAACTGACATAAGCGGGTGTCATGTTGCCGAACGTATTTTTTATGAAAATAAGCTAATCAAGAAGTGTTAAAAATACAAGTTTCAGATAGAAAGATAGCACGCACTGACAAATCATTTTCAAACTAGTCATACTACCGAAATTGCAGGGTTTTCTATAAATTAATATCGAATAATAACGCATATTTAACGACTGGATATTCAAACTCTGAGGACCTCGTGAAGGCCCAGGAACCATGGTACAACATTTTAGAATTAAGATAAGCTACTTAAAATTTTAAGGGTTGGATAACTTTGAAAATATGGTATTGTGAAAAGAATAATTCTTGAGCTGTATTTTTTGATTTTTTATTGGATAATCGTGCTTTTTTGATAAAATTACACCACTCATTAGGTGTAAAAATTGCAGTGTGCTTTGCAGCTGATTCGATCGAGGAATGCATAGAATCAACATTCATCTGTGTATGGCCAGTTTCTAAATAATTGTGTTCAATAAATTCGAATGGCATCGATTTATTGATCTCAATATGCATGGCCAGCAAAAATTTGTTACGATTTTGTCCTCCACAATTGTCGGACCAGATTTTCACTTTACGGCGACCTTGTGATGCTTGACCTTCCAAAAAAAGAAATTCAAACATGATCCAATATCCGAACTCCCTCGCCCACCATCTATTTCGCTCCAGACAAAACAGTACCCAGCTTTGTCATTTTCAACATAAAAAGTCAAATTATAGAAGCAA
This sequence comes from Ocypus olens, assembly GCA_910593695.2. Classification (NCBI taxonomy): domain Eukaryota; kingdom Metazoa; phylum Arthropoda; class Insecta; order Coleoptera; family Staphylinidae; genus Ocypus; species Ocypus olens. The sequence goes on from OU343047.1 coordinate 34,130,285, forward strand.
ATTTTCCGCTTGTAATAAAACTGGCTATCATCAGAACATGGGGTTTGCAATACGGATTGCAAGTCCATTGTAGCAACAAGAAGAGTTGGGTCTTTCTTAGCTTCTTCGATATCATTCTGCATAGCTTGACGACAGGATTCTTTGCGAACTTTCAAATTATGAAATAATATATAGGGTATTCAATTTGAAAAAAAAAATAGAAATTGTGCAGTTTGCGAATGGCTATGACCCTGTATAATACGCTGAGTTATGTTTTGGTTGATAGAGTAATTTTGAAGACTAAAGTTCAACTAAACTTTACCACTAAATTAGAATGAATTATCTTTATTAGTTTCAGGGGAGCACTTTAACAATTTTGTTCAAATTTTTGTATAAACAACTGAATAACACGAAAACGGCCCGGTTTCAATCCCCACAACCTTGATCATTTTAATCTCCAAGTAACAAGGAATCCAAAAATGCTAAAATATACAAGGTGTTCCATTTAAGCAAACATAAGTTTGGCCAGTAACTTTGTTATGAGACACCCTGTATAAATTTAAATATTTTTAGGGCATGCATCTCACTATTCTGCACAACTTTTGTATAAAACATTTTTCAAAATTTTTACAAATAAGCACGTGATTGACCGATACCAGAGCTCTGAAACACCCTGTATATATAAATATTTTTAACGACCGTATTTGTAAATACCTGTAACAAGGTGCTAACGAGAATTCGGTCAATTGATACAAATTTGCAAATTTGTGAGGGCGAAAGAGAGATACAGCTGTTGCATCTTTGTTAAGAATCATCAGTCTGCCTTATTCAACCCAACACACATCTACAAATTTTTGGAAGTAGTATTTACAGTAAAGATGCATGACGGTAACGTTAGACGAGAATCGAAATGTATTTAGTTATTATTCACCACTGGGTGGTTTTTGATTATTGTAAAAAAACATGTTTTTAAAAGTTTTTGTCCATAATTTTTAAATCATAAACGTTACATCAAATTTTCATTTACAATGATGGTAGAGGATTACAAAATGTAAGATTTGTAAAAATTAAGGTTTTGTCTAAATCATACTAGTTTTTGAAAAAAAATAATAAATATGGAAAAAGTCGTGTAAAATCCTGTTATCATTAATTTGCAGAAATTAACATTATAGCCATATCACATATTTTTGTATAGATTTAAATAAATGTCCAGAGGTTTTACAATCATGTGACATAATAGCTCTTTAATAAAAATTCAGTTTAATCATGAATTACCGCAACCATCGTCTTAATTACTTCGAAAGTCCCATCAATTTATGCTCTTACAGACTCACTTGCCTTGTTTATTTTACTTATCATAATAGTTATAGTCACATCAATGCCTATTTTAAATTTAATATCAAATGTACAGAAAAGCATTTGCGAAATTTTAAATACATTAGTCGTATAGAAAATGCACATTTTCTGGATGAAGTCATTTAATAGCGTGCAAATCATGTCGCTTGCTTCAAAACAATGCATCATTATGAATATAAAAATAAATTATTTTAGAAACCCGTATACAAAAGAATGGCAATATGTAGTTGAACTAATCTATTAAACATTATTGTTTGCAAAGTGAATAATTTGTACGCTTTTATTTTGGGACACCTCAGTGACAAATCAAATATAAGAAAGGCGTATAGTGCAAACTTTCTTTTTGGTATGATGCCATATTAAGTAATTAATTAAACTTTCTTTAAACTACTTTTATATCTCGTTGTGAGGAAATTCTTATAATGGACTACTCGATTTCTTTCTTTTTTACATATGTTTCTAGTACGCCCAATTACAGTTATTAATTAACTGTAGCGGTCAATTAATTATTCATCTTAAATACTTTTTGGTACGATCAAAAAAATTAATTTACATAAATGTTTGGTATATTACTGTTTACTTAAATTATCAGGATTACACATTTTTTAAAGTTAACTTCAATATTAAACCTAGCCATTGAAGAGAAAGGTGGTGTTAGGTATAAGATAAAAGTTTCTACATACGGTGAGACATTAATTTAGATCAACTCAAATGGAATTAATAATTAGTTATTTATGGTTATTACACTCTCTAAATTTGTACTATTAGTTTAATTAATGATGTTTAATTTACAGTATACATATGGAGACTCTATAAACAGAGGATATAAACTCACGCCAAATTTACATGGAATACCAATGATACAAATGGAAAACATGCACAAGAAATCAATTCCATAATAACTTCCAATATTTTTGTTACTTTGGCACTTCTTCACTAATTTCTGCATTTCCTAAACCCATCAAATGTTTCGGTTAGTTTTCGAATCAAGTTTCGTAGTTCTTCTTCGGTAAGATATTTCCTGAAAGAACAGCAATATTTTGATAATATATTTACATTGTCCTTGACGAGTATCCGTTTCTTTTCAAAATCGACTTTCTTCCTTATTTCTTTAATTAAAAATTCAAATTGTCTCGCATTTTCAAATAGTATGCTGAAAGTTGACTTAGCTCTAAAAACAAAGGTTGGAAAAATTGATCTTTCTGTCCCTGGAATATACCTATGATTAAATGGCTATAACAAATTTTTCAAAATATTTTACTGCCGGTTTTTACTGAATCATGATTACATTGTTTAAAAAAATACAGATAATGTAAGAAATTAGCTGAAAACCTAAATCCTTACATTTTACTTTAGTGCACCTCACTGATAAGTCGAGGCTTAAAGTAAAGTGAAATCACTCTGCACATTTCCAAAAAAATGGTGCAATACACACTTCCTAACAAGTGCAAACTACATATATTTATATAATGTTCGGCATATAAAACAAAAAAGCTTTGAAGAAGTTTGTTATCCTGATTTGAATAATGGCCATAGTGTCAGCTTTTTAATATATTATAGAAACTTCAATATGCTGTTGTAAATTCTCAACTCAGTGATTTTTATTATCCAAAAACTACGGTAGAAAAATATATTCAACTTATTTGTATTTATACGACCACATTTCCTGCTATTTTTAAGAATTTCTTGAAAATGGCACTAAGCCGAAACTAGTTGAAAATAAATAAATTTAATCGTGAAACAAACCAAGTGAATTTTAATTTTAAACCTATATTAACATAATGTTTCACCAAGTGATCAATGAGAAACAAGTATATGATACATTATTTATATATAATATTTAAATATTGTCCACGTAAGTTTATTTAAATTCTTAAATAGAAATTATTTTACTGAATGTACATTATGCAATGATATACAATACATTTATTTGGGAATGAGCATTTCCATTAGAATAGATCACAATTCTGTTATCAGTATAAAATTATGTTCATTGATTATTTTTGTACAGAAGAATGAAAATTAATAGATTTGATTCGATTTTTCTTTCGATAATTGTTTGTATTATATCCAGTATATTTAGTATTAATAATAATTCAATTGAAATCAAAATGTGCATAAATTACACAAACCATGAGAAAATACTCGTAGAATTAATTTAATCGAAATGTATTGCTAATTTACGGCAACAGAGCCAATTCTGCTTACGTGCAATACTCTGATAAGTAACGGTGTCAGCCAGTAACGCCAATCCTGGTTACTTCTCATTAATGTAAAACATAAACATTCAAATATTTTCTCCTACGGCTCGTTTTCTATTTACATTCTTTTCCATTTGCTTTTATTAACACAAATGTTTTTGCTTCTTAAACTTTCAAAATAACCTGTGCTAATAATTGTATGCTTAATTAAGAAACAAGGTATACGAGAGAATATACACAGTGGGTCAAAAAAAACTGTACAAGTAGTTTTGTACTATCATATCTTCGTGAGTTATTAATGTTTTTAAATGATGAATATAACACTGAAAAGCGCCATTTTCATAGATAAGACGAAGTACTTTTGCTCTAAAGAAATAGTACTTAAACTTGTGTCCGTAGCATCATCTTGACTACAAATTAATGCATGAACTTCTATACTTTCAGGAAAAAAACAAAAATGACTGATAGAAGTGACGGATAATGTTTGAGATTCATTAGAAACCTAAAACAAATCAGGGCCCACTAATTTTATTACCTACAAATACGACGCGGCAGTGCGTTATAAACTCCCGCATTTGTAGAGCCTTCAATAATGTGAATAATCCTCGATAACATTTTTTTCTGAAAAATGCAATTAATCATTTTTGTAAACTACAAAGAGTCAACAATTTGTTTTTTCAAACAATATTTAATGCGTTATTTATTTTTGAAAATATGAATATTTCCAATTTGTACCGTTTTTTGTTTGGCCCACTGTGTATATTCATGAACTTAACCTTCACAGCACACTGTTCTAAACCAACTTTAAATTCACAGTGCAACACTTTCTTCCGTTCCTCAAACATATATTATCTGAATATATAATCTGAAGTATCTAATACAGTTACGCAATAAAGCCAAGGCAAAATTTAGGAAAACTGGAAACCCTGCGCATTGGAACTATTATAAAAGCTTAAGAAACTACACAACAATTGCCTTTAGAAATGAAAAGAAGGCATATTTTTCGTATGTTTCTCGTAGTCGAGGAACCAATTTCCTTTGGAAACATCTAGAAACGTTGGGGATCAAAAATAAAGTGAAGCAGATACCTAACAATTTAAATATTCCTGATGCCGTAAATTATTACTTCCGTGACAGTATTCCCAAACCTAATAAGCAGGTTCACAGCATTAATGAAACTTTTTTGAATAAGTTGCACCCATCTGCGGCTCCTTTTAACTTTAGCTTAGTGGATGAAAATATAATACTGAGGCTTCTAAGTGAACTTAAATCGTCATCGACAGGTTATGATAATATTAATGTTACAATGTTGCACATGTGTTGTCCTCTCATAGTTCCTTATATCACAAATATTATTAACACTTGTATTTTAGAAGGGCGTTTCCCGGACTGTTGGAAGTATGCGATAATAAAACCGATACCTAAGGTACATAACCCATCCGAATTAAAAGACCTAAGACCGATTAGTATTTTGCCCATCTTATCTAAACTTCTAGAGAAAGTACTTAAAAAACAATTATCAGAATATGTAGAAATTAACTCAATAATTCCGAAACATCAGTCTGGTTTCAGGCGTGGGTACAGCTGTGAAACAACTTTACTGAACATCACGGATGACATAATATCTGCCTCAGATAATGGGAAATTAACTATTTTAGTTCTCTTAGACTATAGTAAGGCGTTTGATACAGTTACGCATGATACATTACATCTGATATTAAAATATATTGGCCTGAATGAAGTAGCAATTTCTCTTTTAAGTGATTATTTAACGGGACGAAAAAATTGTGTTCAACTTGATAATTATCGGTCCGACTTTTTAGATATTTGCCAAGGCGTTTCTCAAGGATCTGTACTTGGACCTCTCCTCTTTTCAATTTATACCTCTACGATATTAAGTCAACTTCAGTTTTGTACAGGACATATGTATGCCGATGATACTCAATTGTATTATTCTTTCAATCCTGAGTCATATCAAGATGCTGAAATTTGTGTAAATGCTGACTTGCAAAAAATTTTTGATTACTCGTATATGTTAGACCTAACTCTAAACCCGACAAAATCCTCATTTCTTTTGTTTGGCAATAATCGGGTGTGTACACAATTATGCGATCAAATTAGTATCCTTATAAATGGTACTAAGGTGCCTTATTCTCAAGGAGCTAAAAACTTAGGTGTGGTTATGGATAACTCATTTCGATATAAAAAACAAATTAATAAATATATTAATATCTCATATCAAAACTTAAAAAAATTATATCCCCACCGTTCTTGTCTCCCAATAAAATCCAAGATCACGCTATGTAATGCATTTGTCCTGTCTCATTTTGCATATTGTTCAACACTTTATCATCCTGCTATAGATCGTGTAACTTCATTCCGCATTCAGAAAGTGCAAAACTCCTGCCTTCGTTATATCTACGGTATCCGAAAATTTGAGCGAATATCACATAAGCTCAAAGATGCAGGTTGGCTTAGTATGTCCAGAAGGAGAGAACTACATTCAATGCTTTTTTATCATAATATAATTGCTGGAAAGTCTCCACCTTATTTATATAATAAAATCACTTATCGTGAAGATGTTCATAAACTTAACACTAGGTCAAGAGGACGAATATCACCTCCTAAACACCGTACCTCACTTTTCGAGCGGTCTTTTACTTATCAAGTGTATAAGGTTTATAACTCAATACCAAGTAATCTTAAAGATTTAGATGTACACAAATTTAAACTTGTTATGAAAAATCGTTTCTCACAGTAGCGTGGATAGAAAAAGTTTGCATTGCGTTCTCTTAAATTAATCTCAGTTTACTTATTTTTATTTTTTAAGAACTGTTTATGTTTACTCTACATTTTTCATTTGTATTTACTTTATACCTTTGGCGTGTTTTAAACAGTCTTATCATTTAGTTCTATTTTGTATTAGTTTTAGTTTTAGTTTTAGTTTTAGTTTTATTTACATATATATATTCATATATACATTTAATATTTTAAGGTTTGGATGGAAGAGCAGTTGAGTTTTTACTCAAAACTGAATCCCGCCTTAGGTATTTGTAACATTATGTAATATTTATAACTCTGAATTCTATTTTGTGTTATTTTATTTTATTTTACAAATAAAAGTGGTTTATTATTATTATTATTATTATTTATTTGTAAATGGTCAATTATACAGAGTCCGCCACAAAAATGTATACACTCTTTGTCAGACTCTATTGGGGTATTGATATTGTCAATTGATTTAAATTTTTAGTGTGTTGTATGATCTTTCGCCTTTCGCTCAACAGCTGCCGGTACTCATCATCATCAGAGTGAGATAACAAAAAGGCTGGAGCACGCTTGACGTTCGAGCAGCGAAAATGTATTTTAACGGTAGGATGCCCCTCTGAAGTAAGTTAAACAATCGCCTAGAGGGGGATTAAATCAAATTAGTGTGATTATAGGCAACACACACACACCCTACTTTCTCGGGTAATATTTCGGGTCTATTCGGTTTTGAAGGTTTTCGCTTCTACAGGATGAACTCCTGATAATTAAAAAAAATGCAAGTGCAATTTCTTTCATCTTTATTTGATTAATAAACCCCACAGCGTCAAACAATATTCATTACCATGCCGATTAAAAAAATCTTTGATAATTTTGTTGAGCTATTTAGATAATGATTGCTGATTAGGTTGTTCCCCTTACGCGCCTCCCATAACGCAGTGAATCTAACATTAAAATATTGCCGCTGACATGTTATGCCTGTCAAATGACGTCAATATGCTAATGAGTCGAATTTGCGAATCCGCGCCAAAATGCGATTTATGGGAATCTTGCGGGAAAGCGCTGTTTTTAATGAAATAAATATTAATAAATAAAACAACAGTTACAGTACGCCTGTAACATTGCATCAAATATTACCGATCATTTTTACTAGTGGACACGAGTCGAAGACGAGGGCTGATTGCAATCGCACCAATATGGCTTGGCTTTGATAGAAGTGAAAATTTGCACTAGTGCGTATGTCCGTCAATTTTAACGTTGTATAATTACCACTAAATCGTACGCTGATTGGTTCTAACAAAAATTCGACAACCCTATTGGCTTATAAATGTCATGTGATTAGAGTGTGATATTTAAGAGAATTTTAAAATAAATTTATTGACTTGAAAATACATAGCAACAATTCGACATATAGATTTATAAAATTATGTATGATCGGAAAAAGAAAAAGAAATATCAAATATTAACGAAATCACTAACAATAAACAAAAAATATAAAAGTGATTAATAAACAGGACAACATTTACAAATACAAACTAAATTAAGTTAGTTGTTATTAATATTTTTTGTTAATTTAGTTTAATTTACAAATGCTTTTCTTGTTCATTAATCTATTTTATATGTATTTTTTTTCATTTTATTTTCAATTCAAATGATATTTTAAATATACAATGAGCGTTTTGCTTGATCCCTTTCACCATTGATATCTTGTAAAGTAGTAGAGATTTAAAGTCAAAAAATTCGAAAAAAAAGTTCAATTTTAAATGCTAAATAATAATCTATAAAGAAATTTCTAAGAAAAACATTGATTTTCGAAATATGGCCAAAAACTTTTTCATTTCACTGTGACTCCGTTTTTGACAGATAATTAAATGAAATTTTGTAAACAACCTAAATGGCATTCAAGGAATATAATGGCATTATCGCATTTTATATAGAGTGTACAGCTTTTCAGATACAGCACCCAACTTTTATTTTTCTTACGGCAGTCAGGTTGGATTTTTACACCATTCGCATGTTGCACTTGTTTGATGCAATACTATTTCAAAAACATATTATTATTTACAAATTGTTTATTTTGGCGTTATTCACAATAATTGTTAATGTAAAGTTGATTTAGTTAATATAATTTCATAATTTCAGACGAAATAATTACGAAATTTTTAATATATATATTTTGTTTTAACTCGTGCACTTCATGATGAAAAGTCTTTAACAAAGTGTGTTCAGTTTTTCGTAAATATTTATTTAAAAGAACTTTTATTCATATTTTTTAAACTATCGGGGAAAATACAATAAACGCTAAGAGTGCGGTGACACGTACAGACTTTTTTTTAATAAATAAATATTTCCAGCGATAATATTGACAAAAATGCCCGAAAATTTGTTACATAAAGCAATACATTTGCGGGTATTTCTGTCAAAATTACAAGGATTTTTCATTATACGAGGTTATTATTATAGTTTAAAATTTTAAATTGAAAAATATCCATGAAACCATTTTCCTTTATTTTATAAGCAAAAATAAAACAAATGTGTTGTTCGTTTTCCATTGTTTTTACAAAACTGAATATGACAAGTAACACATGAGTTTCAAATATCTCCCGCTCTTTTCAATGGTGTAAAAATTCAGTTTGTCGCCAAAAGAAACATGTGAACCGCTTCTCTATTATAAAAATGGAAACCGCCCTATTTCGCAGACAATTTCACTTATGAATTTACCGTATGAAACTAGACTATTTAAATTGCACAAGAAATTAACTCATTTAGTGGTTAATAAATTGTGTAGTGTGAAACGGCTTTTAGAAGGAAACACAAACAATTTAGCTGGTACACTCTTCAATTAAAAATTCAGTTTGTAACAAATATTTAGGGGCCGCGGTGGCCTAGGGGGTAGCGTTCCTGCTTCTGGACCTCGTGGTCTTGGTTGGGTTCGAATCCCATCCGTGCGGTCACTTTTTCTGAACGAAAAATGGCTGTGCGGGTCCATGGATGTTTAAGTGGTTGTCCTTTTATATCTATATAAAAATATCGCAGAAAAAAATATAAAAATGCAGGCAAACTTCCATGTGAAATCATCCTCAATGGCCGAAGTATCGCTAATTCAAAATCAATTCGGTTATTGTAAATCCAACAATTTACAATAGAGATATGGATTTTTGAAGATTTTCGTTTTAATTTTTTGAGCACCTGAATGAAAACTTCGCAGAAAAAAAAAATAAAACGCGCAGACAAAATTCCATAAAAAAATATCCTCAGCGGCCGAAGTATCGCTTATTCAAAATCATGATATATCGGGTGTGTATAAATTGGTGGATAATCTACACGTGGCGATATTCTTCATAAAATTCTGAATAGAAAATGTTGATACAAAAATGTTCTAATATGCCACATAGGCCATCAGGAGCCATTTAAAAGAAATATAGCATTTACGGGCTTCCATGTTTTTAAAAACCTTATGATTCATTATGTGGGTTGGATCAGGATAGAAGGTAATAGATAGAGCGGAGTTTATATACAAGGTAAAACAGATTATTAGTAAATAGTAAAATCCATTGTGATTGAACAAAACAAAACGAAAATAACACAGAAACACAAATACACTGAAACGCGGGCACTAATACAAACTAATGATATTGAGAAAAGCAGAATTGGCACAAACCTGGAACTATACCTCATTTAATAACCAGGCGGACTAAAGGCGAAAGTCCCATTTACACCAGAGAAAGTTACCAGAAAAGTAACCAGACATTTTTGGCGGTAAAATTAAAATGATTTAAAATTCGTTTTCTCATAACATTCATAGCAATACATAAATAAAATTTAGGCAAACTTTCTTGATTATATAGTCAATAATTTAGTATGTAATATTAAAATATTCATTAAAATAAGTATGGGACCCTCTTAAGAATCTAGGGGCATACTGAAAAACTCATGTTGTACATATTTTATTTACATATAAAGTGAATTGAAGTATTAGGTATATTTTAAAAATACATACAATTCTGTATAAATTGGAGGGGCTCGAAAATCACGCCGAACTAGTACTGGGTATATAAGCATAGTTAAAAATGAAATAACTATTTCCTCGAAGGTCGCGGAATGAGTACTTAAAAGAACCGATTCTTACACTATTAACGGAAGGAATAACTGGCTGAAAACACAAAAACTGACGCGAAGCACTTGAAAACGGGGGGACACAAGTAAACGGTGATAGATCAGGTGATCATAACAGCGGCCATTACCGTTTTCACAATTTAAGCCTGTGTAAAAACGGCGCCCGTTTAGCCAATCACAACAACGTATTTTCGCGGCTATAATTTGATTTAGTCCGCCTGGTTATTAAATGAGGTATAGTAAGTTTATATTATATTCTTGCGTGATATCTAAGAAAAAAATCACCCCTTGGTGGAATTTTCCTCTGCATACCCGTATCTTCGCCCCACACCCCTTTTCGCAACCCTGTTGATTTCGGCAGTTGCATTGTGGCTTGTGCAAGATTTTCGCTGTACGACACTCCTTGGCCGCTAGATCTGTGCCGAATGTGTCCGACCACGCGTTCACATGAACGGTCACGCAAACTTGCGCCGAGCGCCCAAATAAATTTTTGTAACTTCGGTACCAATTCGCTCAAATATTTGCCAACAGATTTTTTTTAAATTTTGCACAGATATCTATTGTGTTTGTGTTTATCTATTGAAGAAATATTATCATTTTTCGAGCATAAATAACGACAACAGACACAAAAAACACATTTTTTTATTCAATCGTCACTTTATTTAACCACAGTTTCTTAATGCGTCAAAGTATTACCTTCCAACTGTTTCAATAAAAGAATACATGTCTTGGTCGGTTATATACCAAATTTAAAGTTCCTGACTAAATTCATTCTTCAATCTGTTGGTCTCTAGTGAAATGTTGCAAACTTTGTTAATAATAACAAATTAACATAAATTAAAAGCTAAAAATATTCACTTGCTTTTAAATAATACATTATAATAAAAAAGTATGAAAAATATTTTATATTTACATGAATATATTCAATTTATTTGTATGCCAATTATATGGGTACCCTCCCCTTAAAGTGGTTTAGTAATTTAGGCAATGCCGTTGAAGATACGACGACAATAGAGGCGGGGGTTTGAAACATAACCCCAACCCGTCACACCATTAAACGCATTATTAAAAAGTTTAAGGCGCATATAACGATTTGTACAAAGAAAGATCGGGAAGACCGCGTACAACTATCCTGCTTCGTCGGCTCTCTAGTTGGAAAAGTTTTTTTTTTTATTTCCGCACAGAAGTCTGCTGGGCAATATACATGTGAAGAGGAGATGAGCAGTACAGGTGTAAGCCGAAATCTGAAAGTTGCAAAGTGGAAAGTTTACAGCGGCATGTGCTGCGATCTCCATTGAAAAATTAACCGCTCGTCAGTCCTTTAGGTGTCTGCAGTGACGGTTCGCGGGGTTATTCTGGTACGGCCGAGGAACAAGAGGTGGTAATAGGTGCGGTCACGAAACCAGCCGTCTCTGCAACTGTATTGCCACCCTTGTTACCTCGGCCGAACCAGAAAAAACCCAGTGAATCGTCACTGGGTGTCTGTCTACCAACGGCGAATATTTTGAACATTTACAGTAACCATGTGCCTAACTGAAGACAGTACTACATACGTGATCAGTATTTAAATGTAAAACAAACACATAATAAATAGTTTTCATTCCTTAACCCGCCATTAGTCACGCAAATTTAATGATGATGCCGGTCTCACGCACCGGGGTTTTCAACTGAAGATTTTTAGAAACATGTTACTAATAGTTCATGTTTTTTTTTTATTTATGCTCTTTGACAATAAAACAAAGATATTTAATCAACTTAAACTCTGCAATGCGGCAGATACTCGAAATTGCAACAAAAAACAATAACGGAGAATAAAGTTATTCGACACCCGGTCTCACAGACCAGTAGGTCACCATTAGCGGGTTAAAGTGTGTATACATTTTTTGGCGGACTCCGTATAACACAGTTCGATAGTGTAAGGAGAGTTTACTAAAAAAACGACAAAACAAATGTCATTAGTTTTAAAGAGTAAAATCAACAGAGAACTAAAAATAAAACTTACCAAAAACGGTAAGAACATTGCTTAACCCTAAATCGTAGGGATACAATATGGGTGGTATAATCGAGAGTGCTGCAATCAGTAAATTTCGCCCACAAAAATTATACCAGGAGTAGTATTTATACACTATACCACGACAATTCATATTTCTATCTCCCTTTTTTGACATTTGCTTGACGTATCTTCAAATCATCCAGGACAAAAACAATTGCCATGAAAACGATTTGTAATAGAAATCGAATTTTAACGCTTGGTCTGCTACTGAAAAGCGCTGTCGTGGTGGATTGAAAAACCGTCGAGTGGTATAGTCAGTAGTAATGCCACTAGTAGGTGAATACTCGCAATAATTCTGTCGATTTATTTAATAACTAAATTGTGTTGCTTAGAAACTCAACGAGTCCGTAGGACGACTTTATAAGGCAACACAATTAACTAGAAAAATAAAAGACAGAATTACAAGATAATAACAAGTCATATTTTAATAGTATATTGTACAACGAGCATATAATGATAGCTATTATCACGAGAACGATGTTTGCGGAACGAGCCGTAGGCGAGTGGAGCAAATCGTTCGAGTGATTAATAGCCATCATATGCGAGTTGTTTATGCATTTTATTTCGACCTTAAGCGATCAAGTGACGGAAAATTTTATTTCGTCATTCAATGTTTGGTGCTTGAAAAATTTGAATAACTAATCTTTTTACTATACTTTGTTAACGAAAATTAAAATCAAAATTAAAATTATAATCAAAATCAAAGTCAAAATCAAAATTCAAATTAAAATCAAAATTGTAATTACAATTACAATAGAAAATAAATTTAAAATCAATGTTAAAATCAGTATTAAATAGGGTAAACAAAATTTTATGATAAATCGCGTTCTGTGAATGCGCAAATGCGTGTTTAATGAAATTGAGTGTTAAATGTACTCCATTCATGCAACCAATGAAATTAAATAATGCGTATATTATAACATTTTCGTGAACAAAGATATTTTATGTACTTTATTAATCTAACTTCTAACTGAAAATGCATTTGACGAAATTCATTACATATTTAAACGATTAAAAGTCATTAAAATCTTTCACCTCTAATAAATTGGTACTTTCATTGCATAATGTATTCATCACACATTCTTTATAATTAGTTCCGTCAAGTTTTTGCATGTTGAAGCAAGAATCCTGGTTACCAATCTTTCACCCGATGTTCCTGCATCAAACTGATAATTTCGCTCCTTCCAAAATTGTTTCCAACCAATCGTTTTGATTTTATAGTATTTTTCAACAACATTTACAACATCCATTAATTCAACGAAGAACTATATTCTTTCAACAAGATGGTGAGCCAGCCCATAATGCAAAAATAGTGTCAAACCTATTAAATATTAATTTGGGGAATAACTGGATAGGAACAAAAGAACCTGTAAAGACCGATTTAACGTCTCTAGATTTCTTTTTTTTTGGGGACTTATAGAAGTATGTATTAAGTGTATAAATCAAATTTCAAATGTTCATATTCCTAATGCAAAATGCAAAAGTGTTATAAATAGTTGTAACCTTTGTATTTTGAATAATTTTTTGAGAAAATTATCAATTGAATTAATTGTTGATCTATTGTAATGTTTTAAATAAAGTATTATAATAAATAAAACATCTAATATTACCCCAAAAATACAAGCCAACTAGGATCAACGTGATATAATATACTTATATGAAAAATAATCAGTTTTACTAGATGTTAATGAAATTACAAATACAACCCCCACATGCTATATATCGCTGAAAAGAGAAAAAATGACCTAAAGAATATACCAAAGCCAACTATAGGTTATATTTAAAAAACACAACTTTATGTTATAACTCTTATACAAATGAAGATATCGGAATGCTGTTAGGCTTATTTTATTATTTTCAAAAAATGCCTGAACAACATATAACTTTAATTATTGTCAAATGCTAAACAACTGGGATATTGCAATATATCGAAAATGGAAAAAAAATACTTTTTGGCTATAATTTAAAAATAAAAGATGATCAATAAATTTAGTTTTCACCATTGAGTGTTTCTCCTAAAAAGAGATCAAGGGTGCGCCATTCGTTTTTCTCTATCTATTATAGTTATCGAGATCCCCAATAGAAACGTCGAATTTTGCCCACACTGTACTGGCTTGCATTTATTTCAGCTATGTTCAAGTCATCAAAGAATATAGTGAGCGACCACCTTCTGTCGTTTCTAGCGTTATTATAACTGGCACACATTTGATCGACTCGATGTTAATTTAAAAATATGGTTTGCTTTACTTTTGGGAAGACATTTCCTTCTACATTTAGTTATTCCTTCTTTTCCCACATATTATCTTTATCGATGGCTTCCTTCGATTCTAAACCCTAAAATGGATATCCCCGCATCTTCAGAGGGACTAACTTACCTTAACAAAATCTTGATCTAATTACTGAATGGTGTATTACTAATAAACTTAATTTGAATATTAATAAATGCTGTGTAGTTTCTTATGGTCGGAAACGTTCTTCCATTAAATTGCATTATAACATTCATGGCACCCCTCTTAAAGTAAATACGCAGATTAGGGATCTTGGTGTATTATTTGATTACCATCTAAATTTTATTGATCATATAAACAATATCTCTGCATCTGCCTTTAAGATTTTGGGGTTTTTAATGCGTACGTCTAAATACTTTACTGATTTAGTTGTATTGAAAACACTGTATTATGCACTTGTTAGAAGTAAGTTAGAATATGCTTCTATTATATGGTATCCCTATTATAACAATGCTTCTCTTAAAATTGAACGTGTCCAAAGACGATTTTTAAAATTCTTATCTTATAAAATGGACGGCATATATCCGGACAGATCCATCGATTATCAGAGCTTGTTGAATGAGCATAATTTCGTGTCATTGTCAAATCGCCGGGAGAATTACAGTGCTTTGTTTATATTTAAGTTATTGAAAAATACCATAGACTGTCCACAGCTGCTTTCCCAAATAAATTTAAATATTCCTCGTTTACCATCTCGCTATTCCAACACTTTTTGTATCCCTACAGCCAGAACAAATATTTTTCGCCAATCACCATTAGTACATATGAGCACCAATGGAAATAAGTTATATAATGATATTTTTATTGGTGATCATTGTTAACCAATTTCAAGGTAGTTTCACCCTATTTTCCAAATTTAGTTATGTTTCTTATATTATATAAGTATATTTAAAAGCTTTATTTTTTTTGTTAGTTATTAATTTTATTAGCTATGTTTTTCGTTTTTTTTTACTGCACACTTTGTATATCCCAGTATTGGTCTTCCGTTTGGGCAATAAATGAATATTATTATTATTATTATTATTATTAACCTCATATCTCCTCTTCTTCGCTATCTTAACCATTGTACCTATTGATTTAGATATTTGCTCACCTGCTTGAACTCTCTGAATATAAAAAAACAAATACCAAATCATGTACAAATCACAACAAAAAATAAATGTTTTTTTCCGAAAATCTTATTTGCTGAAATTAGAATTCATCGATTGCAAGAGATATACTTGTAACCCACAACAAAATGTAATAGAAAGAAAGCAAAGAAAATGCATTTCTCAATATAATACAATAACACTAAAAATGAAAACGTCACGATACAAATAGCTATTTATGTAACAAGTCCACAATATAGCACTTTCTTGGACGAGACGTTTTATGGCCGAGCGAGCGAAGCGAGAGAGGCTGATAATGGAGGCGAGTCCATGAAGTGCTATTGTGGATGAGTTACATACAAAGCTTTATGTTCAACTGCGTTTAGCATTTTTGGAATACTTTTTAAATACAAACTGAAGCAATGTATTTATATATATTTTAATCATGGTGTGCATTTGCTGCCACAGTAATGTCATTCATTGTAAATTTCATAGAGAATGGATGATTAGGTTAAACAATCTAACTCGCACAATAAACGTCCAAACCTTGCAAACTTCTTCAGGAGTAAGTGTAATGAATAATAGTAAGTACTATCGCCATAAACCACTATCATAGTTGATCTCTCTTTTGCATTAGTAATTTGCATTGTATTTATTAGATGTCCTAACCAAAATTAAAATCTGTCATTTCTGACACTGACATAAGAGTCCAATTTACTTTATCAATTATGGGACTAGTACGAAATGGCGTACATTTTGGCCTAAAAATAAACCCACAAAGTTACTATTTTCGTACAGTCGAACATAATAGTTATTTGTTTAACAAGGCAATAAAGTGACAGATTTCCGGACGCGGCTGGAGTTTCACCGACGAGCGAGCTTGCGAGCGTGGCTGTGAATCCAGCCAAGTCAGGAAATCTGCTTTATTGCCGAGTTAAACACATAATTTTTTCGCGGATTGTTCAGGAGAAATTATTAATAACTTGCAATGCAATAATTTTCAATATATTTAATTCTATCAACATATCGCAGGTAGCTTTGTAAACATTTCGTAGGTACCTAAGTAAAACAAAAATTGACATTTATAATAGATATTGTGGTGTCCGCATTTTGACGGTGTGTGTGGTGGAATCATTTATAATCATAATGATCATGATTTCATAAGTGATATGCAATGAATATTTAAAATGGACGAACCGTATAATCATTTCGAGTAAAACTCTTCAATACATTTCATTACTGATATGGTTGATGGTAGAAGCCATTACTTTGTGATACATTTTGACTCAGGAATTCAGGAACTTCTCAATGAAATGCACTTTGTTGGTATCACACACATTTCTTTACGATTATAAATATTAAAGTCATTATGTTCATATTATTATTGTTCAATGATTAAATTGAAATAAAACTTACATAATACATAACCTCCAAATCCTTTTCGATCATTTTTCCGATTGCTGCTCGGGTTCAATTACATGGGAAAGTTAGGTAAACACACGGTGCTCGGAGAAAACTTACGCGGGGTTGTTAATACTTCTCAGAAGCCGTTATTGGGCTTCTTTCACAGGCAACATCTGAAGGAAAGTCTCTCGTTCTACT
Source organism: Ocypus olens (assembly GCA_910593695.2). NCBI lineage: Eukaryota > Metazoa > Arthropoda > Insecta > Coleoptera > Staphylinidae > Ocypus > Ocypus olens. Next base: position 34,147,734 of record OU343047.1, read on the forward strand.
GTGCCAGGAAATAAGTGCACCGGCCGACGACGTTTCAACGTCAAATGCCGGGCCGCTAGGAGCCGGTCACGACAAACAAATTTCGCAACCGTTCGGCGACTCGATTTTTGTGCGTGGATAAGTTAGGGACTCGCATGGAGGTCGGGGAAATCACACGCGGTGTTCGGGGAGCCTGTTTTTGGACTTTCGGGTACGGGAAATTCGAAGGCAACTCTCAATTAAGCGAAAAATACATTGTAATGTCAAACAAATTTCCGGGCGGCTTCTATTGGTCGACGCGGTGTCACATCTGATTGGCGAAATAACGTGACGTAGTCTCACTTGATTGGCTCATTACTTTTACAGCCTTGGCATAAATAAGCATTTTTAAAGCCTAGTCCGCAAAAGTGATATTTCACGGCCTAAAAGCAGTCCGAAAACACTTACATTTCAGATCAATCCGCGAAAAAATAGTTTTTACACCAAAAAAATATACACATTACATATACACACATATATACATATAAACGATAGTACTTTCTTCATTATACCGAGTGCCTAGAATAAGGGGCAAACATAGGAATTTAACATGTAAAATTAAATATGTGTAATTATTAGCTCCCCTATTTATTTTAGAGAAAAATCGTAAAGGAATGTTTTTTAGAGAATTAAAAATTGCAAATGTATCATCCATTTAATTTAAGTTTATATTATTTTAGAATCCACATCAGAAATAATAAAAATAAGTTGAACAATGTACTATTTAATAAAAACCCTTGCCATGAGTTTGACATACAGGGTGTTGACTTGGCGGACGCAACATAGGAAATCGCATGTTAATTTTGATGTGTTCAAATATTGGCTCCCAAAATTTTTCCCTCTACAAAAAAGTTATATACATTTTGTCTCTAAAATAAATAGGGGAGCCAATACACTTTAAAATTAACATGCGATTTCCTATGTTGCGTCCGCCACATCAACACCCGGTATATCATGTTATGGTGAGAATAATTTTACTAATCGAATATTTATCCACGCATTGTAATTACTATGAACTATAATCTTAGTTATTCCATTGAAGAGAAGAGAGCGTATATATTATCAAAACATTTTGCAGTGGCGTCTGAGTTCGTGACATTTTCGATTAAATTTAACAATCGACCAATTCCGTCCTTCAACAATTACCAAGTTTGCGAATAAGTTAGAAAATACTTTTAGATCATTTATTGTGTTGTAAACCTCCGTAGATGTGGTAGCTCTCATGAATATTGAATTCTACTTGCGACGTATATAGCAAGTTTTTAACTAGTTTTTGTCCAGTTTCAGCAAAGTAATGGTTGATTTCATTTACATTTTGCTGGATATGTGAGCTGTTGTCTACATGCTCTTTTCCTAAATATTGATTCACTATTTTACAAGTGGTTTTTATTTTATTGTTAGTATTTTTTATTTTGTTTGCATTATAATTTATTTTTGCTTCGTAAAGAAGTCGATTATAATCAATATTCATTTTATTATATAAAGTTTTTGCTTCGGGATTGTAATGTTCTATTACATATAATGAATCTTGTATTCATAAACGTCAATTTTAGTCCAATGTCAACAAATAAACACGCTTTGGATTCATATTAACGTCCTCTATCGACAAAATATATAATTTGGCTCTTGGGGTGGACCGTTTAATAATAGAATGAACCAGAATATAAAAAAATATCCAAAAATAATCTGCTTTTCATGTGTTTTTCGGTGTCTAAAATTTCAACTGGGCCATAATTTATCCCATGTTTGGTGTTCTGGACATGTTATACCATATCTACCCATAGATTAGACTTTATTGACATGTTTAGTAACAAACATTAGAAAATGGAAAGTACTAACACGGCTATGAGAAAAATGCAATTTTGCTGCAAGTTAGGTTGGTACCAGTACACTTCCAATATATTCATACGCGACGTCGCCAATAGATGCATTATTGACAGTTTGTTTATGTTATTGTTCTTGATTTCCGCCATGGAAAACGTTCTAAATGACATGACGAACCAACTACACATTTACGCGGTAAGATTCTTGAGTGCGATTTTCGAGGGTAATACCACAACAGGTTTAATTTGGCCGGATAAATTTTATTTGTTTGCACGAGCCATTGAATCGATACAAATTTCGAGAATGAATTGATATAATTAATTAACATAAACAAACTGTCAAACTGTCAAACTATCAATTCATTCAAGAAATTCGCGATGAAATGACGAGTGCTTAAAATAAAATGTATCCTGCCGAAATTATAACCGCGAATGGTATTTGTTAAGGTAATTTAACGAACAAGAACTATATTTGCAATTTATGTTCATTAAAAGTACAATGAGTGAAAGAGCATTGTTTGTTTGTAATGGAATTGGATGAAGCACCAATCGTCAAAATCGTGTGTGGTTAAAATAAAAATGGTTGAGTGCCACGGGAATAGCGAAATTCGCACCTGCGCCTTTGCGAGTGGTACAAACACTGAGATCTAGCCGTTAAAATGATATTTATAATTATTGCTTTGTATAAGTAAATATTAATACTTACATTTAGTATACATTCCATACATTTCTGGCGTTTCCTATATTATATTTATATATACTACAAGCGACACAAATTAGGAGACCAATAACGGCTGATCGTTTAATCGCCGGTGAACTTATTTCCGACACACATAAACGAGAAGACGCCAAGTGCACTAATATAAAAATGATTATTTCATACTATTAGAACATGACAGAATAAGATGGATATTAAATGCAATCCAATTATGCATTTCACGCATTGTGGCAGCGCTACCGTACACTTGCGACATCTCACGACACTAGGCCGAAGTACGAAATACTATGTCGGGCTTTAATTGCAAATGTACGTAACTAAATGTGTATTATTGGTGAACGGACAATACTTACTCAACTTTTACATAGATCGGAATGAATATCGTGAAATAATTTACATGTGGAAGCGTGTCCGAAATGGATTTCAATTATATTTCACCGCAGAGGTATTCAGAACTGACACGAACTGCCAGAGTACAACTGAAGTTAACTGTTTACTAAAATGGTTAATATAGAGATCGTTGCCATAGTGAAGGTATATAAATTTTTAACCATTATTATTATAATAAATAATTTAATTATCCTTAAACTTTTTCTTAAGGGACTAATGAGGAATTCCACATGAGTATAATATAATATTTTTTCCGCTACGGACAACGTAAATAAGCGTTGCATCCATGGTTACAGGTACTGTAAGTGGCTGATAACATTCGTGGTGTTTGTTGTCCTTGACGACGGAACTTAATTTTCTACTTACGGATCTAGCAAAATAATAAACAGAAACGTATCGCTTCAACATATGGGCGAGCAACACAGTTTCGTCTATAGCAACGGCATTATTTTTACATAACCACTGCTTAAAAGCGTTGTGACACGACGCATACGTTTTTTCGATTTTGTAAGAGGTTCTACACGCAATATTCGCAGCTTCGTTTGTATCCATGCCCGCAAAAAGTTTCACTGGATTGATACAAACAAACAAAATTCGACGTTGTTTTCTCGGTTGCTGGGTTGCCATAGGACGCATAGGTTACTAACATTTTAACCCCAAATGTTTCAAGCCGTATTTTAGAATATTTTCCGTTGTTTTTTAAGTATTATATTTCCGGTAGCGGAAAAAAATTAATAAGCAACACGAAACATAATGACAATTCACATTTTCGGCAGACGACATCCTTACGTTCCTTGTTGCTTAAATAACTATTATCCAAAATCGTCTGTAATTGTATTAAATATTGAAATAATGTTTATAAAATGTTGACGTACGTGGTGTCAGTTTGAATTATTTCAAAAATCTTATGAAGAATCTAATCATTCCGTGAGTCAGAGGTATTCTCTCACTAGGAGGTAATGAACATTATTACATGTCTCGAATGATCATAGTAATTCGCTTATTACACACGATTTTGGATAAATAACTATTAAAAGAAGCACGAGTTTATGTGGTGCTTCGGTTTCATCGACTAAATATCATCAGTTATTAATCGTACCTCGAGTTATTATATTTAGTGAGAGAATATAACGAATAAAATTTTATAATCTTGATGACAACTCACATATTGCAGTTTTAGTTCGTTTTGTAGTTTCTTGCAGCACAAAAACTCCGTAAACTGCCGGCACTGCGACCCTTTATTACTTGCAGTGTTTCTTGGCGTCGGATTTTTCACCATTTTACTGATCTCACTATCAGAATCTGCATCCCAACGATTTGCTATGTTCATTTTGACGTTTAAAATTCTGACAGGACCACAACAAATTATCGCCGCTACTTTTGTTTTTTATCATCGGGGTAATACACATGCTGCTATGCATTTCCTTGCATCTGATTGGCTGAAAATACAATTTAGTAGGCTGTGAGTTGTATTTTCGTTCACAAAATATTTTGAACAAAATTTTACGATCACAAGACTTTCCCGTACTTTTTAACAGAAAAAGTGAAAAGTAAAAGTATATTCTAAATATTCAAATTCGAAATTGGTATTTTCTATTATAACATATTATCGCCAGATAATAATGGGCAGCTACAGCGTAATTAGCATTACAAAATACTCGGAGCGGAAGAAATAAAAAAATAAAATAAAAGGAAACTTTATTTTCTACACAAATTCTAGCCAGATACATATATACATATCTATAATACAATTACAAAAATAGCAAATTCAATTCTACCTTTCTAACCGCTTGCACACTGCCACTTTCATACATACCAATCTTCCTAACCCTTTCTTTACCCTGCTACCTATCTGCTCCCTCACTTCTTCGAACCCATTCATCTAATGATCCCACTCATCTTTTCCTTCTCCATAAAAGTCGCACCTTATATATTCCTCTGCCATCCACACCTTCCTCTTCATTCTCACATCTGAATCACGCCAACACGCGTACTTCATCTGGTTGCAACTTTTTAAATAGCACCTGGAACGCCTGCAGCTCCGCGTTGTAGCTACCCTTCTGTATATTTGTTAGCCTCTCTTGAAACTCAACCTGTCGTAGGCTTTCCGCCTACTTTTCTCTATCTTTCCTTCCGTACCACCTTCCCTTTAAAAATTGCTACTAACCACACCACCCTGAGATACAACTTGTTCTTCTCATTCATCCACCTTATTCCATCATCGTTCCTTACCCAATCTCTATAACATGCACCCGCTAGACCTCTCTCACTTCACTACCCTTTCCTCCCCCATCGTGCTCTTAAAAGTTACCACCCTTCTGGCCGCCTCCCACTCGACAGACATTATATGGCACTCCCCCAGGGCTGTATAGTTTGGAGTGGCCATCACCAGCCCTAAGATCCTTTTCAAGGATTGCATCTGTACCCTTACTAATTTTACATATCCCACTCACTCCTCAATTTTTTTCTGCATACAACATTATCGACCCACACATGCATCGCCCCACACCATTTACATACGTACATTCTTACCTAGCATCCCATTCCAAATACTCAGCATACATTTAATTACCACTCTCGCTTCCCTGCAGACATATTCAACATCACGCGCTTCTCCCATCCCCAACTTAAGCGAAAGAAATATTTCTTAAACTAAATCACCAAAAAACGCACATAATATTTTTTACGCAAAGGCTACCTTCAAAATTAGATTAGTGCCTGCAGAATTAGAGTCCAATAGGTCAAAAATGAAACAGCTAGTTCTTTTGTTATCTATCGTAAAATAACTAATTGACAATGAATCATGATCATTAAATGAGAAGGTATTATTTATTCCACTAATATTTTTTCTTTCGTTTCAGATAATAAGAAAATTACCATTTGTAGTAGCTGGAATACTAGCAGTACTAACGCTGTCAGTCAATTCAGATGATGCTGACTCTAATGATTGGATCCCAATTGCTCAGCCATGCAAGGACTGCAAAGACGGAGATAAAGAACAAATTCCAGTGGCGCAAAAGAAAGCACAAGGCCGTGTTTTAAATTTGGCCGAACCTCCAGAGGCAAATTTCTTTCCGGAAGAAACTAAGCCTCAAAGGAACAATTATCAACAATTTTTGAGAGAAACGACGAATCCATACCAAAATCAAAAACGTCCACCAATGAGGCACAAACAAAACCCCCATCCTTACCGTTTCGATTCTTCTTCACATGCCGTTCTTCCTGGAAGACAGCAGTTAAGACCGCATCAGAAACCTGAACAGTATTACCTGCAACAAACAAACAATCAACCACAATTTGCACAACCACAGTTTTTCTCAGCACCGCAAGGATATCATACGATTCCTGAGGAATATCTGACGCAGCAAGCTTTACTACAACAACGATTCCCACAAAACTATCCTGGATTTCCGGATATTCCAGATCTTCCACCGATTAGACTTAACGCGAGTGTGGCTTCCATTCAAGCGTTGAATAATGAATTGTTGGAAAAACACAAACCTGTTAAACAAAAAGAGATTACTTCAACGACACCGAAGCAAGAAAATGAAAATATACAGTTGTTGTATGTGCCACTAGAAACGCTGACTCAAAACCATCAACCGAGACCGGATTTGCCGAGGTTGCATGCGTACCAACAAGCACCTATTCCAGAAATTCATCAACAATTTGCCATTCATAAAGGCCACCCGAAAATTCACGACATAGAAAATGATTTTATAAAACAAGCGCTGGAAGCACATAGATTGCAGCAGCAATTTCAAGAGAATCAGCAACCCTATGCTTTGCCGATAATTGAAACGACTACACCCCCTACCACTACGACTACGACAACAACCGTAGCAACAACAACTACTACTAAAAGACCTGCGACAAAGAAACGTAAACCGCACCAACCCCCATTAGCTGTTTATATGGGTGGAGACCAGAATGCAGATATTTCGGATGTTTTATCTATACTTAAGGACGCCACCTCGATTGACGTGCAAGATTCGGTGGGACCAGACTCACCAAAAATTTTTGTAGGCCCATCAACACTAGATACCCCTAATGGATATGCTAAATTCGAATTACCCTATTTGTCGAGTATTGAAAATAATAGAGTCGAACGGAAAGTGGAGCAATTACCATTTTTCGTCGCACCTTTGAGTTATAAAACTCCGCTTGGTTATTCAAAAATTCCGCTACCATCACCTCATGTGGGTTCAGTTGTAATTTCCACTAAGCAAAAACCGAAAGAAGAACAGGATGTCATTTCAAAGCAAGTATACACTCAACAAAATCATATCAGGGCACAAATTGAACAATATACTGTTAGACCGATTCCACCTACCACCATTAAATACTCTAAACCAATTCCAGACAGGCACGTAATTAACCAGTACGAATTAGATCAAATTAATTCATTTATACCACAGTATGAAGTTCACCAACAGCAAGTTCAGCAAGCACCAGAAAAATATTCGTTTCCCCAACAATTCCCACAAGAGTATACACAATTCATTTCCAGAGAACAACTACACAAACACCGGCCTCAACAACAACAGCAAAGTGATTACGAAACTCGTTATGAACTTAAATCACCACAACCTACTCAACAATTCAAGCCTCAAACCGAGAATCCAATAAACCACCATAAAGCAGATTTGCAAAACCTATCCACAAATAAACCTAAATTGGAGAATGGCTTTTTTCAATCTCAGTACGCAGCAAATGACAAAATCCTCTCAAAAGAAAAGGTTGAGAGTGCCGAGGACATGAAACCGTTCCAACCATCGAAACCGTTGACGTCGCAGGAACAGTTTATTGAAGAGGTGAAGCCAGAAGATAAGAGTCGTTTTGATTCAATCACACAAACTCGCAACACTCACCCTAACATTCGTCTGAGCAGCACGGCTTCGCCACATAACCAATATCTTAAAGAAATAATCTCCCAAGATTATAGCTTTGAAGACATCACTCAATCAAAGCCCAACTATATGCGAATCCGGCCGAGTTCTACATCAGCACCAAGAGATTCGAATAGGGACTCGTATAATACACAAACACACACTCGTCCAACACGCAGGAGAAATAGGCCTCCACCTACAACTACTGTGCCTACGCCTACTGAGCAATATTTAAAAGAAACTATTTCAGATGAGCGTCCAACTCATACAAGGCAACGTCAGCCAATACGACAACAATCGCATGTATATGAACATGGAAATATTGATGCAAAATATTCATTTGATTCAAATTCTCCTGAACAATATTTGAAAGAATCTGTATCATCTGAAGTACATTCAACTCATACAAGACAGCGTCAGCCAAGTCCTGCACCGATACAACAACAACTTCATTCATATGACCACGAGACAAAACATTCATTTAATTCTAATATTCCTGAACAAACTCAAATAAGGCAACGCCTTCCAAGTCCTGCTCCTACACGACAACATTCCTATATGTACGACCATGATAACACTGACTCAAATTACTCACTAGATTCCAATACCTATAGACCAGACGTTATTCCGACTAGATCAAGCACTCCATTACCGCAAGATCATTATGTAGACATCGATGCTGTAAAAGTAGAACAAACCTTCTACTCCCCAAAACCGACTCACATCACATTATCATCCACTCCACAAGAACCAATTTCTGAACATAGCTTGTACTCACCAAGGCCTACGCAAAATACCTATACCGATTTAAATTCAAAGGAAAACACCAAGCACAGTTTAGATTTAGCTAATCCAAGTAAGAAACCATATAGCGCATTTTCTGACGAGTTTGAGAAGCACGTAGATACTACATCTCAGCATCGCCATAGTAATGAAGAATATGAAAAGCATGTAGATACAGCATCTCAGCATAGGCATGTTGATAAACCAATCCCAACAACGGAAAATCAGGATAAATATATTCCAAATCATAGACAATCTAACAAGCAAATTCCAGTAACAGAAGATGAAGATAAATTAGTTTCAAAGCAAGAGCCCGTGTACAATCCAACAGATCATCCACTTTATCAAAATCAACACATTTTGAAACAACATGTATTGGATAGTAAAATCTTAGGACAATCACCACAACACAATGTAAATTATATCCAGCAAAATTATAACAACGTAAAACAAGATGAGCCGCCTAACCAGCGCAATCGTCAGCAATATTACACGCATGAAGATAATAGCGAAAGCCACGAAGTAAAAACGCAGAACGCTAATGTAGAAATCTATAATTTACCTCAAGAAATATTACCTACAGGCCAAGTTCTACCAAATTTAATCAACAATTTAGAAGATCAATCAGTCAGGCAGCTTCTACATCCCGGCATCGTTCCTGCTTCATCGAGGTTGCCGGATGTAAATCATTATAGCTCTGGAGGTGTTAGTTCAACATACGCACCAGTAACCACTACAACTACAACTACAACTACAACTACTACCCCTACACCCACTTCCACTTACCCCTCTACACATTATCCTGTAGTGGAGGCTACAACTAAAAGAACGAGAGGGCGTCAACGTGGAAACAGATATTCAACCACTACTCAAAGCAGTGTTTACTCCACGAGAAGAACATCTCAGAGAGGACGTAGACCGCTTCCGCCACGTACGAAATATCAAGATGACGGAGCATCAACAACAGATTACCCCAGTAGAAGTACAACAGATCCGACCAAGAGAATTGTAACAGCCAGATCCAGATTTAGGACACGATCACGTCCAGTGCAGTCAGAAGCACCAGTTTTGGATAAAGTTAGCACCACAGAAAAACACTATTACGACGATATTAGCGTTATCCCTCTACTTGAACACAGTTCTGCTAGAATTATAGATAACGAGCAATCAACACCGAGATTGCAACAACAACTCGATGAACAGTATGTTTCTGAAAAGTATCAAACCTACAGACCATTAGAAATATCTCATCCCTCAGTTACTCCAAAGGTAGTTAATGTCGAAATAACAAGACCCGCAAACGAACCTCTAATAATTCAACAAATAAATCAATTACCGGTAAGAAATATAGAAGAACGATATGAACCCACCACCACGACCTCTAAACCAACAAGAGGGCGTCCTCGTATACGAGGAAGACAAAGAATTACAACAACAACAAAACCTACAACTACAAGAAGGTATGAAACTTCTAGTGAGAAAGCTAATGATTCGGACGAATTCTACGGATTTTTTAGAGAACCAAATTTTAAAAAATCTGTAACAGAAGCACCGCAAAGACCTATATATTCATCAACGTACATAAGTAGCACATTCAGACCGGGAATTGAATATGCAGACGAACCATACATTAGAAGCAGTAGCTTAAGATATCAAACAGAAACAGACGAAAATCCTTCTACGTCCATTCAATTTGTTGCTGAAATTAGACCAAAATATCAATCTTCCAGCACGTCAAAATATTTTGAAGTTACCCAACCTAATCCCGCAGTAGAAGTTCTGTATCACAGTAAAACACAAGAATCAGAAAGCGATCAGGTTAAAATACGCGGCAGGATTCGTGTTCCGGGCAGACGTGTAACAACTGATGAACCTATTGAAAGACATAATATTTTGCCAGTCAAAGAAGACTCTACAGTGCGTGCACCGCAGCGGGGTAGGACGAGAGGGAAGACGCATTACAAACCCAAGCCCAATCCTAAGGATAGCACTGAAGATGAAGACGTGGAAGGCGGAAATTACCCACCGCAATTTAGGACTGGTCAACCACAACCGACTTCTAGGCCATCATTCCAAATAACTATAGATCCCACTTTTGAAGATCAAGAACCATATCCATCTATCTATAGACCAAGGTACGTTGCTAAAGAAGGAAATAGTAAAGATTCGGCGGAAATTGAAGAAAGCTTAAATTATCAATCATTGAATGATATAAAAAAAGAGTTAAAAGCAACAACCGAATATTCATCCGACTTTTCAAACATCTCTACAAATAATCAAGATTTAGAAGAAATGCCATCGGAACCTAAAAATAATACTGATATTATTGATGATTATGAGCAAGTAGAAACGGAAACAGAGAGTACCATCGATGATGTTGAACCAACCACAATTCAACCGTATGATGGAACTACAAAAGGTAAACGCCGTGGAGTATGGAAATTAGTTAAAAGGCCAATTGATGTTTTGGAAGGTGCGGAGTCACAAAACATCGGAACTGTTAGCATTAATTCTTTCGATAGCTTTGAGAAAAAGAGTGTTTCAACTAAAATACACATAATTGAAACAAGTGAAGAAGTTGAGGATGATCCAACAACAATTCCACCCACCGAAGAAATTTCTACAACGGCAGGAAGTACAACTACGGAAGGAAGTATATTCAACTCATTATACGAAATGTTCGGACTAACTGGTAACGAAGCTGTACTTAATGACGAACCCGTCGAAATTACAACTGAGTCAAGAAATCAGGAAGTGAGTACTGCTCCCGCTGACATTACTACACTACAAGAAGAATATTTTCAAGAGGAAAAAAACGAACCAGCTCATAGTACTGTCAAACCAGTTGAGGATATTGAAGAAAGTGTAAATTCCTTTAACCAGAGCCCAATAACCACTCTTGCTCCAATGACCTACGTCACGCCCATGAGTTTAGAAACGTGGAATTTAGGCATTATAAAAACATCGACTTCAACCGAAATTTCACATGAAACGGAAATTTGCTATAAGGGCAGGTGTATCAAATCCAAAGACATGAAAGTGCCGACGACATAATTAAAAGGAGACTAACTAAACTTTAACTTATATGTGTATATGTGTGGTGCATAAAAACTGAAGTGCGAATGTGTTGTGAAAATAGGTTTAAGATAATAGTTATATTTATATTGTATTTATAACGCTCATCATCGCAAAATATGCAATTATTATTTTGTAAACTTACTACTCTATAAAGCCATCAACAAAAATTATTTATTAAATGGATCTTTTTCTTGTCTTGGTTAAAATTGTTTCTTTATATTTATTTCAATATACTCTACATGTATTTTCATTGTAAAAATAAAAAAAAATCTCATGTACTTATAAATACTGTTATTGCTACTGCAAAGTGCATTGCAGATAATTTTTCCTTTTCTAAATTTAAAATACAACTCTGAAATTTTATGGAAATTTAATAAAAAGTGATAATTAAAACAAAACTGATAATATTAGATTGCATGCTATTGTGTCCAGCAGTGTGACGAAATTAATTAAGGTAAGTGCACATAGATGTTTGATGAGTTAAATGAAGAAGTGATTACCTACACTAGAGCGAAAATTTTTATAACAAAAATTAACTATATTCCGAAATTGTTCTGTGAATTCCATAAAATTTTAACATATTCATCTTTAATAATTATATAGACAATTATTTTGTTTTAAATTCGACCCGGAAGAATCAAATCTGAATAGTTTTGAAAGGTGTTTTTTTTGTTAACGATCGTGCTTTTTGCTTGCCTCGCAGATATTGTTTACAGAAATGGGACGTTGATACCACACTGTTAAGTTTTACCATGACAACGATAAAAAACAATACTGTACCCACACAGCACATAATATTGCAGAAATATTCCTTCAATATTGCAATCTTGCATTTGCAAACAAAACGTTGATGCGATGTTTCGGCAATATTGCAATAGTTACAATAGTTGCAGGAATATTGCGTATTATCTTTTTTTTGCGTTTACACTATGCACCTTGATAATTTTGTTTATTTACAATCACTATAATCTCCAAAAAGTTGGGAAATTAGCGATTCCTATTTTGTGAACCTCTATTTCGAAGTACAGAAATGGTCAATATACATAAACGTCAAATTGACATCAATTATAAACTCGGTTTCTCAAACGAATTTACTCTGAAGTGAATTTTTCAATTCAGTTTAATTATGGATTATCACGTAGTAACGGTTACAACCATCCTCTCTATTAAGTACGTACGTCTTATTTATAAGTAGATATTAATTAATTGCGCAGTTAAGCCAAACGAATTTATACATATCTTAGGTTGGCAACAAAGTTGGCAAGCCATCTAATGTCAAAACCCGAACATCATAATAAACGCACATTCACAACAACCTAGGAACAGTAACGAGAACGGGAACGGCGACGAAAATTTACCAAGCTTCTCGTTTTCGTCACCGGAAATTATTTATAAGTTGTGTATGTCAACTTGTGAATCATATCATTTAACTTTTGGTTCCCGTTCTCGTTACCGTTCCCGGGTTGTTGTGAAGCGGCTTCAAGAGTTATTGTTCTCGTTCATCGTTTCGTATACCCGAAGTCGATGGTTACTCTATTTTTTCAAAATTCGTTGGTAATTTGCATGTTTTTATTATTAGTTTTAAAATCTAGGTACCAATCATTTTAAATTTAAAAAAAAACGGGTGGCAATAATTACTACATTGATCTCAAAAATAGATGTTAAGATTTAAGTAGTGATCTCAGTTCATAATTATAAATTTTTCCCAAGAGGAATTAGTTGACATGATTTTAATTCTTAGGGAATGTCGCAAAATTCTGTCTATTACCTTCGCGAGTGGATAGAGCCGGGATACCGCTGTGCATTCCCGATACACGAAATTCTTCTTGCCGTGTCCACGAAGAGTACAAGAGCGATTTGAGGCTACAGGTAACGTTAACCTGTGCAAATCAATTCTGTAGTTAACGAAGGCAACGAATTCCTGGTTTTGGCATCGGTCATTTAAAATCCTAAATTATTTTTATCCGAATTAAATACTCAGTTCGATATTAGTCGGCCTTCAGCACATAGAGTTGTGAAAAAAACATCAATTTCACCCTTACCACGTACACTTGCAACAGATTGAGTCTGTCACTGTGCACTTAATACTCTGGAAAACAATAAACATTTTTTTTAAATTTTGTGCTGTTTACTGATGAGGCTGCATTTCATAATATAGGTAAGATAAACAGACATAATCTTCATTATTATCCGGAGCACAATCCTTATTTTGCAAGGACACTAAATAATCAAAAACGATGGAGATGGAATGTATAGGGTGCTTCTTTAAAGGCAGCCTGAACGGGGAAGTGTTTGAACAATTTCTTAGGAATCATTTCAGATCTGAATCTAGGAATCATTTATATGAGTACCTACTTGATGTACCACTCAACGTAATAAGAGATATATGGATCCAATTGGATGGTGCACCAGCACGTTTTGTTCGCAGTGTACGACAATTCTTGAAAGATCGTTACCCTAATAAATGGATAGTTAGCGGCGGACCAGGCCACGCAGGTCTCGGGACCTCACTGAATTATATTTTTTCTACGGGGCTATATTAAGGACATGTATTATGCATCACCTGTTTTTTTACTTTCTCTGTTACGAAGTACGAGAAATTATTGTGATCGTGATTTTTTTTTCAAAAATTTTTTTTACGGAAATATCCGTTTTGGGGTCCCTAGATGCCATTTCAACAATTTCTGGAAAAAAAAAATTTGTGTCTCTGTGTGTGCGTGTGTGTGTGTGTGTGTGTGTGTGTGTGTGTCAGCGGCGGCTCGTGGATTTCCGTAGGTGAGGCAAAGACAATGATGCCGCTCGTGCTGCACTACTTACTCTAATAGAGGAAGCAAATATTCCGTTGCTTTTTCGGTCAAATTTTCTTCCGTTGCCTCACCGCCGAACATCCACGAGCCGCCGCTGGTGTGTGTGTGTGTGTGTGTGTGTGTGTGTGTGTGTCTGTCTGTGTGCGCTGTATCTCAAAAACTAATAAAGCAATTGATATGAAACTTTGAACATCCGTCTTATTTGATAATCTGAAGAACTGAAAAGCTTTTGGTAAAATTTCGTTTAACGGAAGTGGGTGTTTACCTTAGTTAATACATTGAAGACAACAAAGAAATGAACATCTTTTGCTTGAAAACATTTTTCATAAAATCATTTTTATTCGAGAAAAAAATTTATTATTTTTTTTTTATTTATGGTTTATAATTATGAAACGCTAATAGTTACAGCAAATTTATGTTAATAATAATTGTAGAGAATGCTAAAATAAACAACTTATAAAGAATAAGATTTTTTCAAAATCCCTTTAGTTTGTGAGTAAACTGAGTTTTTGAATTTGAAGTATAATTTTTCCATCTTTCATGATTTTGACGTTTTAAACGTCAGTTTCATCCGAGTTTACGCAACGCTCGATGTACATTTAAAATATGATTTCAATTGAAAATAAACCATGAAAGCGTAAATATAAATGACTACCATCAAGTCGGAGAAAGTAACATGATGGCCACATCACCATTTTTTTTATTTAAAAAGATTGGTACCTAGATTTTAAAACTAATAATAAAAACATGCAAATCACCAACGAATTTTGAAATATTAGAGTAACCATCAACTTTAGATATACCTTATATAAAACAAAAGCTTACTTAATTTCAAATTATGAAATAATATATAGGGTGTGCCATTTGAAAAAAATATCTAAATTGTGCAGTTTGCTAATGGCTATTACCCTGTATAATACGCTGAGTTATATTTTGGTTGATAGAGTAATTTTGAAGATTAAAGTTCAACTAAACTTTACCGCTAAATTAGAATGAATTATCTTTATTAGTTTCAGGGGAGCACTGTACCCCCACAATCTACGTCATTTTAATGTCCAAGTAACGAGGAATCAAAAAATGCTAAAATGTACAGGGTGTTCTATTTAAAAAACATAAGTTTGGCCTGTAACTTTGTTATGGGACACCCTGTATAAATTTAAATATTTTTAGGGCATGCAGCTCACTATTCTGCACAACTTTTGTATAAAACATTTTTTTAAATTTTGACAAATAAGCATGTAATTGATCGTTCCCAGAACTCTGAAACACCCTGTATACAGGGTGTGGCACTTAAGACGCCTCGGACCATAGCTCCTTTACGATAAAAGCTATCGAAAAAAATCTAAGAACAAAGTGGTGCATAGTTACCGTCGCTATGTTTTAAAAATATTTCTAATCATCAGTGGCGTGCCGTACTCCAGTGGCGTACCAAACTTATGTTTTTTTAAATGGAATGCCCTATTTTTTATTGCAGATTTGGAAAGTGCTCGACGAGTACTTATTTTTTTATCTAACATGTTATACCCTTCACTTTAGCGGTTTCGCTGTTATAACCCCTTCTTTCAAAATTGCGCCCCATTTTTGAGATTTTTTTGTAGAGAAACTAATTGACGCCGGCGCCTAAATTTTGAATTGAGGTACGGGTTAAGACCTCGTATACCTTCACATTATTTTTTTTTCGGGTAATTTATGGAAAAAAAATAATTTTTGATTGATCTTCGTATGTTGTCATTTTTTCCGAAAATTTCAAATGGCACCCCCCTAAAAAAATTACGGCGTTGTACAGCCAAAACTCTAAATTTTTCATTGGTGTAAAAAAAATTACACATTGCATAACAAAATTTCGGAGAAAAAAGGAATTTCATCGCAAATGTCGGGAAACGTTTTCCGTTCCCAAGTGTGCCATGAGAAAACAAAAGATTGGTAATTGTCAAAGTACCAAAACAAATACACAAATACGGTCAACATAATAGTATGTACCTATTTATTCAACATGATATGAAAAATGCAGATAAAGAAAATTTAACAACTTAAACTAGATGTTCGAAATGACGACCTTCCTGCTGGAGGCATAACCGCAACTTCTGGTGATATACCGCAGTTCATTATTTTCGGTAATAACTGCCTTCTTTCTAACTCTCCTTGGCCGTTTCACACTTCCCGTAGTAGTAAATCTCTCCAACACTTTTTGAAACGCACGTTCATTTGGATGTGCCCTGTGCGGATATCTCGCAGCGTACACTCGTGATGCCAAGAAACAATTCTTGTTACATTCTCCAAGAATAAATATCATGTCAACCATTTCCTCTTGAGTTCGGAACATTTTTAGAACGTTTATCAAAAATGACTTATGGCTGCTACTGACGTCTAATAATTTACTTTGACAATTACCAATCTTTTGTTTTCTCATGGCACACTTGGGAACGGAAAACGTTTCCCGACATTTGCGATGAAATTCCTTTTTTCTCCGAAATTTTGTTATGCAATGTGTATTTTTTTTTACACCAATGAAAAATTTAGAGTTTTGGCTGTACAACGCCGTAATTTTTTTAGGGGGGTGCCATTTGAAATTTTCGGAAAAAATGACAACATGCGAAGATCAATCAAAAATTATTTTTTTGCCATAAATTACCCGAAAAAAAATTATGTGAAGGTATACGAGGTCTTAACCTGTACCTCAATTCAAAATTTAGGCGCCGGCGTCAATTAGTTTCTCTACAAAAAAATCTCAAAAATGGGGCGCAATTTTGAAAGAAGGGGTTATAACAGCGAAACCGCTAAAGTGAAGGGTATAACATGTTAGATAAAAAAATAAGTACTCGTCGAGCACTTTCCAAATCTGCAATAAAAAATAGGGCATTCCATTTAAAAAAACATAAGTTTGGTACGCCACTGGAGTACGGCACGCCACTGATGATTAGAAATATTTTTAAAATATAGCGACGGTAACTATGCACCACTTTGTTCTTAGATTTTTTTCGATAGCTTTTATCGTAAAGGAGCTATGGTCCGAGGCGTCTTAAGTGCCACACCCGGTATATACACAAGGTAGTAGACAAAATTCGTTTTTTTTAAACACCCATAATTGAACACATTTCAGTGTCGACACATTTTTTCCAACTCTGTACAGTTAGACGTTTTTTGCCCAAAATCGTGTTTTTTGTTCGGGGGTTGAAGGGTCATCGAAAGAATCATCAAATTTGGTTGAAAGTCACTGAGTTATGTACGAAAAACCTCAAAATGCACTTTTTTCAAACGCCCATAACTTGGTGAAAAATCGTCGTAGGAACTTCGTTCTTCAAATCCTGCATAGGGAATTGATCAAGTTTAAATGCCTTTATGGTGAATCGAATCGACAAAAAAAAATTCCAACTCCATAGACATCGTCAAAGTTGGACATGGTTTTCTAAAAAAAAATTTTTTCACAGGGGCGCTGGAGGAGGCGCAAGCTGGAGTTCGCATGCATGACCTCAAAGATTCATAAAAATCGTTAGAAAATGCGCTGAGTAATGGCGGTTTGAAAATGGTCGAAATTCCACAAATTTTAAGTGTTTCATTTTTTTGTATCTTATTTGCCATTAAAACCTCAACTGCATTCCTATTTCACGTATATATTGGCTTATTAGATTGTGTTTTTAATTCTTTTGTTCACGAAAATGTTATAATGTGCCCATTATTTAATTGTATGGGCAGCATTAATGGGGTACATTTAACACACATTTCATTAAACACGCATTTGCGTGTTTAGTATGGTTATTAAACACGCAAACGCATTTGCGTGTTTAATAACGTTATTAAACACGCTATTTCGCGCTTTTATTCACAGAACGCGATTTATGATAATATTTTGTTTACCCTGTTCAATACTGATTTTAACTTTTATTTTTAATTTTTTTCAATTGTAATTGTAATTACAACTTTAATTTTGATTTTAATTTTTATTTTTATTGTAATTGTAATTTTAAATTTAATTTTGATTATAATTTTCATTTTCGTGAACAAGGTATAGTGTACAACTCGCATATAATGGCTATTAATAGCCGTCATTATATGCTCGTTGTACAATATACTATTGTTCACGAAAATGTTATAATGTGCGCATTATTTAATTCTATGGGCAGCATTAATGGGGTACATTTAACACTCAATTTCATTAAACACGCATATCTTAAAAAGTTGCCACAGGATTGTTTTAAAATTTTGCACATATATCAATTATATTCCTGTCTAGACAGTAAGGAAATTTTATCAAGTTTTGACCAATACTAATGGAAATAGACACAAAAAACATAATTTTATTATTCACTTGTCTCTTAATTCGTTCATGGTTTTTTTATTAACTATGATTTTGCCTTCAAATTACTTCATTGCCTAGATATATGTATTGGTTGGCCACAAGTCAAATTTGACTGTTGTTACTTAATTGGTTCTGCAGTTTATCTGTTTAAAGTGAAATGTTGCTTTGTTAATAATAAAGATTAAACCAAAACCTTAACACAGAAATAATAATCGATCGTTATAATAATAATATGTTATAAAAAAAAACTTTCCGAAAAAGTTTATATTTACAAAGATATATTCGATTTCTTGAGCTGTTAATTTAATGGGTACCCTTAAGGAGGTAGGTGTAGATGGAGCTGAGGTTATTAATATTCTGTTTTGAATTAATTGCGCGGGGTCTGTTGTTAATGTGACACATTTCCAAGAAACATCTTTGGAAATAGTTGTTGTCGGTCGCTATCTAGAATAGTTTGTTCGTTAAATTTAAATCAATGCCCAGTGGTGTGTGCATGTCTGCTTAAAGCACATGCTTGGGGCTTGCATTTAATATCGCTTCTATGAAGTATAATTCTAGCTTCGAGCTTTTGCGACGTTTGACCAACATACTCTGCATCGCAGTGATTGCAGTTAAATAAATAGACAACTCCGCTATTGTAGTTAACTGGGGCGGAATCTTTGGGGTTGGTGAGGAGGTGTTTAATGAGTTTAATGTTGTATGTAGAATATTTTACGTCATGTAGCCTGAAAAGAGCAGTGATTTTAGGGGTGGGATCTCTAATTTTTTGTACACAACCCTGCTGGTTACTATGTCATCCTCGGCAGTAACGACGCCGCCTCTCCGTCATATTATTATTAATGATTTACGCGAACAAGGTTACGACAATGGGGCAAATATACGAGGAAAGCATAATGGTTTGCAAAAAAAGATTCTTGATGTAAGCGCATTTTTTGTCCCTTGTAATCACAGTTTAAATCTAGTTGTGAACGATGCTGCAAAATTCAATTTTTTGTGTGTAAATTCAGGACATTTATAATGTATTCTCTGCCTCAATCAATCGATGGTCGGTTCTAAAAAAACACATGTCGAATTTAACCGTGAAACCTCTATCAGAGGTGGTCTAGCAGGATTGATGGTGTTATAGCTTTACCTCTGCTCCAAATGAGACATTAAATTATATTAGTAAAAACAATTTATATCAAGCATTTCCAAACACTACTATAGCACTACGTATTTGGTTAACTATGCCTATTTCTGTAGCTACTGCGGAACGATCTTTCTCAAAACTGAAACTTATTAAAAACTATCTAAGATCATCAATGTCTCAAGAACCTCTTCAAAATTTGGCTATCATTTCTGTTGAATCAGATTTATTAATTACCTTAGATATGCAAGAGTTGATAAGGCAATTTGTTAGAAATAAGGCGCGCAAAGTTACTCTTACTAATTAATATTTTTTTATTTGATATCTGATCATAAATTTTATTATATTATATTTTAATGTATTATTTTATTCTACCTACATTTTTTGTAATTATTATTGCACTTTAAAATATGTACTCAATAAAAAATATTTCTTAAATGTCCAGTGGTTATTTTTTGGTAATAGTGACTTGCCTGAGGGCGCCAGAAAGGCTTGGCACGGCCCTGCTAAACACTCAGTGGAAGAAAGGTGGATTTACTAAGGCTGTTCGTCCCGTAACGAATACTTTCTCAGGGGAGCAAGGGTGAGACGGCAAGTAATGGGCGGACCTAACAAATCATATATTCATCTCTTTAAAATCCTATTGCGACGTCGCTCTCGCAGAAAAATAAGGACCGGACTTAGGCACTGGCGTACCGTATTAACGCATTGGCCGTGCACGCGTCAGATAATTCATATGAGCTGCAGGCACTCGCACACTCGTCTCTCAAATATTACACTCTTTACACAAAATAAACCTTTTAAACACCGGTTTACTGTAATTATGAATAATTTTCATGAAATAACTTAATCGTTTTATTGAAATAGTTTTATGTCACAATTTATACACATTTTTTTTTGTACGATTAATTTGAACTCTAAAGAAGTAGGGTTCTTACATTCCCATTTGATCTTATTACAATATACTTTAAAAAGTAACGGAAATTTCAGCGTTCTAGCAATTGTTATAATATTTTATAGTTATGAAATTCGTAGTTTCAAAATCAGCATAAGCATTGTTCCTGTGCTATCATTTCAGAAACTATAGAAGGGGTGTTTTCTTATTTTGACTAAATCTTGAAATAGAAGTTTGAAAAGTTTCAAGTATGTGGGAAATGTTTTTCTATTCTTGTTTTGCCTCTAAAGAAAACGTATCTTTAGAGTGACGATTTGCTCTATTATTGGGAGATTATTTTCAAATCTGGGTAAGAAGCATTTGGAAATTTTTGTAGAATCCTAAAGTAGAATATATTTTGAGTAAATTTGGAAAGTATGTGACAATTGTTTTTCCATTGTTGTTTTGCTTCCGAAAAGACGCATGTTCATAATGACGACTTTTTTCTCGGGTGAAAGGGAGAGACAATATATTTATTGAGACACGTTAATAAATGACCTCAACAAGCTATTGACCAGAGGTGTTTCAGCCTCTCTGGTGATTATTTCAAAAATTAGTGAAGCATTTCTATATTTTTGCGGAATCGTAAATTGTAATGTATTTTGGGTAAATGTTTTTATACGTCTGCGTTGCCTCAGAAAAAGCTCATCTTCAGAATAACGATTTAGTTTGTTCTCAGGGAGTTATTTTAAAATCTAGTCGAAAAGCATTAAAGATTTTTGCAGAATCATAAAGTGGAATACATTTTGGATAGTTTCAAGTACGTGATATATATTTTTTTAAGGAAGGACGTGGATAGAACTGCGGGTTAGGGAAAGTGAATCTGCCACAACCGTTGTTTTGTAGAAATATTAGAAATTAAATGAACAATGAAAGACAAATTACAACGTCATAATTGTTTTTCTATTTTTTTTTTTTACCTCTGAAGAGGTGCGTCCCTAGAATGATGATTTGCTCTGATCTCGAGGGATTATTTTTGAATAAAATAAATAACGTCGAGGGTTATTTTTTACAGAATCCTCTAGTATATTTTGAGTAAATTTAGAAAGTTGCAGATTTTTAGCAATTGTTTTTATTTATTTTTTCAGTTCAAGGAATTTGTAAATTGAAAATTGGTTCCGTGGTATTATTTCAAAATTATTGTTTTCTTCTTAGTAAATTTGGGAAGTTTCGTATTTGTAGCAGTTGTTTTTATTTTATTGTTCATTTCATGAAAATCGTAATTTTGAACATGAGCATAAGAGCATTCTCTTGAGATTCTCTAAAATCTAGAGCAACATGGAAGTATAAACTAATGAATATAAAAATAATATTTAGAAATACTATATATGTACAGAAAGATTGTCTTCTTACAATCATCAGTCACAATTTAAGTAGAAATCATTGTTTACGTAAGAGTCACAGTTTAATTAACAATCACTGTTTGGGTAACTTTGTAATTTTAAATAGCGATCATGTTTTAAGTAGCAATCAAAGTTTGAGTAACAGATGAGATTTTAAATAACAAATCGCGGTTTAAGTAATAGTCGCAATCACAATCGCACTCACGGTGAAATTTGCCTATTTGTAACAGTAATGACCTGTGATTTTTCAATATCAGTGAAAATTACAGGTACGTGAAATATCGCCCATCCCTAGATAGTACCATTTTTTTATTATAAGGCAGTTTGGCAAAAAATGATGCAGGTCATTCGTGAGCCAGTTTGTTTGAAATTGAATTATTTAAACAAATAGAATACCCAGTGTGTGGATTTTTGATTAAAATTTACTTACATCTTTTTTGCATGGAAACTGTTTGCTAGTTTTTCGTCTTGCGGATAAATAAAGTCGGCATTTATTACCTCCCTCGGTAATAATTTAAATCGCTCATTCTGGGAACTTGGTTATGGCAACCGGACGAAAAAAATAACGTTACAGGGTGGGCAAAATTCATCATTTCTATGGGGGATCTCGATAACTATAATAGAGAAAAACGGATGGCGCATCCTCGATCTCTTTTGTTTTCGAGTTATAGCCAAAAAGTCAATTGTTTCCATTTTAGATATATTGAAATATTTCAGTTGTTTATCATTTGACAATAATGAAAGTTATATGTTATTCAAGCACTTTTTTGAAAAAAATAAAATAACCTTATCAGATTTCCGATATCTTCTATCTATTATAATTATCGAGATCCCCTATGTAAACACCGAATTTTGCCCACCCTGTACATACAATAATAACTGTGTATATTTAAAACTCTGTCTCGGTATAAATCTGAGTTAATACTAAAAATTTACAAAATATTTACATGAATTGTAACTTCGTAATACAGCTTTTAAGAAGTAGGGCGCCATGGGGTGTGTCCACTACCTGCAGTACTTTGCATTCGGCACCACTGCGAAAGCACTTTTTAGAAATTCACAGAAAATCATCTGGCGACCAAATGTCCACTTTCCCAATTGCAGCCCTTGTCCGACGAAGACAAAGGGTTGTAAAAGTAATTTATGCGAAATCAAGTACGGGTGAATTTCGTCGGTCCAGCAGAGAATGAAAATAAACATGTTGACAGTTGAAAATTTTGATGATTTTGTCTGGAAGATATCTTCGGGACAGTCAGGTACCCCGGTGAAAATCGGAGTTCAGCACACAGGCGTTTTTTTTTTCGTTATAAATGTATGCCAATTCCTAACAGTTACTTACGATTTTATACTATTATTTCATTTGTTGATGTGAAGTATTGCGATTACATGTACATCGAAATTATATTTGTAATGGTAAAAAATCGACTGAAATCGGACTTCTAAATATGCCTTAGTACGTTTATTCCCCTACCGCTGTGCGGGAACTGTTTTCTACAGATGGTGTTACTTTACAGCAACTAAAATATCTCGCGCAAGGGTCTAGCTAGCTAATTGCGTCCTTATTTTTCAGGAAAAACTAATTTGGTTCAATAATAATAATAATAATAATGGTTTATTGTGCTAAACAAAAGTTACACTCGTCAATAAAAAATAATGTAATGTGGTTCATATAGACATATTGTAATTTAACTAAAACTATACGCTAAGAAATCGTCACCAGAAAATGGTGTTAAATCTAACAATAAACTCTTCATTTTATTTTTATGAGGTATTAAAGGCAAGCAACCGAGTTTTGTCTGAATGAGGCTCCACAAATGACCCGAATAGCAGCCCTCTGAAGGGAGAAAATTCTGTGTGCTGATGAAGCATGACCCCATACTGTAATGCCATATGACATAATGGGAAAGAAGAGGCCATGATAAGCAATGATTAGGGATTTGATTGAAATATTATTATAAAGCGATCGAAATAGTGAAGATAATTTGTTGGCTACATAATTGATGTGGTCAGACCAGGTTAATGACGAGTCAAGATATATGCCAAGTAGTTTAACAGCGGGTTGCTTGTCGAGGTCTCCTAAAGGTCTGGTTGTCATTATTAATGATTGCGTTTTATTCTCATTTAGTCCTAACCTATCTGCATGAAACCATTTAGATAAAGAATGTTTATAATTACGCAAAAGATCTAAAGTTTGTTCTAAATTATTTGCTGAATTTAATGCCGTAGTATCGTCGGTTGTTTAAATCATTAACATAAATAAGGAAACGAACAGCACCTAGTACTGATCCCTGTGTCACAGCGGTTTCAAGTGTAGTTATTGATGACTGAGCAGTATTTAAGTCAACAAACTCTCTTCTATTTTGAAGGTAAGATCTAAAGAAATTTATAGCGTTGTTACTAATATTATATGATTTTAACTTTTGGAGTAATATTGGGTGAGATACGCAGTCAAATGCTTTAGTTAGGTCACACAACAGTATTCCTATACAGAGTGTGTAAAAAGTCCCGGATGAGTCAATTATTTCGGAAATTGTGCACCATACAAAAAAGCTTCCAATATAAAAGTTGTAGGACTTGAAGCAATCTATCAAGCTAGAACTCTTGCAATTATACAGGGTATCCCAAAAAGTCGTGGTAAACAAAACTTCCGTTTTTTTAAATGGAATGACCCTTTTTAAATTGCATTTCCTGATTCCGCTAAACATTATAAACAACAATTATTTAACATATCATATGGCTAAACCGATCAGTTTCAGAAATAATTTGAATTGAAAGACATAAAGCTATGTGTTTAGTGCCGATTGGCGATAAACGATATTATTTACATTTCGCATTTTGACAAGCTGGTACCAGAATGTTTTGCGTCACTGTCAAATTAGAAAAGTCTGAAAATGTCTCCTAGCGAAAGGGAACGTATAACTTTATTAATGATGAGAGGTTTTGGAGACCGACAAAGAACAGTTAGCGAAACAAAGGAATTATTTAATACTACTTTTCCAAACCGACGGCCCATATCAAAATCTACAGTTGTGAGGACAGTTCAAAGATTTCAGGAAACTGGGTCTTGCAGTGATAAAGTTCGTTCAGGAAGACCAAAGTCGGCAACAAAAATTGGATACATTACTACATTTTGTTCAGGATCCACATTTATCACTGAGGAAAGCTGCTACCCAAGTTGATGTTTGCTATAAATCAATTGAAAATATTTTGAAAACCAGTAATTTTCACCCATATAAAATAAATCTTGTCCAGGAATTAACATAAGATGATTTCGATCGTAGATTGGAGTTCTGCGAAGTAATGATGCAAAAACATGAAGAAAACAACAATTTTTTAAATCAAATAGTTTTTTCGGATGAGGCAACTTTTATGTTGAACGGGACTTTTGAATCGACATAATTGTCGTTACTGGGCTGATCAGAATCCACATTGGATGAGTGAAACACATACTCAACACCCCCAGAAAGTAAATGTCTGGGCTGGCATTATTGGCAACAGATTAGTGGGACCTTTCTTCATAGAGGGGAATTTGAATGCCGAAATGTATCTTCACATGCTGCAAAATGAAATTGTACCAGCAATAACGAATGCTGTAGGACCACTATTACGCCATACGTGGTTTCAGCAGGATGGAGCTCCTCCTCATTTTGGCAAGTTGTTAGAGTTTATTTAAACAACACTTTTCCTAACCGGTGGATAGGGCGAAGAGGCCCCATAGAATGGCCCGCTAGGTCGCCAGACTTAACGCCCCTTGATTATTTTCTTTGGGGACACCTGAAAAATAAAGTGTTTTCGACAAAACCTGCAGATCTGAACGAATTGAGGAGAAGAATTATTGACGAATGTGCATCTATCAACCAGGAAATGTTACAAAACGTCATCGACAAATTTTATTATAACCTAGCCCATTGTCAAACTGTAGGAGGAGGACATTTTCATCATTTAATTAAATAACCTCATACACGCAATTTTTTATTATCGGTTATTCTTATTAATTTTTACTGCTGTTTTAAAGTTATGGTTAATTTTAATGTAAATATTTAATAATTTAGTTGAATAATTCTTGAGTGAGGTGCATTTAACACAGATTCAATGTTTTTTTAAATGGAACATTTTGATTCGACTGGAAACAATGCAAAATGTTGGTAATATCATTCCTATAGCCTATATATAAACTTTTGGTACACTTTTATTTTGAACTCAAAAATATCGTAAACCGTTACGGATACCAAAAAGTTATTCGATACTTTTTTATGCTTAAAAGTTTAAAGTTCAAAAAAAACATTTTCCAAAACAAAAAAACTTTATTTAGATACTTTGTTTTTAATAAATAAAATATATATCAAAAATTATCAATTACTCATATTTTCATTTTCTTAAAATAAATATATTTCATACGCTGCATTGCCGTGGGGAGTTCCATTGGTCTGAGAGCGCAGTGTGCGCCGCTTAATAAACTGAGAGAACTTTATTTATTAATTGTTTAACCTGAAATGAAGTAACGAATATAGATTATTTAACATTGTAGTACGTCAAGTCTGACCTTTTTGTACTTATATCCGTTGTGTTTAATTTTTGTAGTAACCCTTAATTATTTAACAGATTCGTTACGAGTGTTGACGCCTGTTGGTTAGGTTTAGGTAAATGAAATGCTTGTTTGTTGAACGAATGGACGTTTATTCATTTGATTTATTAGTTCTGGCATTTGCATTGGTACACCAAAGAGTATGTTATTTGATTTATGAACACATATCCTTGCTGTACCAATAGATCTGGGAAAACCCTGTGGGAAAACCAGTCTCAGAACTATCGTCGAACATTTTACAAAAGAATATTGCAAGAATTTGAGATTTACAACAACTGTCGTACTTTTTTATTTGACCAGACCAGAATACGTATGACTTAGAATTGTTTATAACGACGTGAGGTTTGGCAATTGACCTCTTTGCTTGATGTCGATAAAACTTTCAACTAGATCTCAATGGATAACTTACACAATCGGTGACCTTGACTATACTATTTCGTTCGGAGAATAAGATTACCATCAGAAATGAATATGATTACCATCAGAAATTTTAAGATTACCATGAGAAATTGGGTGCTCTTTTCCTAGCGCTCAAAGCGTCTTGGCAATACACCCTTTCTATACAACTCATGGTCCTAGCGCTCAAAGCGTCTGGAGGTTGTAAGAAATCAATACGTTCAATAATGACAAGTTAAAGTTATTAGACATTAGATTTTGGAAGCTCTTTTCCTAGCGCTCAAAGCGTCTTGGCGATACCCCCTTTCTACAGAACCCATGGTCCTAGCGCTCAAAGCGTCTGGAGGTTGTGAGAAAGTAATTCGTAGTATGTCTGCTAACTCAGGTTAGTCATTCTTTCTCTGACGATTTCGCATTTCGTGGCAGAGTAATAACTCAAATGTGAATAGTTTCACATTTCGTTGCAGAGTGATTACTCGGATGTAGTTATTCATTGGATCTGTGTTTCGCATTTCGTAATAGAGTAATTATTCAAATGTGAATTGTTTCACATTTCGTTGCAGAGTAATTACTCAGATGCAGTTATTCATTGAGACAAGTTTACTTCACACATTAAAGAAATTACTCACCCTGTATGTTGTCGAATCACTCACTGATTCTCAGCATTCTATTTCCATCACGGAAATCCTCTCGAATTTTGTGATCCCGTCCCTTTTATTATCTAATTTGTCCCCGCCACATTCAGAAATACACGTGCCAAATTGCCTCGTGTATCTTTGAGGTTATGAACTTTCCCGTGAATTTACTTATTAGTATTTTTCTTGCCTTATTTCCGACGTTGATTTTTCTGAATTGCTTATTTATTAATCTAGGTCAAGAGGATGTTTACATTTCTTCCCGGTGTGTTCGAATTTACGTGTTGTTGGTTTTACATCGTCGATTTTATTACTTGAATTAGTTTTCGACACGATTTTAGATGATACAAGTTTAAGAGTTCTTTGTCCGAGACCTATTTTTCGACGCGTTTGTTTTTGTTTATGTTATCGATGTTATTCCGACCGCAAGACCGCGCGTGTACGCGTTATTTGTTTACTTTTCGCAAATTCTTGCTCACATTATCTTTTAACAATTGATATTTATCACGCGCTGTTATGATTATTGTGTGAATTACATTTATCAGATTATTACAATTAAAAATGATTTTGCTGAAAAAAATATTACATTAATTATTTTTATTACGGGACCCATGTACTCATTACAACATTATAAAAGATTCCCACTCTTGGGCGATAAAATAAATATAGCGATAAATCTGTGTTTTTTGTTTGTTTTGATGTATGGAGGAAACATCTTTTATAGACACCCCCATAGCGGGGTAGTGCTGAAGTCCCTGATAGATATACCAGCTAAAACTCCTCCACTTGTCTCGGTGCGGATAGACGTCATCTTAGCAGTGCCATGTGCCGCCTCATCTCGGTGTGTTTTTATGTTGCGGTGTTTAAGTTAGGTGTCGGAAAAATGGCCTCCGGGACTCGTGTTGGGGTTCAGTGGCGAAAGAATAGTCACCGAGACTCATTGTTGTCCTCGCTGCGGACTGTCCTGGAACAAAAAATGAAATTAATGTAGCCTAAACTTTGGTTCAAAAGATCGCCAGGACGATCTTGGGAATCGCGCTGACCACGATGGTTGCGTGGTCAGCCAAACCGTTCGCGCCTGCACACTTGTTATATCGTGGGGGCATCGTGCAGCAGCTCTGCATGTGCCCAAGCTGCTGACAACGGTAGCATTGTTGTTTGCTACCGTCGCCGTCGTAATGTTTCCGCTCGATTTTTACGTCGACCTTCTTGACGGCGAGGAAAGCGGTGTACATCCACGCTACCGTCGAGCTAGATATATACCATCCACAGGGGATAGATTTGTCCAGTTAGTGGATCCCTCCAGGTCATCCGTTTTACGGAGAGCGTCGAGAATCCCTGTTTTTTGAAGATCCTCTGCGATCTGGGCCTCTGTGCATGTCGGGGCAATGTATCGTATCACCGCCTTCGTCGTATTTTCCTCCGGGAGTTGGTACATGTGGTACGGCGTCCCGTTTCCGTCGAGGACCCTCGTGAGGGTGCGGAAGTCCGTCGGCGTTTCTGGAAAAAAAATGTAGTCCTCGCCTGCGTATTTGGCTTGTCTGACCTTGATGGAGTGTGTCTCCATCATGGCCTTGATAGCCGGCCAGTTCGTGGCCACTGGCAGGACAGCTGGTGACGGTCTGTGTGCAGGGGGGACGAAGGGGAGTTTAGCTGAGTTGGACTGCTCAGCCTGGGTGGACGTTGATGTAGGTGCGGTCGTGGTGCTGTAGGTGGAGGGGGCCGCTGCTTTTGCGGCCGATTGTATGGCCTTCTTCGGTTGTTGCGCCGCCTTCACGGTGGCGGTTGGGCTCGTTGGGGGTGAGGCGATCCTCTTCTTTGTACTCGGCCTCGGTGTTGGGGCTGAGTCTTTCTCTTCAGAGCCATCCGTGTCCATTAGGACGGCGTAACTGTTCCCGGTGGGCATAGTTGGCGTTGGTGTCGGCGTCTTTCGGCGTGTAAGCGCATCCAGGTGCCTGGTCAACGTGATCAGTTGTTCCTTAAGCTCGGCGTTTCTCAGCAAAGCCTTGGAAAGCTTGACGACTTGGGTGCCCTGCGGTGAGGTCAACCCATAGCTTCTGGTAGTCCAATTTTACAATCGTCGCTTTTTCATACGGCAAAGGACCAGTTTTTTTTTTAACTATTCCCAAACTACTTTCTTGCTAACTCCTTTACTAGTTTCACTTTTTTTATTTTTCCTACATTAAGATTATTCACTTTTCGGGTCAATGAAAATGAGATGTCAATAGAGTTTACTAGTTTTCATTTACTCCATATATGTAAAGCATGTTCATTTAAAAAAAACCTCAAGTGTGCCATGATTTTTTATTTGTACAAATTTAAGTTGGTAACACATATTGAGGTTATGTAACTTGGGGCGTGTTCCTACCGATAAATTAATTTGCTGTGATAAACGACGCAGAGAAAACGTAGGTTCACCTTTCAAAATTCCTTGGGCTGTGTTAATAGCATCCTAAGTACGTTTGACTGGTCTACCACTTCATGGTTTACGGAGAATACTCATGAAATAATACAACAGATCGTGATAACGTATTTTTAAATTAATCATAAATATTGAGAATCTTAGGAAATTCTTCCTGAAACTCTGCCATAGCTGCGTCGAATGAATAATTTCCGTCCACTTCAGTCCCATTTCGGAAATAACTTTCAACTAGAAACGTTTTTCCTGGTTGCTGTAAATCATTGTGACCACGGAATAATTGGGACTTTTACAACGATCTGACGTTTTCTTTGTTCCGAACATGTGTGCCAACTTAAATTTAAAAAAAAAATCGTGGCACACTTGAGGTTTTTTTTTAATGAACACACGATACTGGGTGTAATAGATAAAACTTTGACTTTATCTGTGTAATTGTTGGTACTAATAATGGTCTGTTTGATTTTTTCGATCATGTTCTCAATTTCAGGAGGGCATTTTCCAGAGCTTTCATTTTCATTGCTAAATAATGTTTCCAATACCATCAGTTGTAAGTCAGATCTTCTTCACTTCGAAAGTTCCAGAATAGGTTGCATTTCTTCTAATTTCCTTACAAGTAGCTCATCTTCTGCAGACAAGCTAGGTCAGTGCAAACTTCCACCACTTGCATTTGATAGAAGTTCCTCGTGATTGTAATCAAGAGGTTATATACAATACATTGCAAATTAATAAAACCGCGAGAAGCAACAGAGATCGAATGAACTCATACTGTCTTTAAATCTATAATTTTCTCTTCAAGCACTTTATTTTACCTACGTTTCCAGTAAGCACTCTGAAACTCGCTCCAAGCTTGGTAACACCAACTTTCGAGACTTATCCCCATTAACAAAATAAATGGGTTGCAAGTTTTTTTTATTAATAAACTTAATGTATATACATATTTGTAATGTACTGTGATTTATGTGTATATTCCTCGTAGCCACAGATCGTGCAATTCATTTTATATAGTATATATCACTGATAATTATACAACTTCTATCGGCTGAGAATGGGAATCCTTAATAAATGTTAAATAATCTATATTCGTTACTTCATTTCACGTTAAACAATGAATAAATAAAGTTCTTTCAGTTTATTAAGCGGCACACACTGCGCTCTAGAGCCATTACACCAATGGAGCTCCTCACGACAATGCAGCGCTCGGAAAAAAAATCACACCTCAAAAACTTTTAAAGTGCCCATACTTTTGAAGAAAGAAAAATTCTCAACAAGGATCAGGGTATAACATATATTATTTTTGTAATGTAACACTTGTATTATGCTGTATTTTAATTAATAACTTTTATTCTCAAACAAATAGAAAGATTAGTGTATCTCTAAATTCCTAAGTGGTGACTCAATGAAGTGCGTTATCGTTAGTGGCGGCGGTCCGGCAGCGAAATATTTGAACAGTGCGAATTTTGGACATTGTCCGGTAAATTTCCGCAACGAACAATGACCGTTCGTGTAATTAAGCCCCTGTTAGTTTTTAGTTAGTTTTTAAGCTGGTACTGTAACGAATAACATGTGCCCTGTAAGTTTGATTCGTATAAAGAATAAATAAATAACAGGAATTAAATCCGTTGGAGTATAAGTTCACAAAAACCACCAACGCCTGCCACCCTGCGTCCAGGTTCGCACGTCCGAAAAATTGAAGTACCCACGTGATAACGACCTCGAGGAAAGTTCGACCAACTGGGTCGGCGAGGGACGTTACATTTTTAAGAAAATTAAAATATAAGTAATTGATTATTTTTTGAGATATATTTTATTTATTAAAAACAAACCATCTAAATAAAGTTTTATGTGTAGAAACGCCAAAGTGGCGAAATCTATTGCCTGAATGCTGTACTTGAACCAAATATATTCCAATAGTAATCTCCGTTTCCCCATCAGCAACTAACTACACTGATGAGACCTGAAAGGTCGAAACCGGTCTGTAGGTGTTCTGATGGGGGAACAATATTTAATGTTCACATTTATATTGTTATATTTGCCGCCGCTGGCAATGTCCATATCTTGTCGGTGTTAAAGCCACCCGGATTTGGTTCAAGTACAGCATTCAGGCAATAGATTTCGCCACTTTGGCGTTTCTACCTTTAACGGTGTTTGGAATATTTATATTCCAATAGTAATCTTCGTTTCCCCATCAGCAACTAACTACACTGATGAGACCTGAAAGGTCGAAACCGGTCTGTAGGTGTTCTGATGGGGGAACAATATTTAATGTTCACATTTATATTGTTATATTTGCCGCCGCTGGCAATGTCCATATCTTGTCGGTGTTAAAGCCACCCGGATTTGGTTCAAGTACAGCATTCAGGCAATAGATTTCGCCACTTTGGCGTTTCTACCTTTAACGGTGTTTGGAATATTTATATTCCAATAGTAATCTCCGTTTCCCCATCAGCAACTAACTACACTGATGAGACCTGAAAGGTCGAAACCGGTCTGTAGGTGTTCTGATGGGGGAACAATATTTAATGTTCAAAGTTTTATGTTTTGGAAATAATTTTTTTTTTAACTTTAAACATTATGGAATGGCCGAACTGCTAAAATTATGCGAGTATTTGTGTTCTACCCCTGCACACAGTGCCATTGTTATAGCCTATTCGGTAGAATCTGGCGGCCGAGGTCGTAAAACGGTCGGTCCGCCCTGAGGATCGACGGACCCTCGAAGAAAAGGTATTTGGTGGTTCGTCTAATTGCATCCCATACATTTATTACTGTCCTTTGCTCCTATTGGTATGTGCACTTTTACATCAGTACTTCTCAACAAAGATTGGATTAAGATAAAAAATATTACGTCCCCTACTTACCGAGCTTCGACCCTCTTTTACGACCACAGCCGCCAGATTCCGGAGAACGAGCTATATCCTAAAATGTCTTGGTTTAATATAATTTTCTCTGTAAGCAGAAGTTGTTATAAGGAATTACTTTTGTCATAAAATGCATAATATAAAAGTTTAAAGCTCTGCAAATATTCTTCTTTCGTGTAAATTAGCCAAAAATATATTTGATTTAATTAATCCTCAATGTTTTGCCAGGACATACTTTAATTGGCGTCCATGTTATTAGAGTCCGATCAATGGATCTTTGCGTGCACGTCATAGATAGCCGAACCTAGTTCCGATAAGATTTTCATGTGTTTACTCCCTCTATGATAAGTTCAATTAGACGCAATAATATGTGTACGTATGTCGTCCAAGGTGAAGACCTACGGTAGTCGGTAAAACCATGCATTGAACAAAGACAAAAGCTTGGTCCGCAAGTCATTTTGTTATTAATACTGCATTGGCGGCGCTATAAGCAGTATTTTCTGTTTTGTGTTCGTTGTTGCATATTTGTTCGATTTTACAACCTGTGCAGTACATTTTTAGTCGTAACATAAATACGTCGTGATCAACATTTCTTCGAGATATATAGAAAATAGTTTTTTTTAGAACTTTTATAACAATCAGCGGAATCGCTTGGCCTAACCTCAAAATACCAGGTAAACGTCTAAATTCTCGGGCGCGGAATATCGTGGTCAATCTTATGGCCTATTTTACATCAGAAAAGGAAAACAATGGTCCTTTAATTTCGCTGAATGCTGTCCAAGAGGTAATTTCTTTCTTTGTTGTCTAATTACCTGCTTATTAATATTATATCGTTTCATAGAGTGTTGCTGATGCTTTAAAAATAAGTTTATGGACTATCTCCAGTATTAAAATTGCGAGTGAGAGAAATCAGTCGCTTTCTACCCCTGGAAATCTGGACCCCGGAAGAAATTAAAAACTTAAGTCTAGACGATGGTTGCGAAAACGGGAACCAAAGTTAATTCGCATGTTGACATGCAAACTAATAACTAATTTCGGGTAAGTAACGAATAGCTTGGTACCGTTCCCGGGTTGTTATGAAGCCGCCTTAATACGTTTCTAAGATCATCACGTTGTAGCTTGCGTTTCTCGCTACAACTCCGTAGAAATCTGTTACTCCTCGCGCACAGACCGAAATTTACTGACGTTTAAAACGTCAAAATTATGAAGAAATGTTGGGCTCATAACGAATTTGATTTATTTACCTTCCGGCCAAATACGGCCCGACAGACCAAGCGTTTCGTATTCAGTCACTACAAAGGCATATTTGCGTATACATCTCATACTGCTGTTTTAATGGTTTACGTTGCGAGCTCAGATGAATGTCAGTTTGTTGTTTATTTGTACGCCACTGGTGGAATCCCTAGCGTTGATTGTAGCGGACAACGATCAGTAGTGACGTGCACGCAAAGATCCAAGTATATCTAATTATATGTAAGGAATGTCTTTTTGAGATTTGAATTAAATTTATTAGTTAAAATAGTGTATTCATACAGTTGCATATCAAATATGGCGTTAGTATTAGTGTTAGATTATAATGAATAAAAATTAAAATCCGCAATGTATCTTCTCAGTATAATTTGTACTTCTGGAAAAGAAAAAATATATAAATACAGGTTAATGCCAAATATAATTCTATACTATATTTTATATTTAAAATTGATCTGTTTTAAAAATTTAATTATTTAAATATTAAGAATTTTTGATATTTATTTTTTTCACGATAAAAAAGGAAAAATGTTTAATCAAATATAAGGTGATAATTATTTTATAAACAGTCAAAAGAAATTTAATTTTATTTAAAATTGTTCTGCTAATACAGTGAAATCGGCCAAATTTATCTAAGGATTTTATTCAGTTAATTATTCAAAATAGAGAGTAATTTTGATTTCGTTATAAACATTAAATACCAATACATAATAAAAAAGGCAATAAAATATAAACATAACTTACATCTGGGTCCAATTTGTAAGCGCAATTATGTAATTCATACGCTTTTTCGCAAACATCAGATGAGGCTGAAATAAATAAATCGTTGTCATGGTTAACAAGTAATTAACACTAGTAATACAGCAAGTACAGTGAGATCAGAAAGTCGAAAATAGTTGGCAGCAAATTTTCTGAAAATCCCCATAATAATTTAAGTGATCTTATATTGGCTGCCTGAATTATTTCAGTGCAGTGCTTGTGCATTTTATTTATTTTGACGTCTTGTCATTTTTTGACGTTACTTGTTTTAAAAACTATATTTATAACAAGTAACCTCAAAAAAACACAAAATTATCATGTACTGTACCGCTCCAAATAATATTACGTGAATTATTATCCCTCTTTTCGGAAAATGTGCTGCCAACTATTTTCGACTTTTTGATCTCACTGTATATTAATGAAGGTCGAAATACAAATTCATTCGTTTTTGAGAAATATATTATATTTCTTAGAAACTGAAAGCAAGATAATTTATTTGGAAAAAAGAAAAAAAATTGCAACCATTGTTTTCTTTACACTAGTTGTTGTTGTCAATATTATTTAGTGACGTTTATATAATATTATGACATTTGTCATTTCGTAAGATTACAGCTATGTATGGACGGGATGGCCGCTTCAATATTGACTGAAATAACCAATAACAAAACCAACTCGGAATACGTTAATATACGGAAAAATCGCTTCAAGAGCTGGAATACGTAATCAACAACATGGTGTTTTCAGTTATCAATGCACACATTTGAACCATTGAAATAACTCTATTTTGAGTTGAACGAAATAATCCATCAAATTTGTTTACAGCCGACACAAGAATAAGTACCTATTTTAGGTCCACATGTGGCAACCATGTTTTTTATTGGATCTCTTTGGTAATCTGGGAAAACTTGTATAGTCTCATCAGTTGCAATAATTTCGCCGGCATCGTTCATCTAAAATATACATCAATTGTTAGTAATTGTATGAAAAATAAAATTTCATACTAGATAATTCCGATTACAAAAAGGGACTTTCTTTTTTAATTTTTTTTAACAGGATTCTAGAAAAGATAACCATTGGCGTGAAAATCTCAAAATTTAAATATGTTGACGACTGGCGGCCGAGGTAGCAGAGGTGGCAATACAGATAGGTAGGGTCGGTTGCAGAGACAGCAGGCTGCGTGACCGCACCTGTATTACCACCTCTGCTACCTCGGCGGTACCAAAATAGAATCAGCAAACGTCACTGGGTTTGTGTGACTTATGTAAGAATTATCAGTATAACCAATAAATAAAATGAAATGAAATAATCCACTTTCTTAGATTTGTACCATCATATTTGATACTTATTATCCTGAAATGAAGTTGTTACGTATAACTTTGATATTTTTATAAAAGAAAATTATTGGATTTGTAACGTCATTAGTAGTCCCTGTACTTAGCATGGACCGTTTCAGACCTCAGAAACCTGCCGTTAATCGACAGGTCATCTATTTCTTTTTAGAAAACCAATTATGAGACATAATCGTCCATAATAAACCCATAGTATTTTATACTATTTTTATCAGCTACTTAAGAGGATTAAAAATAAAGTATAAAATATCACGTAACGTATTCTTAAAAAGAATCCAATTATCTCTCAGATTGTGTAAGGGTTCCCTGTTTCTAATCTCAATAGTTTTCTTGTATTCGGCGATTATCAAATTAGGAATAATTATTATAATCTGAAAGATAATTGGACCCACGGTGACCCAGGGATTTGTAAAAGCCCCATAACTGATTTGCTATTTAAGATATCGATTTCTAATTTTCATGAACTGGTACCCACACCTATTCTACATATTTTAAAAATATGTATGT
The DNA here is from genome assembly GCA_910593695.2 of Ocypus olens. Taxonomy (NCBI): domain Eukaryota; kingdom Metazoa; phylum Arthropoda; class Insecta; order Coleoptera; family Staphylinidae; genus Ocypus; species Ocypus olens. The sequence goes on from OU343047.1 coordinate 34,184,693, forward strand.
TTTTGTACAGGGTGACCCAGTATACATAACAGATCAAAGTTATGTTTTTTTAATGGAACACTATTTTATACTTTTTTTCAACCCTCTTGAGAAGCTGATCAAAATAGTATCAAACACCATGGGTCTATTATGGACGGTTGGTTAGTTATGAGCAAATTTGTGGCAAAAAGAAGGACACATTGAAAAAATTGTTGAAGCGCTCGTAGCAAAGCTAGCGTCATCTTTAATACACTAGAAAATTTTCCACGTCATGAAGAATAATACACATCGGCTTTGGTCCTTTTTTGTTCATAGTGCTATACAAGGTGTCAACATACGCAAAACAATGTATAACTATTTTTTTTTCAAATGGAACACCCTGTATACGTTGCCACCAATCTATGGCATTTTTAATAAGCTTTCTAATGATATACAGTTTGTATAACAAAATATTAGGGATTCTTGAGATTTATCAATAAAAACATGTTTCTTTTGTCACCTTCTGCTGATTTTTGGATTTTCATCCAAAACTATGCATTTTCTGGAAAAATAAATTATAAGAGACCAAAATTGTGGAGCGGAAAATTTCCGATCGATATGGGTCTTTCAACTTTTCAGATAATGCGTCCATTGCCCCCATAGCGCAAAATCGTGACCGTATATGCATTTTAGCGTTTTCTTTTCAAATTTTTTATTAATAAATTGCACTATACTTTATTTTTCGCTCCCTCTAGCGGAAAAACGGGAAATGACCAATATCGATTGAAAATGTTCCGCTCTACAACTCTTAATAGAAGCAATTTTTGGCCAAAATGCATAGTTTTTGCTAAAAATGCAAATTGAAAATGTTTGTATCAATTTTCGAGTTTTTGAATGATTTCTTGAATTTTCAGCGAAAACTATGCATTTAGAACAAAAATTGCTTCTATTAAGAATTGTAGAGCGGAACATTTTCAATCGATGTAGGTCATTTGAATTATTCTACAATTACCCGTTTTTCCGCTAGAGGGTGTGGAAAATAAAGTATAGTGCAAGAATTAACAAACAATTTGAAAGAAACGCTAAAATGCATATACGGTCACTATTTTGCGCACTCTGATGGGCAATGCACGCATTATTGGAAAAGTCGAAAGACTTGTATCGATCGAAAATTTTCCGCTCTACAACTTTGGTCTCCTATTATTTTTACAAAAAATTGATAGTTTTGGCTGAAAATTCAAAAATGAGCAGTAGGTGACAAAATAAAAATGTTCTTATGGATAAATCTCAAGAATCCTTAATATTTCATTATACAAATTGTACATCATTGGAAAGCTTAATGCAATACATTGGTGGCAAGATATATAGGTGACACCCTGTATAACACTATGAACAAAAAAGAACCAAAGCCGATTTGTATTATTCTTCATGATGTGGAAAATTTTTTAGTGTATAAAAAATAACGCTAGCTTTGCTACGAGCGCTTCTACAATTTTTTCAATATGTCCTTGTTTTTGCCACAAATTTACCCATAACTAACAAACCGTCAATAATAGACCCATTCTATCTTATACTATTTTTATCAGCATGTCAAGAGGGTTGAAAATAAAGTATAAAATATAGGGTGTTCTATTTAAAAAAAACATAATTTTGTTCTGTTATGTATACTGGGACACCCTGTACAAAAACACATATATTTTTTAAATATGTAGAATAAGTGTGGTTACCAGTTCAAGAAAACTAGAAGTCGATATATCAAACAGCAAATAAGTTATGGGGCTTTTACAGATCGCTGGGTCGCCCGGTATATATACAGTATTTTTTTTATCGTGGGCCATAGGATTTTACATGCTGAAAATTATACCTTGTGTTGTATATATATTTTATCATAAAATTTTGAAGGAAATTTTAGCTAGTAATAAATCAATTATTTTATTACATAATGCGCTGCATTAAAATAACTTAAAAATGTTTTATTCCATAAAAAAAATAAAATTATTTAAAAAAATAACTGAGCAAAAATAATTCCAGTACCTTGAATTTACGAAATGTCAGATTGATTAGTAAGGCAAGTAATCAAACGAATTTATACTAGAAAATGTCTGTTGAAGAACGGATGGAATTTCTAACGGCAATTATAAGAAGTTTGTCCAGCAGGGAAATGGTTGTATTTTTCTACAAGAAGTCAGATAATTTTTATTTTAAGGAAGTGGTTGACAACTTTTCGGCGGCGTAACGAGATCGTCCGGTTCCGAGCAAAAGCACTTTTTAATGGAATAAAACATGTTTAAATTAACTAATTAAACGCATCATGTAGCAAAATAATTGATTTATATTACTAACTAAAATTTGCTTCAAAATTTTCCACATCATGAAGAAAAATACAAATCGGCTTTGGTTCTTTTTTGTTCATAGTTCATAGTGTTATACAGGGTGTATATCCTTTTCGCAATTCTATATTCTATATATATATATATATATATATATATAGAATTGCGAAAAGGATAATTCTTGAGCTGTATTTTTTGAAAAATGTGCAAACATATATGGGAGAGCAGAAGACTGGGACGCGTTTCATCGTTATTACGAATCATCAGCCAGTCATATCTGCAACCTCACACACATGTTTGCACATTTTGGAAGTGATATTTATGCGGTCTGGATGGACGGTGCCGTCATTCATTTTTCAAAAAATACAACTCAAGAATTATCCTTTTCGCAATTCCATATTTTCAAAGTCATCCCACCCTCAATATATATATATATATATATATATATATATATATATATATATATATATATATATATATATATATATATATATATACAGGGTGTGGCACTTAAGACGCCTCGGATCATAGCTCCTTTACGATAAAAGCTATCGAAAAAAATCTAAGAACAAAGTGGTGCATAGTTACCGTCGCTATGTTTCAAAAATATTTCTAATCATCAGTGGCGTGCCGTACTCCAGTGGCGTACCAAACTTATGTTTTTTTTAAATGGAATACCCTATTTTTTATTGCAGATTTGGAAAGTGCTCGACGAGTACTTATTTTTTTACCTAACATGTTATACCTTTCACTTTAGCGGTTTCGCTGGTATAACCCCTTCTTTCAAAATTGCGCCCCATTTTTGAGATTTTTTTGTAGAGAAACTAATTGACGCCGGCGCCTAAATTTTGAATTGAGGTACAGGTTAAGACCTCGTATACCTTCACATAATTTTTTTTCGGGTAATTTATGGAAAAAAAATAATTTTTGATTGATCTTCGCATGTTGTCATTTTTTCCGAAAATTTCAAATGGCACCCCCCTAAAAAAATTACGGCGTTGTACAGCTAAAACTCTAAATTTTTCATTGGTGTAAAAAAAATTACACATTGCACAACAAAATTTCGGAGAAAAAAGGAATTTCATCGCAAATGTCGGGAAACGTTTTCCGTGTGCAGTGTGCCATGAGAAAACAAATACACAAATACGGTCATCATAATAGTATGTACCTATTTATTCAACATGATATGAAAAATGCAGATAAAGAAAATTTAACAACTTAAACTAAATGTTCGAAATGACGACCTTCCTGCTGGAGGCATAACCGCAACTTCGACTCACAGGCTCTAGACACTGCCCTAAGGACTTCTGGTGATACACCGCGGAAAGCCGCGCGGATTCTCTCCCTCATATCCTCGACAGTAGTTGGTACCGTCCTGTAAACCTCGTCTTTGATATGGCCCCAAAGGAAGAAGTCAAGGGGAGTGAGGTCTGGTGATCTTGGCGGCCACCTCACAGGACCCCCACGACCAATCCAGGAGTCCGGAAACGTTTCATCGAGAAATTCCCGAACGACACAGCTATTATGTGCAGGAGCTCCATCGTGCTGGAAAACTATCTGTCGAAGAGCGGCTGTAGGGACATTTTCCAAGAAATCATCCAAGTCGTCGCGAAGGAACCTCAAATAACTGTTGCCGTCCAGGTGCCCCTCGATGAAATAAGGACCCAAAAGGTGTTCTCCAAGTATGCCTCCCCAAACATTCAGCGACCATCTTTGCTGGTGGTTTATCATTCGCATGGCTTGTGGGTTTTCATCGGCGTAATAATGGGAGTTGTGGCGATTGACATGCCCATTTCTATGGAACGTTGCTTCATCAGAAAATAATACGCGCATAAGAAATGATTCCTACTGCTCAATTTTGTTGATAGCCCACATGCAGAAATCTTGCCTCGCATGAAAATCTTGAGGTTGCAATTCTTGGTGCAGTTGGATCTTAAATGGACGGAATTTGTACTTTTTAAGAACACGATGTACGGATCGCGTTGAAATATCGTGATTCCTACTAATATCACGGATACTGGTATGAGGATCTTCAATAACTGCCTCCAGAACCTGCAGTTCATTATTTTCGGTAATAACTGCCTTCTTTCTAACTCTCCTTGGCCGTTTCACACTTCCCGTAGTAGTAAATCTCTCCAACACTTTTTGAAACGCACGTTCATTTGGATGTGCCCTGTGCGGATATCTCGCAGCGTACACTCGTGAAGCCAAGAAACAATTCTTGTTACATTCTCCAAGAATAAATATCATGTCAACCATTTCCACTTGTGTTCGGAACATTTTTAGAACGTTTATCAAAAATGACTTATGGCTGCTACTGACGTCTAATAATTTACTTTGACAATTATCAATCTTTTGTTTTCTCATGGCACACTTGGGAACGGAAAACGTTTCCCGACATTTGCGATGAAATTCCTTTTTTCTCCTAAATTTTGTTATGCAATGAGTAATTTTTTTTACACCAATAAAAAATTTAGAGTTTTGGCTGTACAACGCCGTAATTTTTTTAGGGGGGTGCCATTTGAAATTTTCGGAAAAAATGATAACATGCGAAGATCAATAAAAAAATATTTTTTTTCCATAAATTACCCGAAAAAAAATTATGTGAAGGTACACGAGGTCTTAACCTGTACCTCAATTCAAAATTTAGGCACCGGCGTCAATTAGTTTCTTTACAAAAAAATCTCAAAAATGGGGCGCAATTTTGAAAGAAAGGGTTATAACAGCGAAACCGCTAAAGTGAAGGGTATAACATGTTAGATAAAAAAATAAGTACTCGTCGGGCACTTTACAAATCTGCAATAAAAAATAGGGCATTCCATTTAAAAAAACATAAGTTTGGTACGCCACTGGAGTACGGCACGCCACTGATGATTAGAAATATTTTTGAAACATAGCGACGGTAACTATGCACCACTTTGTTCTTAGATTTTTTTCGATAGCTTTTATCGTAAAGGAGCTATGGTCCGAGGCGTCTTAAGTGCCACACCCGGTATATATATATATATATATATATATATATATTGACAATTGACAATTTCTGTACTTTGAAATAGAGTTTTACAAAATGTTTTTGCCGACCGGCAGGTATTTCTTTACAGGGAATCTCTAATTTCCCAACTGTTTGGACGTTAAAAATATTCATATTATTATAGTGTTTGTGAATAAAATCTTTTTCATTAATTTGTAATTTGTTAAAACTTAGTTTGTATATACTCTTTCTTAGAATTGTAAATAACTTATAATGAATTTAATAAAACACAATAACAACACTATTATTCATATTTACCATTCAAACATTGCCAATTTGGTGAATAAGTGTAATTTTTGTTTTGAATTCGCTAAGATTTCTGTTATTATTAGTAAATTTAACTTAAATAAGATGTATGATTAATATCAGAGAAATAAGGATATTGATTTGTTTTTTTTGCAAAATGATACATGGATATTTATACTGACCACTCCAACAGCAACTGTGACGCATTTTAGGTAACACTAAAACAAATGATTAAGTTTCTCGTTGATTAATTATACACTAAGTACCTTAAACTTTCTGTCATCAGAGAAATGCCCATTGTTTGCATTATTTATTAATCCTAAAATATTTCCTTAATGAATTATGGCAAAAATAATGCATTTAATAATCAGCCCTACCTTTATCAATTCCAGTTTCAGATACGCATTTAGCATGTAGCTCATCCAAATCCCCATACTGCAATATTAGTTGTAATATAATTACCACAAAAATAGATTATTAATCAATTACTTACAACAAACTGGAAAAGTATTAAATTAAACAAAAATACCAGAATCCTTAGTGGATACATTTTGAGTTATGCTTCTCGTAACCTGTTTTCTACTTATATAGATAAGCATTTGCAACTTATTAACGCTAGCTTAATAATTATCAGTTATTTGAGTAATTAAAAGTATGATACGCTTTTTATTTCATGAACTTAAGTAATACGTGTGCTAATTGTAGGAATTAACGGTACTTCTGTCACGAATCGAAGTAAATAACACCAGAATATATGTAATAATGTGTAATTAAAATTTTTCATTGTTATTGAAAATGTACACTTAATTGTGGTTAGAATATCCTATCCAAAATTTTTTATAATGGTGTAATATGCTTTCTCATTACAGCGATAATACATATTTGTAAAATATTATACCTAGATAAATTAATCGTCATAATAAAACAGTAAATGTTATGCTGGTAATTATGGATGAGATGCAAACCGTCTTTAATTTCATATTAATGGAAACATTTTTCTCACAAGCTACACATTTCAGCAATAACTAAATATTTAATGTAATGTATGAAAATATATCTTGAAATCATTCACAGAAGAGTTTCGTCAACTCATCGTGGAATGATATTTTTTATGAAAAGTTATTCCACACAACACTTTTAACTCACCAACAGCGCAGATATTTCTTATTTCGAAGTCTTGCATGCTTATTTCACTCGTTAATATAATCCTAATAAATACTTAATTATTGTTTTATTTTTGTTATTTCAAATTGAAAATATTTAAATTCCCGAATAATTCTAAGAATTTTTTTATGTCATTATCTATAACTGAACCTTACCTTTTTTTTCTACGGTACTTCAAATTGTCAGACTGCTAGATGTAACTTTTAGTCTTGCGTACATGCAACAAAAATTGGAAAATTTTGTGCAAAAATAAGGATGTGAATTTTATTTTAAAAATTCCTTAGGAGAAACTAGCCAAGAGTTTTAATCATTTAGTCTCCGACTATGTTTTTGGTAGTATTAGTATCTATTTGATAATACTATTACTTATATTTGATTTTGTATTAGTGTAGTTTTGTACAAAAAAAAATAAGTGAATAAATGTTTCCACCATATGGGTTTATTACTACAAAGTTTTTATATAAACGTTATAAAATATTGAGCTCCACGTTGATTTTTAAAACAATCAATTCGAAAAGAGCATTCGGAAGCTGTGCAACTTCCAAAAATTAAAATTGTCATTTAATTTGCTTTATATTTGGAAAATGTGTGATATTATCATTTAAACTACTACCGTGGCTCCAGAATATAGTATATATTTCTCTAAATTATGGAAATTCGATTTTTTAACAGTATATTTATCCACATAAAAACATTGAAAATTAAGTTACACCCTCCGTGTTTAAAACAATTTAAAATGTATCAGTCAATGTACGTGGTAAATTCAAATATATTGTTTTCTATATTCTAACCCAGATCGCAGGATAATCGCAATCAATTAATATGTAAAAAAATAGATTCTATGAAAAATTTATTTTCTCTTGAAATAATGTGTTCGCCAAACATGTATCCTAATTATTTTTTTGTTATATTAACGTAATGTTCCCGATTTTTAATGATTAGAATTAGTGCGCCCTCACAGGTCAGACTTGAGGCAAATGTAAACTTGCGCGATCGAAATTTATGCAACTTAATATATCTCCATACAGTTTACATATATCGCATTCGTTGTAATGTGCAGATTTATTTCGATATTGGAGGCGATCCTCAGAGGCTTCTCATTGGTCAGAAATCACCCGCGTGATAGAGAGAGAGAGAGAGAGAGAGAGAGAGAACAATTGCAGCGCTCGCGATTGTCAGCTGTGTTAAGGCCACTGTTGCCATGTCAGCGGAAAATCCGCTAGCTCTGCAGAATCATTTTTGTTGTAGCGGCTGGCGGATTTTCGAACGGAATTATGTTGAATCATTGAAAAAACTTGCGTAATTCAATTTAAATTTCAATTTTATTTATTTTATTTTTCTTGTAAAATAGATTTTCAATCTATTTTACAAGAGAAAAAGCAGAAACTTAAAACATTAACTTAAAAAAATCATAACTCGCGGAAAAATAAACACATTTTCAAAAATTAAAGCTAGTTTCAAAGGTATATGTTCTGTAAATATTCTAAAATATTTGAAGAACTCTTCTCATATCAAAGCTTCTTTTTCATTTTTTGTTTTGTTTAAGTGTTAAACAACTTAAGACATTAATTTTCAAAAATTCATATGTTTTGTTTAAGTATTCGACAACTTAAAATATTACTCTACAAAGCTTCATAACTCAAGCAAAAATAAATAAAAGGCAAAATTAATTTTAAAGGTAAATGTATTATGATTACATTAGGGTTTTTAAGGAATCCAATCATATCAGTATTTGTTTTTTTTTCTATTATGTTCAACAAACTTAAAAGAATGGTGATGTGGCCATCATGTTACTTTCTCCGACTTGATGGTATCATTTATATTTACGCTTTTGTGGTTTATTTTCAATTTAAATCATATTTTAAATGTAAATCGAACGTTTTGTAGAATCGGATGAAACTGACGTTTAAAACGTCAAAATTATGAAAGATGAAAATGACAAATACTTCAAATCCTAATAGTCAGTTTACTCAAAAACCAAAGAGATTTCTAAAAAAACTTACTCTTTATAAGTTGTTTATTTTGGAATTCTCTACAATTATTATTCACATAAATTTGCTGTAACTATTATCGTTTCGTAATAATAAACCAAAAATTAAAAAAATAATAATAAATTTTTTTCTCGAATAACAATGATTTCATGAAAAATATTTTCAAGCAAAAGATGTTCATTTCTTTGATGTCTTCAACATTTGTTTCAATATTTTTGTGATATTTTTCATATTTAAGAAAATATTGGTAAAAAACCAAAAACAGTTGAGGTAAACACCCACTTCCGGTGTACGAAATTTTACCAAAAGCTTTTCAGTTCTTTGGATTATCAAATAAGACGTATGTTCAAAGTTTCATATCAATTGCTCTATTAGTTTTTGAGATACAGCGCGCACAGTACACACACACAACAGACACACACACACACACAGACACAATTTTTTTTACAGAAATTGTTGAAATGGCATCTAGGGACCCCAAAACGGATATTTCCGTAAAAAAAATTTTGAAAAAAAAATCACGATTACAATACTTTCTCGTACTTCGTAACGGAGAAAGTAAAAAAAAATCATTTTTGAAAATTTACAACTCACCCAAAAATAGACACATTTTCAAAAATTGTGAATATATTAAAAAATAGATTTTTTTTGTTCAAGTCTTCAACTAAAAATATTAATTTTCAAAAATTCGTAACACACGCAGAAATTGACTCATTTTAAAAAATCAAAGCTATTTTTTAAGGTAAATAAATGCATTAGGATTGCATCAAAGTTTTTAAAGAATTCAATCATATTGATTTTTTTTTTCTATTTTTCTTTGGTCAAATATTCGACCAGTTAAAAAAATCATTTTTAAAAATTTATAACTCACGTAGAAATTCAACATTTTCAAAAATCAAAGTTTAAGTGAATATCTTGTGAATATACTAAAAATTTTGAGCAATTCTATCATATAAGAATTTATTTTCTTTAGATTTTGTTTGTTCGCTAGTTCGAAAACTCAAAACATTAATTTTCAAAATTTCATAACTCAGAGAAATTAGCATACTTTAAAAAAATCAAGTTAGTTTTAAAGGTAGTAAAGATTTAAAAAATGTTGTGAAATTCTATTATATCACTATTTATTTATTTTTTTTTTGTTCGTCTTCACAACAAAAAATATGAATTTTCAAAAATTCATAACTCACGTAAAAATTGACTTAGTTTCAAAAATCAAGGTTAATTTTAAAGGTAATTGTATTATCATCGCATCAGAGTTTCTAAGGAATTCAATCATATCGATATGATTTTTTTTCTAGTTTTTCCTTGTTCAAATTTCAACCACTTAAAAAAATAATTTTTAAAAATTCATAACTCACGCAGAAATTTACACATTTCCAAAAATCAAAGTTGAATATATTTAAAATTGTGAGCAATTCCATCATATAAGTATTTTTTTACTTTCTCCGTTACGAAGTACGAGAAAGTATTGTGATCGTGATTTTTTTTTCAAAAATTTTTTTTGCGGAAATATCCGTTTTGGGGTCCCTAGATGCCATTTCAACAATTTCTGGAAAAACAATTTTTGTGTCTGTGTGTGTGTGTGTGTGTCTGTCTGTGTGCGCTGTATCTCAAAAACTAATAATGCAATTGATGTGAAACTTTCAACATACGTCTTATTTGATAATCTGAAGAACTGAAAAGCTTTTGGTAAAATTTCGTACACCGGAAGTGGGCGTTTACCTTAACTGTTTTTTGTTTTTTGCCAATATTTTCTTAAATATGAAAAATATCACAAAAACATTTAAACAAATATTGAAGACAACAAATAAATGAACATCTTTTGCTTGAAAATATTTTTGATAAAATTATTGCTATTCGAGAAAAAAATTTATTATTTTTTTTTCAATGTTTGGTTTATAATTATGAAACGATAATAGTTAGTGTGAATAATAATTGTAGATAGTACTAAAATGAACAACTTCTAAAGAATAATTTTTTTTCGAAATCGCTTTAGTTTTTGAGTAAACTGAGTTTTTGAATTTGAAGTATAATTTTTCCATCTTTCATAATTTTGACGTTTTAAACGTCAGTTTCATCCGAGTTCACACAACGCTCGATGTACATTTAAAATATGATTTCAATTGAAAATAAACCATGAAAGGGCCATAAATGGCTATGATACCATAAAGTCGGAGAAAGTAACATGATGGCCACATCACCATTTTTTTTAGATTTATTCAATTGTTCGACAACTTCTCAGGGAGAAATTGGCAAATTTACAAAAATTTAAGTTAGTTTTAAAGGTAGGTTTTTGTTTGAAAATATTTTTCATAAAATCATTTTTATGGGAGAAATATTTTTTTTTTCCTTTTTGGTTTTTGGTTTATAATTATGAAACGATAATAGTTACAGCAAATTTACATGATTAATAATTGTAAAGAATGCCAAATTGAACAACTTATAAAAAAAAAGTTTTTTCTAAATCTCTTTGGTTTCGGAGTAAACTGACTATTAAACTCAAGTTGCGTGCCACAATTTTAGGTTATGTCGCAGACGAGCGATATAAATTAAAATGCGCAAAAACTACTGCATCAATTAACATGAAACTTTGAACATATCATATCATATCATATTTATTTTCACGTAAGCCACCATTTACATACAGAGTGACCCATTTGAAAGCAGGCCACCCTCATAATTTTTTTATTTATGGAGCGATTTTGACGAATTTTTTTTTTTATGTGGAGGGGGGAAATGTGTATTTTGGAGCCAAGCGGCGTCCAGTTTTTTTTTTAACCAAAGCCTACAAGATAACATTTAGAGTTGTAAAATCCATAATCCATATTAGCGATTTTTTTATTAAAAATCCACGTACACCACTGGAATTGGCGTCCTCTGAAATAGATCTGTACCAAGTTTCATGAAAAAATATTCAACATTAACGATTCTATGACTAAATTACTGACGAGTTGTTTATTATGCATTAAGAAGCTTTTTATCCAGTAACCCATGCGATAACAAATGAATTTCAACGATTATTTTATTTAATAACAACATTTAATAAACAGTATTTTACAGACATTTTTCTAAAATAATATTAAATTAACACATAAATTAATTTTAAATTCTGGATTTTTCAACTAAATCTCCATTTATTTGAATGCATTTATCATATCGTCTTTTAATATTTGCCATAACATTAGATAATTGATGTGGTGTAATTTCAGCGCATGCCTGCCTTATTCTTTCGCGCAGTTCTTCTGCGTTGGTTGGACGAGTATTGTAGACTTTTTCTTTAATAAACCCCCATAGAAAAAAATCTAGGGGAGTTAAGTCAGGAGACCTGGGAGGAAACTGCATTAACCTACTATTTCGCCCTATCCACCGATTAGGAAAATTTTCCTCCAGCCACGCTCTCACAGTCCTGGCATTGTGGATAGGACAGCCATCTTCTGCAAGTGGAAGTTCATCAACAGCATCCGAAAATCCATTGTTTAAAAAATTTAAAAAACTTTGGCTATTCAAATTGCCTTCAAAAAAGAAGGGGCCAATTATTCTGGTATTTAATATACCGCACCATACGTTTACCTTCTGTGAATATTGTCGCCTACAGTTTATTACCCATTCTGGATTTTTTTGTGCCCACTGTCTCGTGTTCTGTGAATTTACCGTCCCATTGGTTGTAAATGTTGCCTCGTCACTAAACAAAATTCTTTTTTGAAAATTTATGTCATTAAGGTATTCTCCTTGGCACCATAAGCAATATTCCATTCGCTTATCATTATCACCTTCTTCTAAGGTGTGGAGAAATTTCGGTTTATAAGGCTTCATATTACTGTATTTTTTAAGGTTTCTTCTTATTGTTTCCCGTGGTAACTGGAGGTCCAAACTTGCAATTCTCAAACTTTTTTTCGGATTTTCGATGAAATAATTTCGAATTCGTTCATTGCTTTTTCGTGGCCGTTGTACTACATTAATATTTTTTAAAATGTGCTGAGATACAGCTCCGTATTCGTTAAAAATATTGCACACTCGCACAACGGTAGACTTGCTAATATTTTGAAGTTCTGGATGTCTGTCATTAAAAATTCGAGATACTTCCCTTCCAGACCTGTCTCTGTCACCACGAAGTTTTACTATTTCAATCTTATGTTGTACCGTTAAATTATGAGCCATACTTATTGACAGTGTACTTACGGAACAGTACGTAAATTTCACTACTTAACTGACATTTGACATTTTCGTCTTTTATTTCATCTGTGACTTTAGTAATTGCAAAGCCTACTATTATGAATTGTTCATCCGTGTGTAGCTGTATTCTTAATGCATAATAACACCTGTCAGTAATTTAGTCATAGAATCGTTAATGTTGAATATTTTTTCATGAAACTTGGTACAGATCTATTTCAGAGGACGCCAATTCCAGTGGCGTACGCGGATTTTTAATAAAACAATCTCTAATATGGATTATGGATTTTACGGCTCTGAATATTATCGTGTAGGCTTTGCTTTTTAAAAAAACTGGACGCCGCTTGGCTCCAAAATACACCTTTCCCCCCTCGACATTAAAAAAAAAATTCGTCAAAATCGCTCCAAAAATAAAAAAAATATGAGGGTGGCCCGCTTTCAAATGGGTCACTCTGTATATACATATACATACACACATATGCAGTGGATGTGGTCGTCATAAAGTTTAAAAAATTAATACATGTACTACAATACTACAATTTAAAAATATAGTTAGTGAACAATCTTACAGTGTAAGTAGTCAATATATAAAAACAATACATACATAGCAGTTACAAATCTCTCCGATAATTTTCAGTTAATAGTATAATTAAGTCCATTTGTAATTTACATATTGGATGGTTGATAACTAATAAACTCAGAAAACGTGTAGAAGCAATGCTCGACAAGGTATGTTTTGAGTTTGGCTTTAAGCGAGTTCAAATTAACAGCGTTCGTAATATATTTGGGGAGCCTATTAAATACAGTTGCACATGAGTACATTGCCGTTTTTTCGTACAATTTAGTGTGGTGTTGTGTTGTTCTAATATTTGAGTGATGTCTTGTTGAATAGTTATGTACACTTCCATTTGTTACGAACTGTTTGTTGTTTTTGTAGACGTATATGGCGCATTTGTATATATAAATAGCTACTACAGTCAATATGCTATTTTCTTTAAATAATTTACGGCAAGATTCTTGGTTTTTCAGACCAAAAATGAGTCGTAGTATTTTCTTTTGGGCTACAAATACTCTAGATCAGCGTTTCCCAAAGTGTAGGTCGCGACCCGGCACTGGGTCGCAGAAGAATTTTGCCGGGTCGCGAAAAAATATTGTAAAACACAAAAAAAATGTTTTTTACATATTATTTGTTTTATAACAGTTAGTCACTAAGAACGGTTTTTAAATTCACTGAAAATGCATTGCAACTTCATTTTTCTATAAAAAAATTGCAAAAATTTCCTACCCTATATTTCGAAATAATCACACTCTTGTTTAATTCTGAGGTCGAACATTTCACAAGCCCAAAAAAAAAACACAAAAACAGTTGCAGCATTCTCGAACCTTTTCCAATTTAATCAAAATAGATTCTATTAAAATTTATCAACGCTCTTAGCCTCAATTTTGAAATATTTACCCTTAAACACTGAATTCAATTTTGAGGTTGGACATTTTCCAAGTTGCCTTGAAAATAAAAACCAATTGCAAAAAATTTCAGACTTTTCAAATTTACTCAAAACGGATTAATTTTAATTCCTATAATAAAATCGGCAAACATCCTAGGCCCAAACTTTGAAATAATCACACGTGAGTTAAAAAAGCATTTTTTTACTTAAATTTACTCAAAACATATGAATCTTCGGTTTCAAATATGCATTTGGCTAGATTTTCTTAATTTTCAAGAAGGTCCCTTAGTGGATTATCTTCAAACTTTAAAAGTACTCTCTCTATACTTCTAGCAATAAAACAAGTGAATAATCAAAAAATAATTTGGGCTAGTTTTTCCGAAATTTTTGAAAATATAAAATCATGCATTCGCCTAAATTTTCTTAGTTCTCTAGAAAACGCCTGAGTGGAATATTTTTAAATTTTACAACCACATTCTATAGATTCGTAGTAATAAAAAAAGTAAATAATCAAAAAAATAGTTTCCGAAATTTCAACTCAAATATTTTTGAAAGTGCAAAATTATGCATTCACCTAGATTTTATTAATTTCCTAGAAAATCCCTTAGTGGATTATCTTCAAATTGTAAAAGCACACTCTGTATGCTTCTAGTAATAAAGCAAGTAAATAATCCCAAAATAGTTTAAACTAATTTTTCCGAAATTTCAACATTTTTGATAGTGAAACATGCATTTGGATAGATATATTCAATATCTTTATTGACAGACTGTTTACATATATGAAAAAGTAAGAATTATGTTTATATCACAATTTGGTTAGTGTGTTAGTCTGTCAATGGCTATCGACCCGAGGTCTTTCAGCCCCATTTGGATAGATTTTATTAATTTCCAAGAAAGTCCGTTAGTGGATTATCTTTAAACTTTAAAAGCACACTTCCAGCAATAAAACACGTAAATAATAAAAAATAATAATTTGGGCTAGTTTTTCCGAAATATTTGAAAATGCACAATCATACATTCGGCTAGATTTTCTTAGTTTTCTAGAAAACGCCTTAGTGGAATATGTTTCAATTTTACAACCACTTTTTATAGATTCGTAGTAATAAAACAAGTAAATAATCAAAAATAGTTATTTGTTTAACAAGGCAATAAAGTGACAGATTTACGGATGCGGCTGGAGTTTCACCGCCGAGCGAGCTTGCGAGGCCGGGGAAATCACACGCGGTGTTATTGAAACTTCGGGGAACCTGTTTTGGGTCTTTTTGGCACGGGAAATTCGAAGGCAACTCTTCACGGCCTAGAATCAGTTCGAAAAATCTTACATTTTTTATCAATCCGCGAAAAATGTTTTTTTTCATAAGGTGGGTCGCGAAAAATGTTAAAACCTTATACCTGGCCGCGGTCAAAAATGTTTGGGAAACGCTGCTCTAGATATATCGGACCCACCCCATGTTAATATGTTATAGGATATATGAGTATATACCAATGCAAAATATATATTTATCAGCGTCTTATGATTAAATTTATACTTCAGTTTCAGGATTGCATAGTATGCGCTGTTTAGTTTGGACGTGACGTGATCAATGTGGTGGATCCATGTTAACTGTTCGTCTATAAAACTGCCCAGATATTTTACGGATTCCGAGCTCATTGCAATTTTGTTGGCTAGCGGCTTCTTATTGTAAAATTGTATTAAAGTTTTTTATTAATATTTAAAAGTAGATTGTTTCTGTTGCACCAGTCACTTATTTCAATGTTCGTTTGCTCAATTTTATTGGAAAGTTCAGATTCGTTTACAGCGGAGATAACTACAGCTGTATCGTCGGCAAAATTTATCATGTAACCGCCACTAATATATTCACTTAGGTCATTAATATACAGCAAGAAAAGTAGCGGGCCTAGCGTTGAACCTTGCACTATTCCTTTATTTGAGTCGCACTTTATAGATTTGTTGTCACTTATTTGCACAAACATTTTACGGTCGGTCAGGAACGATTCTATCAGATGTAGAGGAGGGCCACGTATACCAAGAGTCACGCACAAATTTGCTGTCAATCGTGTCGAATGCACGCGAGAAGTCATAGAAAATAGTTGCGACGCACTTTCCCGAATCTATATTTCTGGATATATGTTGAATCAGTGCAACACTCGCGGTTTCTGTTGAACAATTTTTCCGAAAACCATGCTGAGAATTGCTCAGTAGTTCACATTTATTAACGTAATTATCTATTCTTATTATCAATGTCTTTTCGAACACTTTCGATATTACATCCGATAGTGCTACGGGGCGATAGTTTTCTTTATCCGTTTTTGTGCCTTTTTTATAGATGGGATGAATCTTGGATGTTTTTAAAGCTGTGGGGAAAACGCCGGTTGCGAAGGCGAGATTAATTAAATATTACAGCGGTTTCGCGATTTCAGTTGCAACATATTTTAATGTTTTTGCTGAAATTCCATCCTATCCACTTGCACCATTTCGCAGGTTCTGTATCACATTATATATTTCGGAAGCATTTGTAGGCTGGAGATACATGGATTGTATCTTGTTCTCGGATGTGGTGCATTTGTCTGATAAATTATTTCCGAAATGTTGTCTAAATTTCTCTTCAGTTATTTGTGAAAAGTAGTTTACAAAAATATTGGCAATCTCCGTGCTGTCACTAGTGAGCTTATCGTCATGGTTTGTCAGGGATATTTGATTTGATTTTTTTGTTACATTTAGCTCTTCCCGTACCAATGTCCAAATTTCTTTTTGCATATTAGAACTATTTATTATTTTGTTCCTGTAATATTCTCTCTTCGTGGTTTCTATTAGTTTCCTATGATCTTTCTTCTCTTGGTTGTACTTATTCTTTAAGTTTTCAGCCTGTGTCTCAACCACAAGGGAATGCAACAGTTTGAGGTTACGACTTGAACGTTTAATATGATCATTAATCCACATGTTCTTGTTTTTGTATATATTTATCCTCTTCTCTGGACAGGATACCTTAAAATGATGGAGAAACTCATCGGCAAATAACGCATATGCAGAGTTTATATTCTCTGTTTTGATAAATTCCCAATTTACTTTAGTCAGATGAAATTTTAGCTCATTTAATTTGTGTTCGTTTGCCTGTCGGATTATTTGAGATTCTTTATTATTGGCCTTTTTAGGCGAGTTGGCGTTAAGTTTAATAGCGATGTTAATCATTTGAGCATAGTGATCAGATAAGTTTAAGTTCATATTTGTGCAAGACCAATTGTGGTTTGTAATATTGCTCACCATATAATCCAATTGGGTTGAGGTTATTCCCCTTTCTGTGACTTGAATTCTAGTTGGTTCGTATAGCTTATTTATTAGCTTAAATGAATTAAACAAATCGGTTAATAATTTCTTTATCGGAGTATTATTCAAATTATCTATGTTGAGGTCTCCGCATATAATAGTATATGAGTGGGTTCTGTCTATTTCAGTTATTAGATCATATAGATTTTTAAAAAAGGTATTTACATTGCCCGTTGGTGGACGATAGATGCAAATTATTGCTATTTTAATTTCAGAAATTACTACTGTACATCCAGTACATTCAATTTCAGTCTCCACACTGATTCTTGCGGTGTTTTTGAGGATACTGTATTTATATGTATCATCTACTAGAATCATGCAGCCTCCGCCTTATTTGATAATCCAAAGAACTGAAAAGCTTTTGGTAAAATTTCGTATACCGGAAGTGGGTGTTTACCTTAACCGTTTTTTGTTTTTCTCCGATACTTTTTTAAATATAAAAAATACTATAAAAGCACTTAAACAAAACTTGAAGAAAACAAAGAAATTAACATCTTTTGTTTAAAAATATTTTTTTTGAAAAATAATAGTTATTAAATAGTAAATTATTTTTTTGTCATTTTTGGTTTATAATTATGAAACAATAATAGTTACAGAAATTTATTTTAATAATAATTGGAGAATGCCAAAATGAACAACTTATAAAGAATAAGTATTTTTCGAAATCTCTTTGGTTTTTAAGTAAACTGACTATTAGAATTTAAAGTATAATTTGTCATTTTCATCTTCCATAAAATTGACGTTTTAAACGTCACTTTCATGCGATTCTACAAAACACTGTATGTGAATTTAAAACATGATTTGAATTGAAAATAAACTATGAAAGCGTAAATATAAATGATACCATCAAGTCGGAGAAAGTAACATGATGACCACATCACCATTTTTTCACTACATAACAGTCTGTCTGTGCGCGCTGTATCTGAAAAACTAATACAGAAATGAAACCATGAAACTTTGAACATAAGTGTTATTTGAGAATTTTAAGAACTAAAAAGCTTTTGTTAAAATTTCGTATTTCCGAATATTTGCCTTAACAGTATTTTTTTCTTTTAGCCTTTTTTTTGTTTTTAAAACTTTTTTAAGAGCATTTTTCAAAGACCTCTCTTCGAGGATTCTCTTTCTGGACTTAAAAAAATCAAAACTTATTCTTAGGACTTTTTCTTTCAGGACCTTTATTTTCAGGATTTCTTTTCAAAAACGGATTTTTTTTCGGAACGTTTTCAGTACTTTTCGTTGAGGACTTCTCTTCGGGATTTTTTTCAGAAAAAAATTTTCAGAATTTTCTTCATGAAATTTTTTAGAATTTCTCTTTTCATGACATTTTTTACCTATTTAAGGACTTTTTCAGATATTTTTAGCTTTTTTTCAACACTATTTTCAAAACTTTTTATTTCAGGAATTTTGTTATTTTAGGCCTTTTTGTCTCTTTTATAGGACAATTACTTCAGATCTTTTTGCTTATTTTTTAAACATGTTATTTTCAGGACAATTTTTCAAGACTGTTTTTTACAGGGCAAATTTTTTTGATATTTCGGAATTTTTTTTCGGGAATTTCTTCATGACATTTTATAGTATTTTTACTTTTAATGACCTTTTCTAGACCTTTTTAAGGACTTCTTCAGATATTTTTAGCATTTTTCTTTCAAGACAATTTTAAACCTCTTTATTTCAGGAAATTTGTTAAGGACTTATTTTTGGCCTTTTTGCAGGACTTTTTTTTTAAACCGGAATTTATTTTTCAGGGCTATTTCTTCAGATCTTTTTAAGGACCATTTAAAGGATTTTTTACAATGCTTATTTCAGAAATTTTTTTGTTTAATTTTTAAACATGCTATTTTCAGATCAATTTTTCAAAACTGTTTTTACAGGACAATTTTTTTATATTTCGGGATTTTTTTCAGAAATTTTTTTTTCAGAATTTTCTTCATGATATTTTTTCATGACCTTTTAAGGACTTTTTCAAATATTTTTGGCATTTTTTTCACGACTATTTTCAAAACTTTTTATTTCAGGAATTTTGTTTAGAACTTATTTTACGCCATTTTGCAGGGATTTTTTTTCAAGACACTTTTTTTTCAGGATAATTTCCTCAGATCTCTTTAAGAACTTTCTATAATGCTTTTACAGAAATTTTTTTGTTTATTTTCTATTTTCCGGTCAATTTTTCAAGGACAATTTTTTATGATATTCCATCAGCACTCTTTTTCTGAACTTTCTTTAGGACTTATTTTGGCTTTCTTTCAGGATTTTTTAGGGCTTTTATCGGCACATTTATTTCTGGTATTTTGAATGAAGACTTTTTTTCAGGACTTTTCTTCGCGGCTTTTATCAGGACTGTTTTTTCAAGACTTTATTTCCAGGATTAGGACTTTTTCAAGAATTTCTTAAGAACCCTTGTTCAGGACTTCTTTTCAGGATTCTTTTCTGAATTTTCTTAATTACATTTTTCGGGAATTCTTTTTTAAACCTTCTTTACAGGACATTTTCAGTACTATATTTCAGGACATTTTATAGGATTAATTTTTAGGACTTCTTGTTCCGGCCTTTTTTTCGAGACACTTTTTCAGACTTCCTTCAGGATTTTTTTAGGACATTTATTTCTGGTGTTTTATATGAAGACTTAATTTTTCAGGATTCTTCTTGCACTACTTTTTCTGGACTTTTTAGTTTTTCAGTAAACTTACGGTAAAGATCATTAGAATTTGAAACATACTTTGTCATTTTTACCTTTCATAATTTTGTCGTTTTAAACGCCATTACCACTCGATCATGTGAAAGGTTCCATTTAAAATATGATTTAAATTGAAAATAAACCATGAAAAGTAAATATAAATGGCTATGATACCATCAAGTCGGAGAAAGTAACATGATGGCCACATCACCATTTTTTTATTCTAGTGGGTGTTCGCCGATTATGTCGGTAGTTTCATCAATTTGCCAGGAAAAATCACTTTCTTGCAGTTCTACTTCAGTTTTATTTTTAATACTTGAACTGATGCTCTCAATTAAATCATTTTGGATTGACTTAGAAGTTCCAATAAATATTTTAGCTTCATTTAAAAAATTGTAATTTTGGATCATAAGTTTTTAAAAAATCGATTAATTCTTTAAAATTACTTCTATTTTCCAAATCTGATTTTTCATTATATCCACGAAAAGAACTTTCTTGACATGATACATATATATTGGCATCAACTAACCTTTTTAAAATATCATGGTTTTCCCGTACTTTTTTTGCATAGGTTTGACCATTCAGCCCCTAACGATGATATAATTTAGCAGCACCTTAAATAATATTAACATTAGGATGTACAAGGACACTCTTCACGCCAAGGGGTATATCAAGGCGGCTTGAAACACAAACAGGTATACCACGGTTCAAAGGCTTCTACCACAGAGGATAATTACATAGGCTAGCACTAAATTTTAATGTTTGATTCCCGCAAAAATTTTAAAATACAATCATACACTGCAATATCATTAAGACTTAATAGATAGTTCGCATTCAATGGGTACTCTAGTCGCACCAGATGAAGTTCTTTTAAAAAGTTATTAATGTTCACTACATTTAATGAGCATTCCAACAGGATACGATTAATACTTCCATAACTTCCGCATTCACATAAAGGATCTGCCTTAACTTTAATGTAGTTTAAATGAGAGGCAGATAAGCAATGCATTGTTTTCAGTCGAAACATTGTTGCAGTAAATGGCTTAGGCCTACATTTTTCAATGTAAGCTAAATTCTTCGGAAGGGAGCAATACTATAGTTGGTTCTATTGCGCATATTGATTTCCCAAAATTGCTTCCATTCCTGCATTACTGTTTGTAACAATGTAATTGTTTGTAATGCTGCAACATAGTCGGAAAAGGGCAGGCACCTATAATATTCTATATTATTGTTACTAGTTGCGGATTTAGCCCGTACTTTTTAATTAAAATTTTCAATTTCTTTTGTACGTGCCGATTCTAGGACATGAATAATATTTTGTTTACCGAGCATTTGAAATTTAATAGAAGAAAATATGTGTTCCTGAGATTTCGCATTTGCTCCAAATTGATGATGTATCATTGTTAAACAATACACAATACCAACAAAATAATTTATTTCTATTACTTGATGCCGTTAACCATTTTGTTTTAATATAAATATTTTCGATAAATCCTCTATTTTGATGTCTCCCTGATATCACCAATAATGGCATTGGCGGTATTGTTTTACCCTTTGTTTTTACAAATAACTTTTTATCATAATCTAGAGTGCTAAATGATTTTTTACTAATAAAATCAACTAAATACTTAATCAACCAAATCTGCACAAGAGGAAATACATTCCTTTTGACATGATTTGTCATTCATTCTCGCAAATGTTCCTATTTAATGTGGTAGTTGCTAAACGTATCGAGAAACAATTTTAAATAACAATTAAGTAAAATATAAAAGGAATTTATAATTACCAAACAACCGGATATATTTGGGAACGAATTTGAACTAAATCATCAATAATATTACTCAATGCACATCGCGCCAATTGATAGCCCGCAAGTGGAGTTGGAAGTGAGTGACAAAGAAATTAAATAAATTAAATAGCGGCGTAAAGATGAGAGACGGATGCTCCATGAAATCCGCTTCGTCGCTTTAGTTTTAATTTCAACGAAGAAGGGGAAATTCAAGTAATTTATAAAAATACCGATATTCTTCTTACGAAACATACAGAGGAGGCTCAGCATCCGCTGCCTCTGAGGAGCCGCCACTGGGTGTACGGTTTCAGTAATGGAAACGCACATATTACCAAACCAGAGTATCGAGTACGTTTTCTAAATCATCCTTCTACAAATGTATTTCGAAGACTAGATCAAAGACTACGTGAAACAAGTATGTTTGTCCCCAAAAATGCGAAGAATGGTCGACCACAATACAACTTAAAGTGCAAGTTCTAGGTGCAATGGAAGAATTAGTTATGTCCATTTATAAGACCGTTCATTTGGTCCTGCAAGAAAGCTTTCTTTGCCTATTCCATCTCACGAAGGTCCAGCCCCTCTATGAAAATCAGTGGCGGCTCGCGGGAGTTTCTCCTGGCACGACCGAGGTAGCAGAGGTGGTATTACTACCTCTACTACCTCGGCCTTACCAAACAAAACCCGAGATCCGCCATTAATGAAAATGATAAGATATACCGAATGGATGTTTGCAACACCATTTTAAATAAAATTTATGGCGACGCAGAGTGTGTAATTTCGGGAATCTAAGTGGAAAAAAAATCAATTTTTCGACTTCACCCGAAATGTTAATTTCGTTTATATCTTGATTCTAGAATGTCTATTCCATCTGAAAATGGATTTGGTTTCCTCTAAATACCTGGCAGTGGAACATGTCGAACATGCACGCACTTGCACCAGTCACGCACTATCTTCGCGATCACATGTCAGTATCTCGAGTTAGGTAGGCCTGTGAGCACGCGCAGCTACTATTAAAGCTTTATACAACTATAAATTGTTTTCCCATTATATTAATACTTTCAATTTCCCAAAAATAGCTTTTTTCGCAGATTGATATCAAGTGTAAGATTTTTCGGACTGCTTCTAGGCGGTGAAATACCACTTTTGCGACTAGGCTTTAAAAATGCTTATTTATGCCTAAGCTGTAAAACTAATAAGCCAATCAGATGAGACTACGTCATGATATTTTGCCAATCAGATTAGATGCGTCGACCAATAGAAGCCACCCAGAAATTTTTTTGACATTACCATGTATTTTTCTTAATTGAGAGTTGCCTTCGAATTTACCGTGCCAAAAAGGCCAAAAACAGGTTCCCCAAAGTTGTAACACACCGCGTGTGTTTTTCCCGACCTCCATGTGAGTCTCTAACTTATCCACGCACAAAAATCGAGACTGGGAACGGTGGCGAAATCTGCTTACCGTGATCAGTTCCTAGTGACCCGGCATTTGACGTTTAAACGTCGTCGACCGGCGCACTTATTTCCTGGCACAGTGAAAGACTTTCCTTCGTATATTGCCTGCGGAGAAGCCCAGTAACGGCTTCTGCGAAGGATTAACAACCGCGCGTAAGTTTTCTCCGTGCACCGTGTGCTTGCTTAACTTTCGCACATGATGAACCCGAGCAGCAATCGGGAAAATGATCAAAAAGGATTTGGATTACAATAATAATATGAACATAATGACTTTAACATTTTTAATTGTAAAGAAATGTGAATAGAAAGAAAGTGCATTTTATTGAACATTTCCTAAATTCCTGAATTAAAATTTATCACAGAGTAATACCTTCCACCATCAACCATACCAGTGAGAAATGTATTGAAGAGTTTTACTCGAATAATTATACGGTCCGTCCGATTTAAATATTCATTGCATGTCATTTACGAAATCATGATCTGATGATCAATCATAATTATAAATGATTACACCAAACACACCGTCGAAATGCGGACACCACAATGTCTATTATAAATGTCAATTTTTGTTTTACTTGGGCACCTACGAAATTTTTATAAAGCTACCTGCGATATGTTGATAGAATTAAATAAATTGAAAATTATCGCATAGCGGCAATAAAGCAGATTTCCTGACTTGGCTGGATTCACAGCCTCGCTCGCAAGCTCGCTCGGCGGTGAAACTCCAGCCGCGTCCGTAAATACTTTGTTACTTTTTTGCCTTGTTAAACAAATAACTATTATTGACTTGCAAATCTTTTTTTAAAAAGTTGAGTGTTTTTCGTTTAACGTGAGAACTATTTCCTACGTTTATCTAAGGTTTTAGTTATGGATATTAAAGCTTAAACCTTTGAGTATTTATTGCATTAAAAAAAGTACCGCGCTATTTTTTTTTTCTCCTTTTTTACAGAATGACACCTTTGTAGTAAACTGAAGTAGGATTCTACAAGAGGGTTCTTTCAAATTAGACAGCAACTTTTAATTAAAGTAGCTAACTATTTATTGAATAAAAGTGAGGCAAAACTTCTAAGATAATAAAGAAACTATATCTTACGACTTCGTGAGAAGCACGAATTTTGATTCTAACTTCTACATTTAATCATGTCCGTCACACAAGTATTGGGTTTACAACACTCCTCCCCTTTAAAGAAAAAGAAGAAGAAGTTTACATATCGACGCATTTGAACCATAATCTGGAGAGCTTTCTGATCCATCGGTTCTGTGACATTAATAGGTGATGAAGATCTTGCATGAAATGCAACGTTTGGCTCTACGGTTCTACGCGAACGTGAATCAAAATGCTGTTCCATTTTAATACATATACCAGGAATAGTATCGCAACATCTATTCCTTCTAAATCTTCTACACAAACAAACGATAATTAATCCCATTAAGAACATACACAAGGGAATAATTATACTAGAATATTTATATATTATTTTATCTTTATGTAAATTAACCTCAATATCATCTGCCATCTTATCAATTTCCTCTAACTTATGACTCGTCAAATTTAAAACGTCTAAATGCTTGGATACCATTCTATAATGTTTACTTAAATTAATTCTGAAAAATTGATATTCTTTTTGGTCTTAGACCTTTCATTGCAACAATCTAATTCTAAGGTTAAATCTGGTAAGAAAACTAATAATTGATAGTTCACACTAGAAAATGTTTTACTTGGAGTTAAAATAGTGGATTTAGAAAAAGCTTTGCAGTCTTTTAAAATGGATATTCTCCCAACTCCTGATAGCTTAAAATCAACAGGTACTTTATCTTTACAATTAATAGTTACCATTTCGGTTTCTGGTAAGATAAAAATCCAACTATTTAAAAACATTGAGTCCAAATGGAAGTATTTATTTCTTCTTTATATCTTCGTTATTTGAGGTGATATTTGAAAACAGAAAAGACGTTCTTATAGCACTTTTTTATTATCTAATAGATGTCATAACACAACATACAATTAATACAAAAAATGAACATATGTATAATCGTTTAAAACACTTTTATTGGCAATCTATCTAGCGCTTACTAAAAATCATTAGTGTCATGGAATTAGAAACAATTAAAAAAATTGTCGTATAACATACGGTAATAAAATTACTCAAGTAGATCGCAATCATATTTTGGAAATAGTAATAATAAATGTATCTTAGTTCATTAACTTTACGTTTACTTACAAAACCACCTCTTGCTGCGAAGTAGTAGCTGAATTAAATTGGCCGCCAATGCAAGTACGGAGAATTTGAAATAAATTCTGTTGTAAACAACAATACAACATTTATTTGGACCATACACTTGCGCCTGGTGACAATTTAAGACGCATTTTGTAATTGGTTGCTACAAAAGTGTAATGAAGATGATATTTTTTTTAACATTATTTGAACGGATGAATGCAAATGCACAAATAGTGGCGTATTTCATCGCAATAATGAACATTATCCAGAAAATCCAAGACAAATCCGAAGTGGTAGGCCCGTTTTGGAGTAAATTTTTGGGCAGGTATTTATAATGGAAATTTAATAGGCCCGATTTAAATGTATTGATTTTTTTTTTTGGCGTTTTACGAAAAATATAGTTAATTTTATACTTATAATAATATTTCACACCTTAGAGATGGGATTATAAATGCTTTTAATACGATTCCCAGAAGAAATGTTTATAGGGAAATAAACAATGTTAAAATGCGCTCAATTTTGCATTCATGAAACCAGTTTTTTTTTATTTAAACATAAACTTTAACTAATAATTTTCATAGTGATATTATGGTTATTTGTATTGATTTATATATTATTTCATTTATTAAGAACATTTATTTTATATCGCCTAAAATAATTGTATATTTACACAAAAACTGTTCGAAGGGGTTGCCTTCTTTCGGGATACATTTGTAAATATTTTAGACCAGCCAATGTACTTCCGTTTACTGAATTAGAAATATGTTACATATACAAGAATTATAATTTTAACAGAGTTATTCGGATTTCTAATTCTTTTAAATGTCACGGTACGGATGATTTTCAGTAAGCGCTGCATTGATTGTCAATAAAATTATTTTTTCTACTTTGGTTTAACAATCGACCTTTTGTTATATCAAAAATAGTTTAATAATTTTTATTTTACAGTTTTGCTCATTATTAAACTATTTGTGGTAACATTTTAGTTGTTGCGATTGGCAGTACTTAAACGTGACATATGTCGACATCAAAATGTAAAATTGCCGTTAATTCATAGGATAATTGGAACCGTCCAACACACTAAATATGTTCGAATGCATATTGGAGAGTTCGCCACCAGTACCACTAAGGTTAAAGAAAACGGAGGCGTCATATTGTTCACTTTTTAACCGCGTGGAAAATGTAGGAACTCGGTGCCAATAGCCAGACGCATGAATTCACTTGTCTCTCGGTTTAGGCAACACAACATACACAGAGGAAAGCTTGTAATTTATTATATGTATTATCACTTTGTTTGCAAAACAAATACCATGAAAGAAACAGCGAGAATATAATGCATGTTTCATTCGCGGAGAAAAAGAGCTCGAGTCGGTGTGTTAATTCGGTGTTTTTAATTAGCGTCGATCGTTGCCTGACACGAGGAACGAGAAACAAATGTAAACATAACCTTAAATTTCGATTATCATTTAGGCGTTGCATTATTTTATAAGCTTAAATTGGTTACAACTTACGTCGAAATAGTTTGTTTATCGCACCCTTGGCAACCTCTTGATTTAATATGTTTTAAAATTAACCATTGAAATCGCCGTAGAAATACCTATGTCAAATATTAAATTCGTTCGAAAGGATCAAATCTTTGACTATATACTATTGGACTGCTAGCACCGCTTCATGAGTGTCTCCAAGCAACGGTGGCGCGGCGGGACCCTAAATGGTTGCGGTATGTTACTAAATTGGTAGCTATTTTGTGTCTATGACATATGATTCTATGAGCTCGCATTGCATTTTGTGATACCCTGCAATTTATTCACACCTTTGAATATATAAACACTTATATTTTCAAATATTCACACTGTATCAAAATATTGCTATGCGAAAGGCTGCAATACGTCCACGTATATATGCCAACGCGGTTATAATACTCGTCAGCTGATGTACACGTCAGTTGACTTTTGACTTATAACCTAAAATTCTGTATTAGATTTTCATCAAATCCGGAAATTCTCAAATTATGGGTTGATGCTTTGCTGGTAAATAACAGGCAGGAAAGTGGATCCGAGTTGCCGAAATATGCTAGCATTTGCAGTCTCCACGTTGCTGATGAATACATCGAGAAATATTTTTTGTTGTTTTCCGGTTTTTAAATTACGCTCCATTTTCGGTTCCGGGGCGGGACTTATATCGGGCTCCAGCTCGTGGACAACTTTTGGAGCAGTGATCATATGGGAAATGGAGGGGTAATAGCAGTCCATTAGTATATAGTCAAAGGATCAAATGTTTTTAGTGCTGCCAAATGTTAAAAGATAAAACTCACTAGGTTTAGGTATATATTTTATTTTAGAAATAATAGGGTCCTTGCATGAATTTTTAAATGAAGTAATAATCCCTTTATATAATATTATACTTTGCTAAAGGCATGTGTGTCTAATACGAAGTATTAAAAAAAATTAGTAGTTTAGTAGTAATTTTGAAACGAAAAGTAGTAATTTAAATGAAATTATGACTCATCCGAAAACACATATTCATTGGTTTGACGTAATGGAAGTCCATTCCCGCGCTTATATTTTTGTTTTAAATTATTTGCATCTTTTCATTGTACTTATAAATCTATACCTGGGTGAATTTCAGGTAGAAGTAATAAAGTGGGTCATTTCCATCCTTTTGAATGCTAATAAGGGCGGTACCGTTTATCCCATTAAGGGAATTTCTAAGAATTTCTGCACTTTTACGATTGTTTCCGTCAAAGGGCATATTTAGTTTGATAAATGCAGTAGTTAAATTTGTTCTGAGACAGTCGTATTTTCGTTCTTTCCGAGTACACATTCATAATCCTTTTTAAAAACTAATACTATGCAAAATGACGGACGCCTGATTCGTGCAAGCTCAATCTGACAACTTGCCCAGAGTAATATTTTCACTTTTTAACTGTCGCGTTACCAAGCTACAACCTGTCGACTTTGGTTACGTCACACGCCGTTTTGAGAATCAATATTTGCCGCGAATCTTTAATATGCCATAATTTAAAATTGATGTGACAATAAAAAATATTATATAGCACAATATGATTGTTTACACCTAACGAATAGATTAAGCCAAAGAAAAAAAAATCTGCAAGGACCCTATTCCTTAACTAAAACCAAAGTAGAAAAACTCGTTACATTGGAGCACTTCTCGCTGCGCGAGTCGCGCTCCAATCCCACTCGTGCCACAATATACCCTCTTATTAAACTTGTATAATAATGTACTATTATCGTCGACTACCATTAGAATGCTATCATTATGATTGTCAAAATCATTTAAAATCCGTCACATTATGGCATTCGTGCCATAATGTTGTGCCGTAAAGTCGTCTTGGCAACGAAATAAATACGTCAAATTACTCCTGATCGGTTATATCGGGTGTGTTCAAATTGGCGGATAATCTACACGTGACGATATTCTTTCAAAAATTCTAAGCAACTTATCTTAATTCTAAAATGTTGTACCATGCTTCTTGGGTCCTCACGAGGTCCTCAATGTTCGAACATTCAGTCGTTAAATATGCGTTATTATTCGTTATTAATTTACAGAAAACCCTGCAATTTAGATAGTATGACTAGTTTGAAAATTATTTGTCAGTGTGCTTTCTACCTCAAACTAGTATTTTTAACACTTCTTAATTAGCAGATTTTTATAAAAAATACGTTCGGCAACGTGACACCCGCTTATGTTACTTTGACACTAATAATTTATTCAATCTTGCTAGTTCCAATTTTGTGCCAATTCTGCTTTTCTCATTATTATAAGTTTGTATTAGTACCCGCGCTTCAGTGTATTTGTGTTTTTGTGTTATTTTCGTTTTGTTTTGTTCAATTACAATTGATTTCACTATTTACTCATAATCTGTTTTACCTTGCATCTGTAAATAAACCCCGCTCTATCTATCTATTACCTTCTACTCTGAACCATGAGATTATTGATAAACAAGACAACTCGTGAATGCTATGTTGTCAAATGTACATTTCTTTTAAATGGCTCCTGATGGCCTATGAGGCATGGTAGAACATTTTTTCATCGACGTTTTCTATTCAGAATTTTAAGAAGAACATCGCCACGTGTAGATTATCCGTCAATTTATACACACCCGATATATTAAAGAGGGAATACCCGTGAAAAATCACAGAAATAATTGTTGTTACTAATTGTACGATTTTCATTGATTAGTTGCCTTTAATACCATGCGTTCAACATTATTTTATAAGCGTTTGAATATGAACACCCTTTCGTTTGATCCATTATGAGGTGCTAATCTGTTGGGATACCTTATCGAAGGGAGCTGGGGTACTGACAAGGTAATGTAGGGATTTATTGTGTCGGTTAGTGTTGGATTGAAATCTGACATTTTAAATGTTACTATCACTTTTAACATTTACGGACGGATGAACGGAGTCACATTGGTAATTATTACATTGTTTTGATTCAACGTAGAACATAATTTATTTATTTATATTAATATGGATGGTACAGTTAGAATTTCCCGATATTGAAATCTCCGCAGTAGATGCAAATACACATTCGCTTGTAGACAATGAATTCGAAATTTCTGTGTTACTCATCTTTTCCACGCCACTAACAGATCCTAGCGTCTTAGCAATTTTGTTTTTATTTTCTCGTGAGTCCGCCTCATATCCTTCTGCAACATCGTCGCTCTTCTAATCGCCATGTCTTTTAAGAATTCTAATGTCAGTACCACTATCTGCTAAGATTGAAGCAGATGTTCTGCGAAATGAATGACCGGTGAACAGCATTAGGAAGTTTTAGATACTTTGCAATATTTCGAGGAATTTGACCGAATGTATTAATGTCAATAGTTACACGTGCATTTACTAGCACTATAGAATAAAAAGAAGTTTTTAATTTTCACACGTTTCGGTCTTAAATTCATGTAGTTCTTAATGAGATCAATATAGTTCACATTATCACTACCATCATTTAAAATTGTAAATGTCACACATAGACCTAGTGTTTTTGAATCTAACATGAACTACAAATACAGAACCTTCTTCCTTAACATCGCCAACACATAAATTATGGAACTCTACACGTCAGCAAGCACCAAATAAACCAAATATTGCAACAACCTAAAATCATATTTTTATATTCAAAACCTTTGATAATAAATAAGAAAATATCATACTTTCATAAGCAGGTATCTGTCATCTGGTGCACCGAGAAAAAATGTATTAATTGATCCTTTGAAAATACCAACGATTTTATTGGTAAATATCCAACAGCACAGTTCTTCAAAAATGCAGTAAGTTTAGAAAACATACTTATATCAATATCCCTTTTTATTCATAACTTACACTTCAACTTCGAATACATACACCACAATGAAGATGGCTTATATTTTTTTGACTAATAAAGTAAAATAAAATGAATATCTATTAGGTGCATGGATAACTAAATGTAATTAATTTACCTGATCCAGAAAAAAGGCAAGCAAAACCCTTTCTGTCACTATTTCCACAATATTGTTTTGCATGCATTGGGAAAACTTATCAAATTCTTTTATATAAGTGCCTTCCGACTTTCTCGGAATGAGACTTAACTCAGCTTCTTCAGCTTCTTCACACAAATCCATGTCTTTAAAATGAATTTTGTGCAAACTACAATTTGACACTTACAACAAACAAACCATAGCAACCACATGCGGCCGCTCATAGATTGCTTTCTAATTTTAAAAAATTAAATCATTTCTAAACTTAAAATGCTACTTCGACGATAAAATAGCCTATGAAATTCGTTTATAATGAGGGATTATGGCATTCGCGAAATTATCGTAAAGATAAACATTCACTCATGCCATAATCCCTTACATTATAAACTAATTTCATAATATACTATTATTTTAGAAATAAATCCTTAACTAAAACCAAAGTAGAAAAAATAATATACTTGTTTAATAAGAGGCATTGTGGGGCACTCGTTACATTGGAGCACTCCTCGCTACGCGAGTCATGCTCCAATTCCACTCGTGCCACAATATACCCTCTTATTAAACTTGTATAATAATGTACTATTAAACGAGTATTTCTTCATTTATGAAATTAAATATGTGTTGTGTTATATTGTTGTCATCACAAACACATGAGCATTGAGATGCTCTAAAAATTAAATATGGTGTCCATAAGAAATAAAAATGGTGATGTGGCCATCATGCTACTTTCTCCGACTTGATAGTATCATTTATATTTACGCTTTCATGGTTTATTTTAATTTATATTTAAATTATATTTTACATATACATCGAGCGTTTTGTAGACTCACATGACACTGACGTTTAAAACGTCAAAATTATAAAATATGGAAAAATTATACTTTAAATTCAAAAACTCAGTTTACTCAAAAATTAAAGAGATTTCGAAAAAAACTTATTCTTTATAAGTTGTTCATTTTGGCAATTATTATAATGAAACTGACGTTTATTAAAGCTAAATATATAAAGCTTTTGGTAAAATTTCGTACACCGGAAGTGGGCTTTTACCTTAACTGTTTTTTGTTTTTTGCCAATTTTTCCTTAAATATAAAAAATATCACAAAAACATTTATACAAACTTTGAATAAAACAAAGAAATGAACATCTTTTGCTTGAAAACATTTTTCATAAAATCATTTTTATTCGAGAAAAAAATTTATTATAATTTTTTTAATTTTTGGTTTATAATTATAAAACGATAATAGTTACAGCATATTTATGTAAATAATAAGTGTAGAGAATTCTAAAATGAACAACTTATAAAGAATAAGTTTTTTTTCGAAATCCCTTTAGTTTTTGAGTAAACTGAGTTTTTGAATTTGAAGTATAATTTTTCTCTTTCATAATTTTGACGTTTTAAACGTCAGTTTCATCTGAGTTTACACAACGCTCGATGTACATTTAAAATATGATTTCAAGTAAAAATAAACCATGAAAACGTAAATATAAGTGGCTATGGTACCATCAAGTTGGAGAAAGTAACATGATAGCCACATTTTTAATTAATGGAAATCTAAACAGTAATGTTTACTTAGATCTTCTGCGAACTCGTATAATGACAGAAATTCATACACTAAACATTGCTGCTCCTTATTATCAGATGGATGGAGCGCCCCCACATTCTACAGCTGCCATTAATAATTATTTAAGTGAATTACTTCCTGATCGCTGGATAGGTAGATTTGGTCCAATACCTTGGCCACCCCGGTCGCCTGATTTGTCTCCAAACGACTTTTTTGTGGGGGTATCCACAAAAATCAATGTTTATAATAACATTATTATAAACAATACTTCAGAGTTAAAAGATCGTATAATTACTGTTTGCGATGAATTAAGAAGAAATCCGCAACACATTAGAAATGCTATTCAAGGATTTTATAATCGACTTGGCTACTGCTTAGAACGTGAAGGTGGTTATTTTGAATATTTATTATAATTACTTACGATTTATCATTGTTTGTTTCATTAACCTCACTTTATTCGTAATAATGTTAAGCGTTCACTGTACTATGACAGGTCGACGGGGCCGAGAGAAGAAGAAGAAGCATTCACATGCACCTTTGTGTACTTGGTTGCCTACATTGTCAATACATTGCAATGCGTTGATGTGATTATTATAACATAGAACATAGCCATTAACAATCATATGTTCTGAGTTAAAAATGGTGATGTGGCCATCATGTTACTTTCTCCGACTTGATATATAATTTATATCTACGTTTTTATGGTTTATTTTCAATTGAAATCATATTTTAAATGTACATCGAGCGTTGCGTAATCTCGGATGAAACTGACGTTTAAAACGTCAAAATTATAAAAGATTATACTTCAAATTCAAAAACTCAGTTTACTCAAAAACTAAAGGGATTTAGAAAAAAAACTTATTCTTTATAAGTTGTTCATTTTAGTATTCTCTACAATTATTATTAATATAAATTTTCTGTAACTATTATCGTTTTATAATTATAAACCAAAAATTAAAAAAGAAAAATAAATTCTTTCCTCGAATAAAAATGATTTTATAAAAAATGTTTTCAAGCAAAAGATGTTCATTTCTTTGTTGTCTTCAAAGTTTGTTTAAATGTTTTTGTAATATTTTTCATATTTAAGAAAATATTGGCAAAAAACAAAAAACAGTTAAGGTAAACGCCCACTTCCGGTGTACGAAATTTTACCAAAAGCTTTTCAGTTCTTCAGATTATTAAATAAGACGGATGTTCAAAGTTTCATATCAATTGCTCTATTAGTTTTTGAGATGCAGCGCGCACAGACAGACAGACACACACACACACACACACACACACACACACACACACACACACACACACACACATACACAAAAAAAAAATTCCAGAAATTGTTGAAATGGCATCTAGGGACCCTAAAACGGATATTTCCGTAAAAAAAAATTTGAAAAAAAAATCACGATCACAATACTTTCTCGTACTTCGTAACGGAGAAAGTAAAAAAGACCCTGTATGTACAACATTTAACATTTATACAGGGTATTTTTTTTATCGTGGGCCATAGGATTTTATATGCTAACAATTATACCTTGTGTTAATGTATATTTTATCATAAAATTTTGAAGGAAATTTTAGTTAGTAATAAATCAATTATTTTTCTACATGATGCGTTTAGTCAGAATAATTTAAACATGTTTTATTCCATTAAATAATGAAATTATTTAAAATAAATAAGCGAGTAAAAATAATCAAAGTACCTTGAATGTCTGATATGTCAGATTGATTAGTGAATTAATTTCATTTTTTAATGGAATAAAACATGTTTAAGTTAATCTAATTAAGCGCATCATGTGGAAAAGTGATTGATTTATTACTAACTAAAATTTGCTTTAAAATTATATGTTAAAATATACACTAACACAAGGTATAATTTTTAGCATGTAAAATCCTATGGCCCACGATAAAAAAACATACTGTATATTCGCTCTATATATTCGTAATGGGTCGCTTACGATTGGTGAAAACAGTTCGGTAATTCATCAATTACAAAGTGGGAGTAGGTAAAAAAATAAACGTTACAACTTATAATCACAATATAATCGTAAAAAATCTGCTTTGCAGATTAACGAACAGGTTGAATATTTATATATTCAGGCTACATTTCGTTTTCTGGTATTTATCTAATCATAAAAAGTTTATTTGTTAAAAAAACGAACATTTCATATATTGCAATCTAATAACTAAAGAATTTACGAAAAGTAATTTGGAAAGAACTATTGCAGTAATTCAGTAATTAATTGGTACTTTGTTAAAAGTAACCTTTTATTTCATCCCACCTTTGTAAATAATGGGTTTTATATATACCGGGTGACCCAGGGATCTGTAAAAGCCCCATAACTTATTTGTTATTTGAGATATCGACTTCTAGTTTTCTTGAACTGGTACCCACACTTATTCTACATATTTTAAAAATATATATGTTTTTGTACAGGGTGTCCCAGTATACATAACAGAACAAAGTTATGTTTTTTTAAATGGAACACCCTATATTTTATACTTTATTTTCAACCCTCTTGAGAAGCTGATCAAAATAGTATAAGATACCATGGGTCTATTATGGACGGTTGGTTAGCTATGGGCAAATTTGTGGCAAAAACAAGGACACATTGAAAAAATTGCAGAAGCGCTCCTAGCAAAGCTAGCGTCATTTTTTATACACTAAAGAATTTTTCATATCATGAAGAATAATACAAATCGGCTTTGGTTCTTTTTTGTTCATACTGTTATACAGGGTGTCAACATACGCAAAATATTGGATAACTATTTTTTTTTCAAATGGAACACCCTATATAAGTTGCCACCAATCTATGGCATTTTTAATAAGCTTTCTAATGATATATAGTTTGTATAACAAAATATTAAGGATTCTTGAGATTTATCAATAAAAACATATTTCTTTTGCCACCTTCTGCTGATTTTTGGATTTTCAGCCAAAAGTATGCATTTTCAGGAAAAATTATAAGAGACCAAAGTTGAAGAGCGAAAAATTTCCAATCGATATAGGTCTTTCAACTTTTAAGTAAATGCTTGCATTGCCTTGCATCTTGACCGTATATGCATTTTACCGTTTTCTTTTCAAATTTTTTATAAATAAGTTGCACTATACTTTATTTTCCGCACCCTCTAGCGGAAAAACGGGAAATCATAGGGAAATTAAAATGGCGCATATCGATTAAAAATGTTTCGCTCTACAACTCTTAATAGAAGCAATTTTTGCCAAAAATGCATAGTTTTCCCTTAGAATGCAAATTGAAAATGTATGTATCAATTTTTGCGTTTTTCAATGGTTTTTTTGGATTTTTAGCGAAAACTATACATTTTGGGCAAAAATTGCTTCTTTTAAGAGTTGTAGAGCGGAATTTTTTCAATCGATGTAGGTCATTTGAATAATTGTATAATTACCCGGTTTTCTGCTAGAGGGCGTGGAAAATAAAGTATAGTGCAACAAACAATTTGAAAAAAACGCTAAAATGCATATACGGTCACTATTTTGCGCACTCTGGCGGGCAATGCACGCATTATTGGAAAAGTCGAAAGACCTATATCGATCGAAAATTTTCCGCTCTACAACTTTGGTTTCCTATTATTTTTACAGAAAATGGATAGTTTTGGCTGAAAATCCAAAAATGAGCAGGAGGTGACAAAATGAAAATGTTTCTATGGATAAATCTGAAGAATCCTTAATATTTCATTATACAAATTGTACATCATTGGAAAGCTTATTAAAAATGCCATGCATTGGTGGCAAGACATATAGGGTGTTCCATTTGAAAAAAAATAGTTATCTATTGTTTTGCGTATGTTGACACCCTGTATAACAGTATGAACAAAAAAGAACCAAAGCCGATTTGTATTATTTTTCATGATATGGAAAATTCTTTAGTGTATAAAAAATGATGCTAGCTTTGCTAGGAGCGCTGTTGCAATTTTTTCAATGTGTCCTTGTTTTTGCCACAAATTTCCCCATAACTAACCAACCGTCCATAATATACCCATACTATCTTATACTATTTTTATCAAGTTCGCAAGAGGGTTGAAAATAAAGTATAAAATATAGGGTGTTCCATTTAAAAAAACATAACTTTGTTCTGTTATGTATATTGGGACACCCTGTACAAAAACATACATATTTTTAAAATATGTAGAATAAGTGTGGGTACCAGTTCAAGAAAACTAGAAGTCGATATCTCAAATAGCAAATAAGTTATGGGGCTTTTACAGATCGCTGGGTCACCCGGTATATATATTTATTATATATATAATCACAATATAATCGTAAAAAATCTGCCTTGCAGATTAACGAACAGGTTGAATATTTATATATTCAGGCTACATTTCGTTTTCTGGTATTTATCTAATCATAAAAAGTTTATTTGTTAAAAGAACGAACATTTCATATATTGCAATCTGATAACTAAAGAATTTACGAAAAGTAATTTGGAAAGAACTATTGCAGTAATTCAGTAATTAATTGGTACTTTGTTAAAAGTAACCTTTTATTTCATCCCACCTTTGTAAATAATGGGTTTTACGGCCTACTTTCTCTATTCTCCCAAAGAAGGCGCTGTAATTCAAGCTCCCATAATAAAATCAATTCAGAAAATAATTCAGTCATTAAAAATAAATCGATTGTTTCCTGTAAATCCTGTAATTGATTCTCAAGAATATCAATTCTGTTGGCACATCCCTACATCAACAAACAAACCCATCTTAATAAATTGCTTTGTCTGAGATCAGAAATACCTACGCAAATAACTCCTTGCACCCTCCTTAAAAAGATTGCAATTGTACATAACAATAATATGTTTTTCAATATAAACGCAAACAAAAAATTGTGGTTTTAGAAGCCGCAATTATATTATTTTGAAGGCTAGTTATCGCAATTGCAAGTCATATATAACCTATAAATAATAGCACCGTTCTTACAGATTCTTACTTCTCTAGATAGCAATTGCAGGATTGCAAAGCTTATCTTGAAATTATTAGGAAGTAAATATGTCGCAAAAAGTCGCTATAGTACTGCACAACACTCAAAAAGGTTGTGATTGTTATAATTAAATTATTATTTTTAGGTTACTGGTAGTAACAAGGGCATAGGTTATGCTATTGTTAAAGGACTGTTAGAAAAATTCAAAGGGATTGTTTATTTAACGTCCAGGAATGTATCCAGAGGAGAGAGTGCTGTCAAATCACTAAAGCAGCTAGGCTTTAGTCCTTTATTTCATCAACTGGATATTGACGATGAAGATAGTGTTAATAATTTTCGGGATTACATCAAGGAAAAGTATGGTGGATTTGATGTTCTTGTAAATAATGCCGCAATTGCCTTCTCTGTAAGTAAAATATAGGTAATCTTTTATCACATACATTTTCTAATAGAAATTGTACTAATTTTACTACTACTAACAGTAGTTATATTAACCCTTAGTTCTCAGCAGTATTCTTGGGTTTTAATTTGTGTGTTATTACTTCAAAAAAATTGGTATTTTGTAACAGGTTTCAGAATGGCAAATTTTTAAAATCAAACCTATGTATTTATTTTTTTCTATTGACATATAC
The DNA here is from genome assembly GCA_910593695.2 of Ocypus olens. Lineage (NCBI taxonomy): Eukaryota > Metazoa > Arthropoda > Insecta > Coleoptera > Staphylinidae > Ocypus > Ocypus olens. Next base: position 34,223,090 of record OU343047.1, read on the forward strand.
GATAATCAGCCGTTTACAAAATATAAAAAAGACATATCTAATAAGTACAACAATGAATCTAAAAATAGAAACCCAATTTAATGTATGAAACAAAATCATACAATAATAAACATAACTTACATAACAACTAAACAATTCCATCATCGTTCATAAAATAAATAATAATATTCACTCTTTTCTTAAAGGTCAGAACTATCAAATTAAATAACCTTATTGCGAGACAATGACAAACAAACGCATAGCTCTTTATAGTGGTCTGTTTAATCCACGATTGCCCTCACTTACTATTTAACCAATTAAATCGAATAATGTTGACATGATCCAATAAAATTTTAATTACGATGTGTAACAGACCACAATGCATGTTATGCATGGCAATATACCCAGGTGGGATCTAATCATGAGAATACATCATGTTGGTATTGCCTAGCAATGCGTTATATTTTTTATAACGTATAAAACGTCAGTTATTGTCGGACTTTTAAAATGTTTTGCTCACTGAATTCGATCTACTTGTATTTTTGGGTAATGTGGTAGTGCTTACATGTTTGACACTTGGTGTCACTAAATTTAATTTCTCAAATTATAAGGCTCCGCCCCGACTCATATTTGCCTACCTCAAATGCTAATACGTCCTTACGTTCCGTGTTGCTTATTTATTTTTTTCCGCTACCGGAAATATAATACTTAAAAAGATCAGAAAATATTCTAAAATAAGGCTTGTAACATTTGGGATTCAAATTTTTATAGTCACCTATGCATCCTATGGCAACCCAGCAACCAAGAAAACAATGTCAAATTTTGTTTGTGTCAATCCAGTGAAACTGTCTGCGGGCATGGATGCAAACGAAGCTGCGAATATTGCGTGTTAGAACCTGTTACCGACAAAATCTAATATAGATAAATATATATATTTTGGCCTCAACGTCAATAATTTTAAAATCTGAGTGTTCCAGGGAGGATCTGTTTAGAAAGAAAAATGCATGTCAAATGATATAATTTTGACAGCTGTCACTTTTTATCTAACCAAGATCGGTTTTTCTAAATAGAAACAAAATTTCTTTGCAACTTCAAAGCGAATCTGAGCTTCTCAGGAAGAAAATCACTTACTGTCGCGTTTTATCTAACTTAGAAATAGCGTTTTTTTTTTCTAGATAAAAACAAAAATACCTTTTTATTTTCTACATTTTTTGCACTTTCAAGGCGAATCCGAGTGTCCTATCGGGAAAATGTTCAGAAAGGAGAATTGCGTGTCCAATGATATAATTTTGACCGCTATCACTTTTTATCTAACCTAGATATATATTTTTTTTTTCCAAAAACAAACAAAATTTGCTTCCAATTTTCTACATTATTCGTAATTTCAATGGGAATCTGAGCTTCTCACAAGAAACATCTTAAAGAAAAAGATGTGGCAAGGAAATACCTACCAAATGATGTAATTTGAACATGAACACAAAATTTATTCCTTATTTTTTACATACTTTGCAATTTCAAAGCGAATCAGAGTTTCTCACATGGGAAAATGTTGAAAAAGGTATTATGTAGTATTAAAATACATATCAAATAATCTAATTTTGACAACTCCCATGTTTTATCTCGCCTAAAAATGACGTTTATTCTAGATAAAAACAAAATAAACTTACGCTTTATTGATTAGTCGTTCCACACTTGGTAAAACATTGTACATTACTTAAAAATGGTATAGAGGCCAAAGCATGTCGACTTATGAATAAATAATAATTGTAAAATTGTAAAACAACAAGTGCTTTTATTATTTCATTACAAAATTAGCTTTTTATTTTCGACATACTTTGCAATTTCAAGGCGAATCTGAGTTTCCTAGGGATAAATTGTTCAGAAAAAAAAAGATGCGGTATAAAAATACTTGTCAAAATTTGCTTCCAATATTTTGCATTGTTTGTAATTTCAAGGGGAATCTGTGCTTCTCACATGAAAAATCTTAAAGAAAAATGATGCGGGCGGGAAAATACCTGTCAAATGATGAAATTTTGACATTTGTCACTTTTCATCTAGCCTGACACATGAACACGAAATGAATTCCTTATTTTCTATATTCAAAGCGAATCTGAGCTTCCCACGTAGAAAAATGTTGAAAAACTATTATGCAGTATTAATCATCAACTTCTTCCAGAATTTTGATTTGATCTTCTATAGAAGGTGCGCTCATTTTTCCCTTACTCATTGTCTATTCACCTTGTTAATACGCGAAAAATAAAAACGGACACCTGCTGCAAACACAACAGAACTACGGGCTTTTCTGAAAAATCAAAATATGTGTGAGAAAGAGGAGTGCGGATGGGTAGAGAGAAGGAAACCAGTCCGGTAGTAAACGAATTGCGGAAAAACCCGTGCTTCCTTCGTATAACTGAATAAAATGTATGTTGGGGGACAGATCATCCCTTCGTTTAAGTGGATGTTTCGTATAACTGAATAAAATGTATGTTGGGGGACAGATCATCCCTTCGTTTAAGTGGATGTTTCGTATAACTGAATAAGTGAACAATTAAGTACACATGCGATAAGGCAAACCTTTGATTTAATTCAAAATAATTGTAATGTTTTATGCAACTAAGTAATATTGTAGTTTATTGCAGTGAAAATACGCTTGCGCAAAACTCATGTGAATCCGTGCATCTCTTAATACGAATCGGAATTTGCGAATAATAATTACGTTTGGTTTATTTGCTTTTTGGATAAATGTACAGTTAATTTTTGTTACCAACGATTGGTGCTTATGCTTAGGTTAGAGTTAATATAAAACTGGGGGGGTGGACCCCCCCCCATAAATTTGTTTCTTAGATAGATTTCATACACTTATGTACGATTGTATTTCCAATTATAAGAGAATAGAAGAGGTACAGTCCAACTTCTGAATAAACAACTCTGTAATTCCAGAATGCTGCTCCAGAACCATTCTCCTATCAGGCAGAACATACAATAAAAACGAATTACTTTGGAACTGCAAGACTTTGCAATGCTCTCTTTCCATTATTAAGACAAAATGGAGTAGTAGTGAATGTCTCAAGTTCTGCTGGTCACCTCTCAAGAATTCCATCTGAAAATTTAAGGAAACAGTTTTCCAAATCTTCATTAACGGAAACCACATTAAATGAGCTTATGAATCAATTTGTCAGGTGAGTATTAGAAACTGCAACTCTAAATTATCGTAACCTTATATAATTTCCAGAGATACTAAGGATGGAACACACGTTGAAAAGGGATGGGGAAATTCAACCTACGTTGTCTCAAAAGTTGGCGTGAGTGCGCTGACAAGAATCCAACAGAGGGAATTTAATAATGAACAACCAAATCGTAATATCTCTGTTAACTCGTGCCATCCTGGTTACGTTGACACTGATATGACCAGCCACAAAGGAATTCTAACAATTGAACAAGGTGCCATTGCTCCACTCTATTTAGCACTTGAACCTCATGGCTTGAAGGGAGAATATGTATGGCAAGATACTAAAGTCTATGATTGGTTAGCTCCAGCACCAGAACCCAAAAATAAATAATCTGTTAATAAAATGAATAAATTGGATAATTAAAACAGTTCTCATGTAATTTGAACGTCCTGATGCATTTACCTAATTAAAATATAACCATTTGAATTTTATTTATGAAAGTATTTACTAACCATTATTAACCAAAATATATATACCGTGTGATTGATTTACCACGCAACATAGTGAGTTAACATGGGAAAACAGTTTTTTTTTAATTGCTGGATCTCTGCTTATTCTAAAAGTAATCTTGTACCACCGTTGGATAGATTTATTTATTGCGCTTCCTATGGTACCATAACATTATTATTTAACGCTGTTTTACCATCTGTATAAAGCTTTAACGGGGTTACTACAGTGGCCGTTTTACATTGAAAATCATGCATTTTCATGTTCCTTTTTCTCTGATACCGTTCATCCGATTAACTTTTGTAGCAATTTTGTAGGGTTATGTAGATAAAATGTGCAAATAGTATCACTTTGTTCATAAATAGGTCTAGTTTCAAAAAATGAATTTAAAAAAATTATTTTTCCAATTTTCTTAAGGTCACTTAATAACTTTTTAAAATTACTTGATTGAATAATTGGTACCAATAATTAGAAAATATTTAGTAACCGAATATTTTAATTATTGAGGAACTGGGTCAGTTAATGGTTACTGGCGCCCTAAATATGATTACTAAAACTCACCCACGACCAAACTCTCCGACAGAGTAGTTAGCCTGGTTCCTTGTCTTATTGTGGCCTATTATTAGTAAAGTGTTTGAGATAAATAAGTTGTGACAGATGTCTCCCAACACTAAAATGATTTTTCCTCGTCGATGGCTTTCAGCAAAATTACATCACAGACCAAAGACACAGCGATATTAATGTTTTCGAGAATGTCATAATAAGCTTTGGCTCCAACTCCACTGCAAACACACAGCGATATTAATGTTTTCGATAATGTCATAATAAGCTTTGGCTCCAAGTCCACTGCAAAGATCCATCAATTTTCAGACTCCTTGCATGCCGATTCTGAGTGAACGAAACACAAAAATCATTGGGCGGATTATTTCGAAAGCTTTATTCCGTATTTTTGGGCATAAGTTGACGGATTTTGCTGCATAGTTGCATTGTATTAAAAGTTTGAATCCGAGACCTTGTTTGGTTTTTCTTGTGAAAAATTGACGTTACCATGACACTCTTTGCTAACAACAAATTGAGAGATTGCAGTAAAACTGAGACAAACTAGGATGCAGTAAACGAATTCAGTTGTGATTGGGGCTTCTAGTAGATGCCTGTCCTTGAGCTTCTGCGCTGATGTGCTGACGTACATCTTGTCTTCTTCAACAGTTTTTGGATTCGACGGCTGTTTTTTAGGTCGAAATACCCGGTAATTACGTTCACGTGACCCTTTACGGCCCAGTTTATAATAAAAAAAAAACTTACAAAGAAGCATGGACACGCTGGCGCGACCCAGAAGCCCCCGAATCGTCCATGCGTCGTCATGTTTAACTAGCTATGACTCTAGAACTAGAGAGAAATCTGACAAACCCTTTTACAGGCTCATTTCTGGGACCCTTTAGATTATAAAAATGAAGAAAAAAATCGATTTTTTGAAACCGACCATTTGGTGCGATACTTTTTACGCACCCTGTTTAAATGGCCGCTTTAATTAGAAAATAGTAGCCATTAATACACGTGTTTAGTGAACATATCATCAGACTTGATGCCTTTTGACTTTTATTTGTAGGGCACTTTAAAAGCCACAGTTTCTGGAAACAAATTAAAATAATGTAGAAAAACTTTGTGGAGCAGTTTCAGAGGCAATAAACGGCGTCAATCGCAACATGAAATGTAACTGGTTACTGGTAACACTGTCAATTGTGTTTGGCTAATAACGGAGAGCACTTTGAATATTTTATATAGCTTATTGTTTTAGTATAAGTAGAAGTACTAAGTTGTATTACGTTTTTTTTTTGTTTTGTTGTATATGTTTCAAACATAATTTTGACCAGCATTTGTTTTCATGCGTTCTTTTAAATCTAAACAATTCATATTTCTTATCTTTTTATTTAGTCGTGCAAAAATCAAATATAGCGGCCATTTAAAATAATAAAGTTGCTTTGCTATCTCGGAAAATGCCATCTTAATTTTAATTTGACTTGATTCTTACGTTTGCGCAATCGATCCAAGTAAGTTTCATTTTAAACGTTTTTCCTCATCTTTAATAGTCATGGAGATACTAGCAATTACCCGCGAAAAATCCTTTCTATGTGCTATCGATGGCCCACACGACGGCTTCGGTCCAATGGCGGTAGTCGACAGGGGATTTCGTGCGTTCCAGACAAAGCAGCGAGGGAATTCCGAGTTCGCGTCACCGCCGGAATAGTGGGAAAATAGCGCGCCCAACGCGGATAGATTTGGAGAAGGAAAAATCGGCGCGCGTTTAGGGGAGAGAATTTGCACTATAAAAATCCTGACGAGAGCCCCAGAACTTCAGATCGCTTGTTGATCTCACTCCTTGTTGATCCTGAATGGTATCTATGGCCGAATCCGTTTGGTGGTGTCTTGGAGTCCGCAAAATTGTGTATGTCCGGTTTAAGAGCTGACTATACATTGTCGTTTTACCGAGTCCGCGAAACTCTGTGCATGCCTGGCTTTATAGCCGACTGCACTTAGCCGTTTTTTGAGTACGCGTAATTCTGTGCCTGTCTGGTTTTATAGCCGACTGCACGTAGCTCAGTGGCGAGGCACAGATTTAATATTATCTACACATCTTTTTTAAAACCTCCCTATTTTCCTTCACGTTGTTATACGTTTCTATTTCAATTTGATGAGCCGTAAAACATTAACTACATTTTGTTTATCTAAAATATGAAATTTGATGATATATGATCTTTACTATTGGAATGCTTATTAATAGAACACCCTATTTTTTTTAAATCGTCATAGCCTATTTTATGCCATATCAATAGGCGACTGCACCTAACTGTTTTCCGAGTACGCGTAATTCTGTGCATGCTTGGTTTTAGAGCCAACTGAACTTAATCGTTTTCCGAGTACGCGTAATTCTGTGCATGCCTGGTTCTATAGCCGTTTTCTGTGCAGGCAACTCCTCGAAGTGAGTCACGGATTCATGTGACTCTTGTGGGAATTTGAGTCACTAAAAGTTTTTAAAAAGTGCTCATACTTTTTTCCCGACATACTTTTCACTTTCTACAAGGGAATCACGAGCCGACTCCCGGATCGACTTTTTTCTATCACCAAAAAGAGTCATTTCACCCACTTCTAATTAGAAGTCAAATTTGATCGGCATTACATCCGACGGTGTTTGCAGGAACTTCGGTGTAATAGTGTCCAGAATTTCTGAGTACCCAATTCTGTGGCCGGTGCTAGTCCAGTTCAGTCTCAGCAACCTCATTAGATCTCTTTTTCTGACTTGTTTATACAAACGAAGTAAGCCTAGTAAAGCCGCAGAGGGAGTAGTGCGTAATGCCAAGACAGGCCAACCTTTGAAGAGTTTGAAGCTTTTTTTGTGCCATTATACTCGTTTTTGATCTACCTTATTAGTGAGCCATATGTGATAATGTGTCATGCCACCATAATGAACAGCCAGTGCATCATTTTAGGTTTTGAAGTACGGCTTTGATCCATTTGATTGTCCCCATCGGTTGCCCACTCAGCAGGTCGTAGAAGGCGACCACTGAGTACCGGCTTTCGTGGGTACTAACTGCGTATCAACTTAATAGCCATATTATGTCTTGTGGCCATTAGAGAAGACATGACCCACCTGCGTGTTTGCCGTACCCTGCGACCCGTATCGGGGAAGAAAAGGATCCTGGTGGTTAAGGAATGTCACGACCTGCGGAAGTGACCACCAATACACCACGCTGGCCTTGTATTCCTCTAAACAGGAGGTTCTTGCCTTGCCCAGTGAGTATCAATCGGCAAGTCACCATGTCCTTTGGGCATGGTGATGGGGCGAGTCATGTGGGGTCTGGGGTCACGTTTAGGCTACATATAGCTCATACCATGACGGCTATAATCCTTATGTATCTCTTGATATTCTGGTAGTTTGTACCAGGACTCCCATGTGTGGCTTCAATGAAGATGGGGAGCATAGGGACCGAATATAATACAAAATAACATGGAAAACCAAAATTTTCCAAATTTGCTTCAGAAAATTGTAAATGTTAGCACCTCTAGTAATTTTAGCGCATATCTGATTGTTTCTAATTTTGATGACACTTTTGAAAAGGTTTCCCCTTTCGTAATATCAAAGATTGTTTCTCGCATTGGAGATGTTGAGAACATAAAAAAAACTAAGAGATGGTACACTAATGATAACCACAGCCAACAAAAGGCAAAGTAAAACTTTTCTCAAAGCGGCCCAGATGTGAGATTTTAGGGTATCTGTTGCACCTCAGAGATCTCTTAATGTGTCTAAAGGGATAATTTATTGCTTTGACTTGACACATTATGAATTAAAGAGGTAAAGTCACAGAATGAAATCGAAATTAGACGATTAACAAGTAGAAAGAATGGACTGTTTCCGCTAATGTGTGTTTCATCATAACCTTTACCACTTTCAAACTTCCCAGAAATGTAAAAATAACATTGATTTATAGTCTTGATGCTTTAATTGCCAACAGGACACTTGTCGGGTACTTGCAAGATCGATTCAGTTTGGGGACAGTGTGGCAATCGCCCTCACGAGGGTAGCAGTTGCTCCGCCCCTTTCAAATGTACAAACTGCTCTGAACCGCATTCACCACAGTCAAAAAACTGTACATTCTTCCAACACAAATTCGCTATCCAGAGATTCGTGCTGAGGATTGTATTTCACATGGTGAAGCTAAAAAGAAACATCGCACTCTTGTTCCATCTCCATACAATAACCAAAATTCTTACTCTAAAGTCGTCTCTTCTAAGAAAAATTCAACCATCACCATTGAATGTGACTCGGATCACAAAAAATGAAACTAAACTTGACACTAAGCATAAGCCTAAACCATCTTCTACCTCGCATGGTAGCAAACCATCCAAGGAATCTCCTTCATCCTCTGTAAAGGAGGCAAAACATACATTACGAGCATCATCGGTAGGACTTACTGATGATATGATCGTTGACCACTTAGAAGACGCCCATCCGTCGTCCTATCCGAGTAAAAACAAAAACAAGATAAACGGTAGCAAAAAAGGACACAAAACCGAAATCATGATTAGTTTACAATGGAACGTAAACGGATTTTATATTTCTTTCCAAAATTAAATTTCGCTATAACTCAATAAACCCCATCGCAGTTTGCCTGCAGGAGACTCACTTCCGGGAGTCACAAACACCTACACTACGTGGGTACGACTTCTACCGAAGCGACTTTCCTGCTATGGGTCGTGCATGTTGGGGAGTTGCAATCCTAATTAAAAATACCGTCTATTTTGTAGACATGATTTTAAATACACCTCTTCAAGCTGTTGCAGCTAGAATGCATTGTGCTAGTCCTATGTCTATATGTTTACTGTATATTCCTCCTGGACGATAACAATCCATTATGGGGATCGATACATCTTGATCCCAGGGGTAGAGCTCTCGAACTACCATTTCAGAGAGATGACGCTATTCTTTTGAACAAAGGGCAGCACACATTTTTCTGCAGCAAATGGCAGTTTTTTGGGTATAGATCTCTCTCTAACATCGCCGTCATTAGCCTCGGAAATTGTGTGGGAACTCCAGATCTATGAGACCATTTCCCCATAACGTGTAAATTGGTCCAGCGTGCAGACGTATTCATTACGCCACCTAGGTGAGGCTGACTGGCACCTTTTTGAGCGTTAACATAAACAACATTTATTTCAGTATTGCTAATAGTGCTAAACTGAAATTGAAAATTTTACATGGGAATTCCCTATGATGCGTCCTGAAACGGTATACACGGTTTATCTTCGATCAGGAGATATACTACATCCAGGGAGATATTTGAGAAAACTTGTAGAATCTCGAGGAAAAATTGTTTCGGCACAATTTCCGGCATTAGAGTTAACTTCTTCTCGGAAAATCATTACCACTTTAGCCGAATCATTCGCTATTCGATTTATACTGAATAATTTCAAACAATAAAGATAAAAGCTGAAGAACAGGAACTACATTTTATTTCTAATAATTTTGAAGACTACAATGAATCTTTTACACTCCAGAAACTAGCAGCTGCACTTAGGGAATGGCGGGACTCATCTTCGGCATCCGACAATATTCATTGCCAATTTTTAAAACATCTAAGTCACTGCCAGTTAATTGCTATTTTAGAAATCTAACCATATATGGATAACAGGAACGTTTCCCGATGCATGGCAAAATGCAACTCTAATACCTATACTCAAATTTAACAAAGATCCTAAGGACCCAAAGAGCTATCGACCCATGCACTTACCAGTTGCGTCTGCAAACTTTTCGAAAGAATGGTCAATCGGAGACTGGCCTGGTTTCTACAAACTGCTAAGTTTCTATCAGAGTCTACCAAAACCATTAAATGTAATATTACCCGCTATATGTAATTCGGAACATTTTTGAATATTTTAAATTTAAGTATATATCTAGCATGAATGTCGAAGATTCCATTATGAAGTTAAAAAATAATAAAAAGTAATAGTTTTAATAACTCACGAAGATATATGAGTATTAAACTACATGTACCGTTGTTTTTGGCCTGCGCTGTATAGTAATATATCATTAACATTTTATACTAATACATATTGCTAAAATATATAAAAACCTGTCATAATCAATATCACAGAAGTATGTTTTTCAATATTTAAGAATAGTAATTTACGTAACAAGTTCCGAAAGTGATATTTTACGGGATGAGTAGGAAGTTTCCAGGCGAGTCCCATAAAATCACTTTTGGAACGCATTACGTACAATATTTTTTTCTGGAGCCGTTTTGTATGTTAAATAGGAAAAACACACACGGATGTTATATGACAAGCGCTGTCATAATTAATTACATAATTACAAAGTTGATGTTATTATCAAGGCCTCCTACATATATACCCAAAATCGTCTCGAAAGTAAAGAAATCGTTCCGAAAGTGAAACAAAATCGTCCCGAAAATAAGTACTTTCGGTACGATTTATGTAAAGTGGTACTTTCGATCCGATAAATCATACCGAAAGTATGCAGAAAAATATTTAGTGTGACTAGGGCCAATTAAAAAACTGGTGAACGTCATAACGCAAAAGAGTGGGAAGTATAAAAAATTGACAACTATCGAAAAATAAGGTTGACATGTCGGAGGATTTTGGCTGCAGATGATCCGAGAATTTTTTATTTGGAGTGTTCCACAGCCAACGTTCGCACTGTATATATTTTAATGCATCATTACTTATTGTAGACCTGCTTATACATTCGTTAGTTCATCACTTTGAGAAAGAAATACAAAATCAGAGACAAAGATTAGCTGTCTTGTTTACCGGACTGTCCTCAGAAATCAGTCACAAATTGTCATCCTATTTTATTGCAAGATACAATTAATATTTTGAAACATCACTTATGGAAAAAAAAACAATAAATCATAAAAAACATTTATTCATTAAATGAAACAAAAATCATTTATTTTTTCTAAAGTTATGTTTAATTTTCTGTTTATTTTTTTTAAATTTGCTTGTTTCCTTGTTAACCAAATTCTTTCCTGAAATTTTCTCCTGTGTCTTCTTCATTTTAGGTTTGAATAAAATTTTCGGTCTTTGCCTATTTGCGGCCTCCACATTGGAATCTATGGCCTTCTTCATAACTGTGATCGCCTTTTCCGGTACAAATTCGCCTTGTGCTATTAATAAATCATTGATGTCACCACTCAAAGGATACTTCCCGCTAAAACCTTTGGGAAAAATTGGCTTGTGAAGTAATGCCGCTAATTGCTTGCGTTTGACATCGCAGGCCTTTTTGCAATTCTTAGATTCTTTGGAATCATATTTTAATGCCCTGTAATTTAATGTTAAAGAAAATATATTCAATTGTTTTGGGATTATATTACTTCAAATTTGATCAAAATATATTGATTTAAAGAGCTTGGTAGTAATAATGTAATGTAGATAAATTTGTCATGCAATTTCAAAATGTGTTGTGTAATTGTTGCAGATGTAAAAAAATGGACTTAAGTCTTTTACCAAAAGAACAACAAAATTTTAGCCAGTAACTTAATACAATTAATTTTAAAAACTAATGGGACTTATTCGTATTCTTCACAAGTTTTTCATTTGGGCATTCTCTACAATTATTATTGTTAATTTAATATCAACATTATTCCGTGATTATAAACCAAAGTGATATAATTTTTTGATCTCTAAAAATCAAAGAGCTGGAAAACTTGATACACACAAGTCACCAGTATAATGATTGTTTCTCTTTCGGCGCGTTGGAGAAGAAATGTGTTTTCGGGGCAAAAAAGGTGATTTTGGGATATTAACCCGGCAACAAACTAGTTCGACACCCATTCAAAATATCAACAAAAAGAAAACACCGAATTACTCGTGAGGTTTCTTGCTACAAAAGTATGGTGAACTAAATTTTAAGAAAACAGAAAAATGAGACGAATGTTTTAGATATCCAAATTGGCCAAACTCGCGTGATTGGGCAGCTATTACTCGGCACCCGTGCAAAATATAAGAAAACAAAAAACGGAAGGTTATTTGTGAGTTATTTGGCTCACAAATCAGGCCAACTCTAGCACTCTGACATTATTCATTGGCGAGCAATTAAATAAATTCGACACGCAACTACATAAATAATGACAAATCAAAATGTCATATTCCATGATAACCATAGCTTGCAGAAGAAAACTGATTTCAGATTTGAAATCAGCATTGCCAAAATACTTAGAATCAGTTGGAAAATCTCATGCAACTGGAAATATATTTTATTTTGTTGTCCAGTGTAATAGATGTTTACTATTTCATCATCTTCATATTTTAAATGTTTTTGTAATATTGTCCTTCTTTAAAATACATATAAAATAAACAAAAAACTGGTGGTGTGGCCATCAAGTTACTTTCTCTGATTTAATGATAAATTTTAGCAATATTTTTCATAATCACTGTCTTTTTTTAAGTAGTACGATTTAGAAAAATCTCATTCTTTATAAATTGTTCACCGGTGACCGGCGTAGCCAAGATTATTAAACACATATCGAGTATATTTCAATACTTTTAATTTTTTTAATATTATCATTGTTACTAAATTGGTGTGATGAAATGTTTTAAAAGTACTCCATTGAGAGAAACATTTTAAATGAGTGGTAGTGAGTTTTGATAATGATTTCTCGAGTTGCAACAACGACACTAACTAAATTTAATAAAACGAAATATAGCTTGAATATTTGAATATTCAACCTGTTCGTAACTCTGCAAAGCAAAATTAAGTGTTACACTTTACCAAGTTGTATATACTTTTTTCCAACATCACAGTACCTAAATATAATTATCAGATTATTTGTAAAAGAATTTATTATTCCACCTAAATCATAGTAACAGTTTCTAGCAGAGTTTCTGTGGAAATGAAAAACAGCAAATCATTTATTTTTCTCACTAGTGGGAAAATCGATTTACTTTCCTCACAAGTGGTGCAAACGTCTACTTTCCTCTATAGATTCAGTGTCATTTTGGAAGGTGATTTAGAAGGCGGAAAATAGTATATTACATACCGAGTCAGGAAGCACTGCAGCACACCCGAGGGTACAGATTGCAAACCGAAGCACGAAGCACAAAGTTTTGCAATTGCGCGTGGCTGGAATTGTGTTCCCGCGAGGAGAACAATGAAACCAGATATGGTATTAGTGTATATGGCGCCTTCTGAACCGAAAGTGAAGCAGAGTCGGTCTCTCTTTTAGGTATATTGGAAATAAGTGATTCTAGGGTGGTCGCATGGTGCAAAGATTATATGGTGCGCTTAGACAGACACATTCTCTCTCTAAAATCATCCCCCTCTGTCAGTTGGTTGGTGCCCACTGATGGCAAACTTGTAAAATTACTTCCTTAGCTTTGAAAAGTTCACATAACTAATTCGCATGTCTGTTGCAAGTACTCTACATTTTGCCATCTCTTTTCGTACTATATGTAGGTATACAGTGTATTCGTATAGTTTTGTGTGCATACCAAATTAAACATTTAAAACCACATTTTCTTACCAACCTAATTATATTCAATTAAAAAAAAAATACATTAAAAAAACCTAAAAGCTCCTAATATTTTAATATCATTGGTAATTATAAACTGAATGATTTATAAGACACATGATACGTAACATCCAACCACCAACTCACTGATTTTTATACTATCATTTTCATTGTTGATAATGGTGTGCAGCCAAGATGCAAGATTCTAAAAGGGGCGCGGTGAAGGAGTTGTAGGCTCACCATGTATTCTATGCACCATGGGCGGCCGACAGTGTTTAAACGATTAGCTGTTCTGTAACATAGATGAGAACTCTTATTGGTCGTCCCTTCCTAGGGAGAGAAATGATTACTTCTCTCCCAAAGGAGAGAAATGTTATCTCTTTCACGATTTCGACCGCTGAGAAATCGAATTTCTCTCCCGTTTGTGAAAAAATTTGTATTATTAGTCGATATATCGAAATAAAATACGAAAATAACGTTCCCACTTATTGATTTGACTGCCTGACAAATTTACGCAAAAATTCAACGCTGCCAACCTAAGATATGTATAAATTGGTTTGGTGCAACAGCACAAATAATTAAGATCTACTTATAAATAAGACACACTTAATGAAGAGGATAGTTGCGACCCTTGTACGTGCTAATCCATAATTAAACTGAATTGAAAAATTCAGTTTAGAGTAGATTCGATTTGTTGGAGAAACCGGGCGTAATAGATTGATGTGAATTTGACGATTATACAGGATGCTTCAGAGCTCTGGGAACAGTCAATCACGTGCTTATTTGTCAAAATTTGCCATTTAAAAACAAAATGGATGACTTACTCAAAAACAAATGACGACTGAAAATTGACTTTTATGCAAAAATGTGTATTTTTCCAGGATTTTTGCCAAAAATATTTTATTTCAGTTTTAATGAAATTATTCCATACTTTAGGCGCGTACTGTATAAACTTGACGGTTTCCTCTATAATTCGCTCTTGATGATGCTGTAAAAAATGAAGCTAGTTGAGTAGATAGTGAAAAATTAGTGAAATAAACCAAGTGCTACTATTCGATTGATGAATATCGCAAAAAATGATAAGTAAGAAAGTTATTCAAGGAATATCAAAAATAACTCACAGATTATTTTGTTTACTATATTTTTCAAGAAGGATTTGATATACTGCTAGGATCTTTATCATTGGTATAGTTCACTCTAAAAAAAATGCATTACGCACAAATACATGCAATAATAAACATTCTCCTATTAAAATACGTATGCTGTACGATTTAAAAGTAAAAAGACATGTCTGCATAGTTCATAATTAGCATCTGTCAGTAACAGTTCTACCGAGATAATTCTGATATCAAAAAACATACCAAGATAAATAGGGTCCTGAGTATTTTGAGATATTTTGAAATTAATGCTCCAGAAACAAAAAATATTGCCGGAATACTATACATCAACAGTATTTTGAGGTAAGTTCATGATTAATAATCTATTTCTATATTTACTTACAAAGCAACAATGTTTTATGAGAAAAAATTAAATTAATTCAATGTGACTAACAGAGATACGTAGATGCCAACAAAGTTATTCATTTTTATTTGAATTATTCAAAATGTATCACGAAGTGAAAGCCTCCACAATTAATTATTTAAAAATGCTATTTTTTCATAAACGGGAGAGAAAGTCGATTTCCCAGCCGTAGAAATCGTGATAGAAATAACATTTCTCTCTCTAGGGAGAGAAGTAATCATTTCTCTCCCTAGGGCAAGAAATAACCATTTCTCTCTCTCTACGAGGCTCCGTTATTTATTTTAACTGTCACGGCTGACAGCGTTTTTTTCTAGGTTAGGTTTAAGAAACGAATGTTTTACTCTTAAAATATCCTGTTTGTGAAATAAATATACCTCGGGAAAAAATGCTGTTTTCCCCTCGGTGCGTTGTATCATATTGTATTTTTTCGAAGATATGAAGACTTTAGTGTAAATTATTTTATTGCTCAAACTGCATAACATTAATTATTTACACTCCAGCTTATCAAATAAATTTTACAGAGATACATACTTTCATATTTGTCAATATTATACCGAGTGTTTGGGATAAGGGGCGAACATAGGGATTTAACATGTAAAATTAAATATGTGTAATTATTTGCTCCCCTATTCATTTTAGAGAAAAATCGTAAAGGAATATTTTTTAGAGAATTAAAAACTGTAAATGTATCATCCATTTAATTTACGTTTGTACCAGCATACACCTCAGAAATAATAAAAATAAGTTTAACAATCTACCATTTAATAAAAACCCTTGCCATGACTTTGACAAATGTCATGTTATGGTGAGAATAATTTTACTAGTCAAACATTAATTCGGGCGGCCCGTTGGTGTAGTTGGTACAAGCGAGCGCATATGCCGGTTGCACCGCGTGCCGCGAGGGTTCGAATCCCAGCCCGGGCGAACGATTTCGGGGTCGCGGAATATTCGCTCGGGACCATGGACATTGCATTTGTCTTTCATTATTCAGTTATTCATTTAATTTCTGATATATTACAATACAATGATTATGGCAGATGGCCTCGTAGCCGACGCCAATTTCCCGAATCATTCAATCTCCTTAACCCGCAGTTCCATCCACGTCCAAATATCAATTCACGCATTGTTATTACTATGAACAATAATATGAGTTATTCCAATGGAGAGAGGGTATTATTTATTATCAAAATATTTACAGTGGCGTCAGTTTACACAGAGTTCGTGACTTATTTTCGGTTACATTTAACAATCGACCAATTCCGTCTGTATCAACAATTTCCAAATTTGTGAAAAAGTTCGAAAATACAGCAAGTGTAGCGGCAGATGATTCAAAAGGTATTTCAAACACTCAAACTCGGCAGAGCCCTAATAAATTCGTTTTCATTATTATTATTTACTGGAGTTTATAGCATACCTTTCTTCATTCATTATGACGTGAATTCGAATTTATATTACGGGCTATATTTGTGAAATTACTGCAAACATGTAACCTCAGTAGTAAATAAATTAGAAACAACCTTACTTGTTGCAGAAAGCATTAAATAAATTCAATAAAACAAAATGTAGCCTGAATATATGAATATTCAACCTGTTCGTTACTCTGCAAGCAAAATTAAGTCTTACCAAGACTATAAACAAATAACTTATTGAAACAACTACTTCCCTGGCTAGTGCCACGCCGGATATTGAATGATACAAAAGAAATTTGCATGTTATTACTAGTACTACTAGCGAAATAACATTGGTTTAAGATCGTTTATTTCCACCCACAGGACTAACTTAATATAGGACTAACTAATATGTTCAGGCTACATTTCATTTTATTGAATTTAACCTCATTAGATTTGATGAAATCATTAGATTTGATGAAATCTAATGTAAATGCAATTCCAATCTTTATCATTAAAAACCGATTTTGGATCGTCAATTTAGATTTGGAATAAAATTAATAAATATTGCAAAATATCAACAATAATCCCTAGTAGCACAAAATATTTCTTAAATATTGAAAAACACATATTTCTGTGATATTGATTATGACAGATTTTTATATGTTTTAGCAATATTTCTGTAAAATATTAAAGAAATATTACTAAGTATATATTTTTGCAATATTTGTAAAATAATGTTGGGGAAATATCATGATATATGTGGTGGTGGTGCGAATCCCAAACACATGTACAGTATTACCGAGCACTCGAGATGTGTGGAGGTGAAGTTTGCGCAGAGTGAGAAAATATTCGGAGAACGCGAGAGAACGTAAACGAATTTAAGATGGTCACGCGCAACACGTCTTGCTTGGTACAACTCTACTTACGGTCAAATATCACACTTTGGAGTTTGCAAATAAATTATATACTGGTTGAGAGAATAGACAGGAATATATAACGAAATAGCCACTAGCACAGTCGTCTACGTGTCAAACAGTTCAATCGGTGGCGGAATTGACAGAGACAGTACAGTGTTGCCTTTTTCTGTCATCCATATATTTCTTTGGATATATTTATAAAATGTTACTTACTAAATATATGGATTGAAATATATACAACATGTTTATAAAATAATTTCATTTCAATATTTCCATAGACATATTAAATGAATATTTACTTTGGCCTTTTAATATTTCCGAAACATAAAAATGTAAAATCAATATTTCGAAAATAATTCTGACACATATTGTGCTACTAGGGTATCTTTAATATGAGTACCCAAAGAGTAAAAATACGTTTTATAAAGGATACACTTCGTCAATTACCATGTCCATTTCTTCAGCAGCTTTTTGGAACCATCCAGATTCAGAGTTTGCTTTACGAACTTGTAAATCTAATTTATCAACTTCACATGCTAAATTAACCCGTTTTTTCACAGCATTCAGATAGTTTTCTTGGATGGGAAATAATGGAATATCTTCAGCTGAAAGAAAAATATTAGATACTTAATTATATTAGTTCTCCTTCATACGGTACTTTTGCCTAGTGTTCTGCATAAACGTAAGTAATTTGGTAATTCGGATGGTTCAACAAGTAAAACAGTTAATCCTTCACTTGAAGCTCTAGCCGTTCTTCCTGATCTGTGCACATAACTTTCACTAGTTCTTGGAGTTTGATAATGTATGACGTGTTCAATGGATGGTATATCTAAGCCTCTTGCGGCCACATCAGTTGCTACTAAGATGCTATTATCTCTATCTCTAAACCTGGAAATTATAAAATTAAAAAATATGGATGTAACCATCATTTAATTTTATCCGGTTATAAGGCAAAATGGATTTTTGAGAAATTTTCCACATTAATTGTTTTGCTTTCTTCAAAAAGAAAAAAAATACAAAATTTTCAGATTCTTACATGTCAGTATTATTTAAATACTTCTATGATGTTTTCAAGACTCCCATTTACAAAAATATCGTGAAACAACTAAAATCACGGTAGTGGTAAATACATATTTATTTTTTTTGAGATCCGCACTCATGGATAAACAGACGCACCCAGAAACATTTTTCAAAAACACACGCATCCCTCGTGCAAGGTGTGGGATGCGTGTGTAGGGTCAGTGTTAATGTATGGAGTGGAGGTATGGGGGTCGAGGATGTATGAATGTATTGAGAGAGAACAGCTATGGTTCCTAAGACGGATTGGGGGTGGAAAGATCAACGCCAAGGTACATTTTGTTACACGATACTAATAGGGAGAGATTGACGTGTGAAGCAACAGAGAGAGTGGTAAGGTATGAAATGAGACTGTGGGAAATAGGGGAGGAAAAATTGGCAAAAGCGGTATGGGGAACGTGCGGGAGTGTGGAAGGGGGGAAATTGAAAGAAGAGAGAAAGAGAATGTATGAGGGGGTAGATCTGGGAGAGTTAAAAGTAAAAGAGTGGTTTGGGAGAGGTGTGGATGTGGCGGCATGGGTGAAGGAGAAAGCGAGGGAGGTGGAGGCACAGGAGAGGCAGGGAAAGATAGACAGGAGTGAGTATAATGACATGTTCGGGAGATGGCAGGTGTTTGGGAAGGTACCCAGATACTTAAAGGGTAGTAGTGGCTCCGGAGAGAGAGGGAGGAAAAGTAGACGGGGAGAGAGTATATGAGATGTGGTTTGTATGAATAGGGAAGAGATACATGGAAACATCTGGCGTAAGAGTGTGAGGAGGAGTGGTGGGAGTAGAAAGGTAATGGAGTGGATGAGGGAGGATGGGGTCGGGGTAAAAAGTTGGAGAAAGTAGGACAAGAAAAGGAAGGCAGGAGGGGGGTATGAGGGTTATGTATTGTATCATAAGATTGTACTGTAAGATTGAATGGCATGCCAATAAAGAACAATTAAATTTATGTTTAAAATAAGTGCAATACTTAATTTGTTATTCTGTCAATATCACATAATCACTTCCCATTCGAAGAATCTTCACTTATATTTCAACGGTTATAAACAAAAAAAAACGTTGTAGCCCTTAAACACTTACCTATCTAAATTTCTTAACCTTTGTCTCTGCTGCATGGAAGCATGTAGTGGCAACGGATTACAATTTAATAAACCCAAAAGTGTAGTCAACCGCTTAACACAGCCAATCGAGTTGCAAAATATTAGAGTCCGACCTGGATGCCTTTGTAGAAAGTAATAAACGTAATAGTCCTTTTCAGTTAAATCACACGTAATTCTACATTCTGTTAATGTTCCAGATGTTCCTAGAAGAAAAAAGGCATATTAAAATCATATTCCAGCTTTATTTATTTAATTTATATTTCAGCTTGCTTTACAGAAACTATACATGACATAAGAAAAAGCAATTCACCTTTTCCTTTCGTTACATCAACAACTTTTGGGTTTGTGATTCCAAGAATGTGTACAATCTTCTGCAATTTATGTTCCGCAGTCATATCTAAAATATGCTTCCTTGCTCTTATTTTCTTCTTGGTAACCAAGTGTGTTGGTAGTTCATGAACTAAAGTTAAAGTTGCTGAAAATACGAAATTTTGTCTGTTTGCTTTTCTATTTTCACTCATGTTGACACGTTCTAAAATGTGATGAAGTTCTTGGAAATGACCTTTCTCGATCATTCTGTCTGTTTCGTCAATAGCCAAAAACCTAAAAAAAACTACCATGAAACATCAAATGTACAAATTAATAAGCAGCTTTATACCTAATGTCATCTATTTGTGATAAGTGATTATTGCCCTGTTGAATTAATTCCCAAAGACGGCCTGGAGTGGCCACAACAATTTCAGGTCCCTTACTTAATATTCTCTCCTGTTTAACTGATGCCATGCCACCAACTATCACTGCAACTCGAATGTCTAGAAGTAATTGGCAAAAAGTTAGTATTAATTTTTTGAAATATAAAAATGGAAATTGTAAAATTAAGATATTAATATATCATTAAAGTACAAATAACCTGTGAATATTACAGTATTTTTTTCTACTTTGGATTAATAACACTCATCTGCAAAAAAAAAAAAAATCTAGCCCTGACACCATTCCAGCTGATTCTTATACAAAATGAGTTCCTGAATCTGAATATGACCACCGCTTTCACCCATCACAAACCATTTTCGGGGAACACTTCGCCGTAACCTGTTTTGATCACTTTTCGATAATTTGGAGAGATCAAGAGGATTGTGTAAAATGCCGACGATAAAAATAGAATTATTTTTAATTTTATTAATGTTAAAAGTGTTTTACTTCGTGTGTGCCAAATGCTTATATAATCAAAATTAATTCATAAACGTAGATTGGTTTAGGCACCGTTATCAAAATATACAGTATATGGTACGTAAGCGGGTTTCTTCCACATCTCTCATATTATAGAAACATTTATTTCTCCACAAGCCTGTGTCAGCAATAAATGTGAAATTTCGTTTTAATTACTAGTGATGGGATCATTCTAATGACGATAATCGATTCATTCGATTATCAAAATAATCGATTATCTCAAGAACCTTTTTTTTAATTCGAATGATCATTTTAATGATCGATATTCAAGTAATTATTCGAATGATCATTCGAATGACCATTCAAATTATCTATACTCGAATGATGATTCGAATGATTGTACTCGAATATATATTATTCAAAACTTTACTTAGCGTATTAATATGATATCTTTCCCACAAAACATTACGGCAAAGTACTCTGATATCGAATTATTAGTCGACTTTTATTCGAATGATCATTTGGATAGATAATCCAGATTATTCGAATTATCACTCGAATTATCATTCGAATGAATAATCGATTTTCAGATTAATTCGAATAGTAATAATTCGATTATTGAAATCATTCAATTATGCCCATCACTATTAATTACTGCTCCGAAATTTATATCGGGTACTGTTGTATGTAAATTTTATAAAATATTTTGTGTATGAATTTATTACAAACGCTTATGTTTTAGATACTATTGTTGCATTAGATATACCGGGTGTGGCACTTAAGACGCCTCGGACCATAGCTCCTTTACGATAAAAGCTATCGACAAAAATCTCAGAACAAAGTGGTGCATAGTTACCGTCGCTATGTTTCAAAAATATTTCTAATCATCAGTGGCGTGCCGTACTCCAGTGGCGTACCAAACTTATGTTTTTTTAAATGAAATGCCCTATTTTTTATTGCAGATTTGGAAAGTGCTCGACGAGTACTTATTTTTTTATCTAACATATTATACCCTTCACTTTAGCGGTTTCGCTGTTATAACCCCTTCTTTCAAAATTGCGCCCCATTTTTGAGATTTTTTTGTAGAGAAACTAATTGACGCCGGCGCCTAAATTTTGAATTGAGGTATAGGTTAAGACCTCGTATACCTTCACATAATTTTTTTTCGGATAACTTATGGAAAAAAAAAATTTTTGATTGATCTTCGCATGTTGTCATTTTTTCCGAAAATTTCAAATGGCACCCCCCTAAAAAAATTACGGCGTTGTACAGCCAAAACTCTAAATTTTTCATTGGTGTAAAAAAAATTAAACATTGCATAACAAAATTTCTGAGAAAAAAGGAATTTCATCGCAAATGTCGGGAAACGTTTTCCGTTCCCAAGTGTGCCATGAGAAAACAAATACACAAATACGGTCAACATAATAGTATGTACCTATTTATTCAACATGATATGAAAAATGCAGATAAAGAAAATTTAACAACTTAAACTAAATGTTCGAAATGACGACCTTCCTGCTGGAGGCATAACCGCAACTTCGACTCACAGGCTCTAGACACTGCCCTAAGGACTTCTGGTGATATACCGCGGAAAGCCGCGCGGATTCTCTCCCTCATATCCTCGACAGTAGTTGGTATCGTCCTGTAAACCTCCTCTTTGATATGGCCTCAAAGGAAGAAGTCAAGGGGAGTGATCTTGGCGGCCACCTCACAGGACCCCCACGACCAATCCAGGAGTCCGGAAACGTTTCATCGAGAAATTCCCGAACGACACAGCTATTATGTGCAGGAGCTCCATCGTGCTGGAAAACTATCTGTCGAAGAGCGGCTAGAGGGACATTTTCCAAGAGATCATCCAAGTCATCGCGAAGGAACCTCAAATAACTGTTGCCGTTCAGGTGCCCCTCGATGAAATAAGGACCCAAAAGGTGTTCTCCAAGTATGCCTGCCCAAACATTCAGCGACCATCTTTGCTGGTGGTTCATCATTCGCATGGCTTGTGGGTAGTTGTGGCGATTGACATGCCCATTTCTATGGAACGTTGCTTCATCAGAAAATAATATGCGCATAAGAAATGATTCCTCCTGCTCAATTTTGTTGATAGCCCACTTTTTGAAACGCACGTTCATTTGGATGTGCCCTGTGCGGATATCTCGCAGCGTACACTCGTGATGCCAAGAAACAATTCTTGTTACATTCTCCAAGAATAAATATCATGTCAACCATTTCCTCTTGAGTTCGGAACATTTTTAGAACGTTTATCAAAAATGACTTATGGCTGCTACTGACGTCTAATAATTTACTTTGACAATCTTTTGTTTTCTCATGGCACACTTGGGAACGGAAAACGTTTCCCGACATTTGCGATGAAATTCCTTTTTTCTCCGAAATTTTGTTATGCAATGTGTAATTTTTTTTACGCCAATGAAAAATTTAGAGTTTTGGCTGTACAACGCCATAATTTTTTTAGGGGGGTGCCATTTGAAATTTTCGGAAAAAATGACAACATGTGAAGATCAATCAAAAATTATTTTTTTTCCATAAATTACCCGAAAAAAAATTATGTGAAGGTATACGAGGTCTTAACCTGTACCTCAATTCAAAATTTAGGCGCCGGCGTCAATTAGTTTCTCTACAAAAAAATCTCAAAAATGGGGCGCAATTTTGAAAGAAGGGGTTATAACAGCGAAACCGCTAAAGTGAAGGGTATAACATGTTAGATAAAAAAATAAGTACTCGTCGAGCACTTGCCAAATCTGCAATAAAAAATAGGGCATTCCATTTAAAAAAACATAACTTTGGTACGCCACTGGAGTACGGCACACCACTGATGATTAGAAATATTTTTGAAACACAGCGACGGTAACTATGCACCACTTTGTTCTTAGATTTTTTTCGATAGCTTTTATCGTAAAGGAGCTATGGTCAGAGGCGTCTTAAGTGCCACACCCGGTATTATAAATATAAAAATTATCGTTTAATTTTACATCCGATTATTAGGTACAATATTTTAATGTTGTTTATACTGGAGGCTTCTACATCGTTATAGGAGTACATTGCCTGCCATACTGAACCATACTCCTCCGCTAGGACGATACTTTACGTTAAATAATTTCGCCCGACTTTCAAAAATAGAGATTTTGCGGATACGAACTTGCATAGTAAACATATATTACATGAAAATGAATTCCCGCGTTTATCAGCCTTATACAATGTGCTTATTAATATTACCAGCTATTAGCCTAAAATATATTCATTATCAAAAATGTGCAATATTTATTTTCTCAGACAATAAAAATTTATAGTATTTGTCTTAATCAAATTTAACGGTACGGCCCGGCCGACCCTGCCGTCCCCGACGAGCCGTCACTGGTGCACGCAAAGATCCATTGATTTAAGTATATATATTTTTATTATTTAGGGGTGTTTGGGGGGTGGATGATGGTCTAGAAAATAAGTAAATAAATTGCGAAAAAAAGGGAAAAGTAGATCATTTTTAATAATTTATTACGATTTAAGGTAATAATCCCCCAAATCTACCTCCTTGCTACATATGTCCATGTCTTAGAACTTTTCATCTCTCTAGCCCCTCAGAAAAAAATGTAAAGGTTAAAATAATCCTCTTGACCCCTCCAAATTATCGAAAAGTGATCACAATAGGTTGGGGGCATCCCCCGAAAATGGTGGATAAAGGGGGAAAACGGGGATCATATTCGGATTCAGGAAGTCATTTTACCCAAGAATCAGCAGGAATGATGTCAGTGCCGATTTTTATACAGACCAGTGTAATCGACTTATTGTTATATCAAAAACAGTAAAACAGTGAGATTTTTTATTTTACAGTTTTTGCTCATTATTTAATTATTTTTGGTGAAATTTTAGTTGTAGCGATTGGCAGTACTTAAACTTGACAAATGTCGACATAATGTAAAATTGCCGTTAAGCTATTATCCCATGAATTATCATTCATGGGATAATTGGAACCCTCCAATGCGATAAACACTGAAAATGTTCCATAATGCATTTTGGGGAGTTCGCCACCAGTACCACTATAATTAAAAAAAAATGAAGAAGTAATATGTTTATTAATTTTTACCAGCGTAAAACGCGAAACAAATAGCACCGAAGTAACAGAGAGGGTACAATATATGTTTTATTCGCGGCGCTTCTGTCGGTGTTTTTATTCGGTGCGGATTTTTAATTGACGGCGATCTATGTTTACCGTTTTCGAAATATTTAAACATTTGTTGAAATGAATGGTACAGGTGAAATTTTATATTTGCCCCAGTGATTGATGTTGAATCATTACAACCAACAAGCGGCGGCTAGTGGATTTCCGTAGGGAGGGCAAAGACAAAGATGTCGCTCGTGCCGCACTACTTACTCTTATAGAGGAAGCTAATATTTCGTTGCTGTTTCGGTCAAATTTTCTTCCGTTGCTCCACCGCCGAACATCCACGAGCCGCCACTATCACCAACTATGATTTCACATAAAAAAATATACAGGGTGATAAAAAATGCAATAGAAAATTCCAACTTATAAAGTTAAATAACTTCGTTTTTCAAATGGAACACCCTGTATTTAGTAACATATTCTTAAGTAGAATCCAATTATCATTCAGATTATATTAGGGTTTCCTGTTCCTAATCTCAATAGTTTTCTTGTATTGGGCGACTTTCACATCAGGAATTATTATTATAATTGCGTCAGTTTGATTTATGGCGTTGTTCTGAACAACTGTTATTAACATTGCAATGTTATGTGAAATTGAACATCGCTGTTAAAAACTGTATTATGAACAACCCGATGTACACAAATTGGCAATAGTGCAACATATACAGCGCGACAAACTTCATGTATATTATAATAGATGATCAATAATACTTTTTTGAGGACATTTTTAGAAATAAAATGAGTGTTTCATAAAGCATGTATATGAATATTGGAATATTACTATCCATTTAATTTTTTTGTTAATGAAAAACACAAACCACGAAATAACGTCAAAATATGTATATAACCAATAACAATCTCATAAAGTCGACCTTTCTGAAATGTGTTGTTTAACATCAAAAATGTTAATATACATCTATGTTAGTTGACAGAAATTGTGTACAGAATCGAATATTCATAACATCTGTCAATGTTAGCAAATAACATCGCTTTTAACCATAATATTTCTGTTCAAAATAACATCATTAGTTTATATTACATTTATTTAATGCATCTGCAACAAGGGAGGTTATCTTAAGTTTAATTATTTTAGAGGTGTTATACTGCACGCGTGAGTGAAGTAAGGTATCAGTAGTATGACCACTTGAGAAAATTGGACCTTTTCAACCTCACTTTTCCTAGTTACAGTAAATAACTATTATTATTAACCTCATACTAATGAGCATCAGTGATCACACAGCACAATCATTACTTGTAAGTTGCTGTGTGAATCAAATTACTCAAATATTACTTAATTGATAACTTTGACAACTATAAATTTAGCAATTACACTTTTACATATTTTAGATATACCTGTATATTTTGCAGCTGAAACTAAGTGATTTTTTATTTGAACTGCTAACTCTCTTGTTGGTGTCAGAATTAAGGCATACAAAGGACGTTTTGGAGCCATATTTCCCATAGTCACATTATTTATAGATTTAACACATCCTAAACCTAAAATTATAAATATTACTAATGAATACATTATATTCTTAGACATGTCAAATTTACCATCATTATTTAAACAATTAACTTCTTCCTCGTGTTCTTCAAAATCTGATTCTTCTTGATCTACAGTGTCCTCGGGAGAATGATAGTTCTGGTGAAATTCTGTTTGGTCCTGCCCTTCCTTAAGTTTCAATATTCCGGTTAGGATAGGTAGACCAAAGGCTAACGTTTTACCACTGCCTGTTTCTGCTGCACCTAATATATCTCGATGGCCTAAAATATATTCAATGTTTCATAAAACATCTAATAGTATATAAATATCAGCTTCAAGTAGTATAATTTATTTAAAAAATAAGGGTAATATTCCAGTTATTGATACTAATGAATGGACTGAAGAAAACGCAAAAACTTCAGGCCAATATTTGCGACGTTGCCGGATTTCTTGTCTCACTATAACTAACGTAAAATAAAATAGAAAATAGTTAAACAACTGCGAGTGAAATTACCAGTCGGTCTAGGGGAGGGGGGACCCTGACTTAACCCTAACCTAAGCATAAGTAACTTGCAAGTAACGCCTACTACTACTACTAACCCTAACCTAAGTATAAGCACCAATAGTTGCAAATTATTGTAAATGAAATTGACTGAAAATACCCCGATTAAAATAATACTGTCCGTATGATTTTCGCGCATGCGTATTGTTTAGTATCATGAACTGGAAAATTACCAAAATAAGATATAAATATTCGTAAATACATACATTCTGCTTGTTATGCTGCCCGACATAACGTTAAGGAGTGTGAGGTGATTTACTGACGTAGAAATTGTTAATATTTAAAATGGGTGTTTATCTTTAATCGGATACTTGGGTGCAACCCCTTTCAAATAAGGACCATGTTGTGTCGAGTGCGTGCCAGTATTAGCAGTCAGTTCAGTTCCACTCACACTATAATCATTATTGATTTGTTTATTTTGTCACAAAATTAATTATTATTTGCATTTCTTGGGATGAAATGACATCGATAACTAATTAAGATCTTGAATAAGAATATAGGTAGCAGTTTTATCAATTTTGGCTGTCTTCACAGTCATTAGCAAATGAATCAAACATTTTAATAACTGTAAATAAATCAATAAGTTTATCATATATCTGTAATGATGTTCATTTTAAACTAAACATTGACTGATGATTATTAGGTTCGTAATAGTACTATTATTTAATAATGCGTTAGTTACTCATAATATGTTGGTTACTCATAATACGTTAGTTACGAATCAACAAACTATTGTTTCGTATATATTATCAATGGACCTTAGTTCCTCATAATTCATTAGATACGAATCAACAAATGTTAATAAGAACGTGGAAATTTTGGGGTTAATATTTTTATGTCAGATATAATTTATTAATTTGATTGTACATAGCAGTGGCACCGTTGATCATATGATTAAGATGTGAATATAACTCGAATAATTGCAATTTATAATAATAATCTCATCCGGGCATTTTCCTGGCAACAAGAAGAAGGCAAGGAAGATCACCATAACAAAGCCGAAAAAGACAACATCTGGAGGACCCACAACAAGACCAAGTGGGACACAGATGTCATACAAACAAGCGGCTAGCAGTCACCCAAGGGTGGCCGTGATCGACCCAGACAACCCTCTCAGAAAAATTTCCGAGGAGATGGCGGGGAAGATCAAGGTTGGCCTATGGTGTAGTCTAGATGAACATATTCAAATTGGAAGCGTAGTGGTTCCACTCTTCAGCGGCGTCCACATTTTGGAGGAGATCCTCGGGGTCTTCTGCGACGATAAGGCAATACTGTAGTGGCTTACAGCCATGGTGGCTGCTTCATGGGAAAAATGGGGTGGAAAACGCTTAATAGCAGTCAGTGTTGACCAGCTACCGACACTGACAAAAGCGACGATCTGGATTTCGGCAAACCTGAGGAACCAGAAATGGTCCTAAGGAGGCTCGGTTTCCAGAACCAACAACTGAAGGTGGAACGGGTGGTTCCTTACCCGCCTGCTGGAAGGACTCCTTCTGGTAATGGGGGTGGATAAGGATGATGCAGAGGCCATCGAAAAAAGGGGATGAAACTGAAGCATATGTTCAGTGACATCCGCGTAAAATTAAGGAAGAGCCTGAAACCCAAATGTAGGTAACTTGGCTGTTGTGTGTCCCGATTGATGTAACAAAAAAAAGGAACACCTACAGATGTAATTCAGTGTAACCTGCATCACTGCAAGTCGGCGGTAGCCACGCTAAGCAGGGAGCTTGACGTGGTGCGGGATTGCATTGCTTTGGTTCAAGAACCCTGGACCTTAAAAAACAGGGTTTGCGGACCAAGCAAACCAGGTAGTGTTATCTTTTACACATCCCCAGGTAAAACACCTAGGGCGGCTGTATATACTGCCCAAGGAAGTATAAAGCCATCTTTCTACAGTACTACAGTACCCACAAAGGACCTTACAGCCGTCCGAGTGAGGGTCTGCTTGGAAGACGAGGAAAGGGAGGCGATGTTGGCATCCATCTACCTGCCCTCAGAGCGCTTCCACACCGTCACCAACAACAGAAATGGAAGCACTGGTTCGATTCTGCGAGTCAGTTAAAATACCCTTAATAATAGGGTGCGACTCAAACTCACATCACCAGGAATGAGGCAGTGAAGTCAAGACAACAATGACAGGGTTAAGTCACTGCATGATTTTACACTAAGCTCTATCTTTGATTGCTACCATAGTATCATTGACCTTACACTTGTCAGTGCTGATATTACAAACTATGTCAACAACTGGCACGCATGCATCTCAAAAAATATCAATGTCAGATGGATAAAATTCCAAATTATTATTATTATTATTATTCCAAATATTGTTTCTGTAGTTGTCTACTTTTCCATTGTTAGTTTTTGTATATATGTCTGTAACTTAAGAAGAAATAAAAAGTATTATTATTATTATTAATTACAATAAAAGGCTCAGTCAGGACTCAATACAGAGATCCATGGCTGACTAAGAGGGAACTATACGAAACGACCCTCGCAAGGATCATTAAGACCAGAGCTCTAGAAACAGAGCCTATAAAAGATATACCTGACCTGGAAAAAACAATAAATGCACTCCAGAAGGGAATAATCACAGCCTATAAGAAAGCATGTCCTCAAAAAGACAAAGAAAATGAGGGCACCATACATCAATGGTGGAGCAAACGACAGAGCCATGAACATGCAAAATAACTCCGAATGGAACAAGTACAAAGATGCCCAACGTGACTACAAAAAGTTGGTAAGGGAAAGAAAGAGGGAGACCTGGAGGCTATCCTGCACAGGGATAGAGAATGCTTCCGAAGCTTCGCGGCTGAAGCAGGTCCTCTTTAAAAATCCATTACCAAGGCTACTCAGCCTAAAACAGGAGGACGGTACATACACGGACTCCCCTGAAAATACAGGCAAACTACTACTGAGAACCCATTTCCCGGACTGATATTTTGTCAGTGATGGGAGCCCCACGGATATAACCACAGAGTCCTGAACCAAAACAGATTGGGAACTGGCAGGCTCCAGGGTCACTGACGAGAGAGTAGCATGGGCAATAGAGAACTTCCACACCATATAAATTCGCAGGGATGGATGG
This sequence comes from Ocypus olens, assembly GCA_910593695.2. Classification (NCBI taxonomy): domain Eukaryota; kingdom Metazoa; phylum Arthropoda; class Insecta; order Coleoptera; family Staphylinidae; genus Ocypus; species Ocypus olens. The sequence continues at coordinate 34,253,230 of OU343047.1, forward strand.
GATATATCCTGCCCTTAGAGACTATCCATTACATCCGATCCAACACGCTTACTAAGAAGGCAAATCGATGGAACCAGCTCTACATTCAGTAGTGAGTCGTATCGGTCGATTCCTGGAAAACAAAGCCTGCACTCTAGTGGCTTTCTTGGATATAGAAGGGGCTTTTGCTAAAACCATCTTCCTAAAAATAACAGCTGCATTCCAACAACGAGGGATTTCAGAGGTTCTGATCCAATGGATCTGCAACATACTGCGATAGAGAACAGCCATGATAACTATAGGGGACGCGCAACTCGTCTGCAAAGTTGGCAGTGTGCGCCGTTTAATAAACTGAGGAGCAAAAAATTACGAGGAGCTTCAAGACAAGGTCAAGACACATTTAAATTCATTGGCGGCAACATTTTATGAAGAGGGTATTGGAAAGCTCATTCACAGGTACGACAAATACCTTAATCTCCAAGGTGATTATGTCGATAAATAACCATAAGTGTACGTAACTTTTGGTATAAAAATCATTGTTTTATATACACTTGTCTTCTTATTATGGCCCATCGGAGGTTGAAAGAAAAAACGACCCTCGTATATCACTTTACGTCATCCTCAATGTAATGGACCCTCACATTCCTTTGCTTTTAACATGAATGCACACGTATATCCTTAACCGGCATCCTAACCGCCCAAATTCGGCTGGTTAAAACTTGAAACTTTAACCCGACTTTAATCAATGATTAAATGGCGGTGCAAACGGATTAACTTATAACCAGTGATTAAAGAGCTAACAGTGTGCGGTGCAAACGGGCATCAGATGGGAAGATTTACAAAGGGCCCATTGAGGCCTACGTTCAGCGGACCTCTCTGCCCTCCCATCGGAACAATCCAGATCCAGATCACATTCACGGACTCCCTGTTTTTTGATTAATCTCATAATTAATTATGTGTGTTGGCTCAGAGTAGAAAAGTAATAATGGTAGAGCGGTGTTTATTTACAGACGTAGATGCAAAGTCTGGATTGTCGTAGTTGAAGGCAACAGCTAATTGTTGGGTACTGCCGGAAGGGATCTTCTTTAATTACACTTAGTACTTGTTCTTCAAGTCGTACTGTGTGCCTCTGCCATAACCAGCCACTGTTCACATTTTTGGGGACAAACATACCTGTTTCACGTAGTCCGTAGTCGTTAATTTAGCCTTTGGTAAACGTTTGTAGTATACCCTCAATTTTTAAAATGTACTCAATACTTTTCGATAGTTTTGCCATATGTGCGTAACATAAATCCATTGTAATTAAACAAAACGAAAATAACACAAAAATACCAAAACCTTGAAACCCGGAAACTAAAACAAATTGATAATAATGAGGAAAGCAGAATTCGCTACTGTGTTAAAATTTGACAGCAGGGAATGACGTTGCTGGTTCTATGAAAATAAGCTAATTAAGAATTTATAATACACATTTCAGATAGAAAGATAGCACACATTGATAAATAATCTTCAAACTAGTCATGTTATCGAAATTGTAGGGTTTTCCGTAAATTAATATTGAATAATAACGCATATTAAAGGACTGGATGGCTCTGGAAGCATGGTACATCATTTTAGAATTAAGATATGCGGCTTGAATTTTTAAGAAGAATATCGCCACGGGTAGACTTTCCGCCAATTTATACACACCCGATATCATCAATGGAATGGACCTTAGTTACTCATAATTCGTTAGTTATAAATCAACAAACTATTGTTTCGTATATATCATCAATGGACCTTAGTTATACGAATCAACAAACATTAATAATAACGTGCAAATTTTGGGGTTATTTTTATGTTCGACTGTTCATTTATACTTCAATATATGGACTGATTAAGTCCAAAATTTGGGTGTTTATTGGACTCTTATGTCAATGTCAGAAATGCCAGCTTTAATTATAATCAAAACATCAAATAAACACTACTAGATTACTAGTGAAAAAGAGATAGCGAGAGTACTTACTATTATTCATTATATTTATTCCCAAAGAAAATTGCAAGGTAAGGATGTTTATTATGTGAGTTGGATTATTTATAGTGATCATCCATTTTGTATGAAATTTACAATGAATAACATTGAATTAGTGCAGCACACTATACTCCATCTGGGATATACAAAGAGCTATGGAATGCGCGTGGAAAGTGATAGTGGTCTTTACCAGTGGCGCAGCATAAATTCTATAATATTATGATTTTGATTTTTAAATTAAATATCTTTAAGTATTTTTTTGATTATTACGATGTATAATTAAATTTAAAACATATTTAAATATGTTTGTGTCATTATTATTGCTATTACAATGCTAAATCAATCCAAGACAAATTGTAAAAATATTAATTAATTGCTGCAGTATAGATCTTCAATTTAATAGAAGTGAGAAGAAAAGTTGCATATCAATTAAATAGCAACCCAAACATTTGCATAACAAGTTTTGTTTGACTTAATTTTAAGCTTGTTCTATAGTACAGTATCTATAAGTATGATGATTTCCACAACTGGTCATAAACTTTAATTAACAAAGAAATCACTAAAAATCTCTCCTGTTCATCATCATTTATATTTAAAAAATTGATGCCACTAAATTGTAATCATTTTGCCCATAGTTTTAATATTGGGTTCAGAGTTGGCTATTAGATTAATTTTTCTACGTTCCTACTTTACTGGAAATGCCCTTGCATCATTGAATTATAACATTGCAACTGATAAAACTAGTTCATAACGAACAAAAACGAGTAGAAATAGTAGACTAATGTTTTAAATAATAACTACATCCTCACCAAGAATTGCAGCTGGTAAAGTAAGGGACTGAATTTCGGTAGGTTGGTAGAATTTTTGGGCCGCTAAACCTTTTAATATTGATATGGGTAACGGAACGCTACTCCATGCTTGCATAGATGTTGCTATCTCAATGTCATCTCTTCCATTGGAAACAAAACCTTTAATTGTCGTTGTCGTTGAACCTGACTTTGACGGACCGAGTTCTTGTTTTTGGTTTTTATTTTTATTCACTTTAGATTTCTTCTTGGGTTTCGACCTTGTTTCTTCATCCAAAATCTTATTTAAAGATTTTTTCTTCTTATTTACAGGGGCCTCAGGTTTCTTTGATTTCTGAAAATTATATTCATTTTAATTCATTTATTTATAAAGTAAATATCTCAGATTTATTAATAGTTCTTATGTGTCTCTCTAAATACATATATAATTTCTAAGATAACTTAAAGAGATTGGAACATGAATTCAATAAATTTAAACATGTTGATAATTTCAGTTAAGGCATTGATGAAAATGTAACTCATATCCTCATAAAATTAAAGAACTAATTAGAGAACGCAAAAGTAAACAATGTCATGTTGCATAAGCTAATAGTTTTGTACATATCGGTGGTATTGCACCTCAAAATACCACCCCATGGATATTTATTATGGTCCGATTCAATAGTAATTTATTTTATAACTGCTATTAGCTGAAAACTCGTACTAATACGTGTCCTTTTTCCAAGGATAGTCAGGTAGAAATTAAATTAATAATACAATACTCTCTACATTAAAAGCACCGTCATTAGATGTGAACATTGAAAACTCATCCTACAGTTTTGTTGCAATTTCATCTTTGGGATTAAAATTCATGATTATATAAAAGAATTATCAATGGTAAGCGTCTGTCAACGGGGGGGTTGCAGTAGCTCGTAACATGCAAATTGAGATAATTACGCATTTGTTAAGACGCGTGGATAAACTAAGGGCCGATAACACGTCAACCTACCTACCTGTTATAAGTCCACCAAAAAAATGTATACACTCTTTGTCAGACTGTATCGAGATATTGATATTGTCAATTGATTTGAATTGCGAGTATGTTTATGATATTTTATTTGACAGACGCAGTATTTTCATCATCGTGAGAGTGAGAAAACAAAATTTTGAAGTGGCTTACCAGGTTGCTAATGCCGTTGAAGGTGCAGCTTGAGATGGAGGTTGGAAACAGAACCCCAAACCCGCCTCACAATTAAAAGCATTATTGAACGATTGAGATCAAGGGAGGGTGACAAGGTCACAGTATGTAGGCGCTTGTATGAGCCCATTATACACCTCTATTTTGAGTGGGAGAGCTAGCTCTCCAGCCACCCTACCCTTTTTATAAAGTTTAGGATCTTGCTGGCGAACAAGCCTCCCAGGTTGGCCGGTCTTGGCCATGACATCCCCAGCAGGATTTTCCTTGTATTAGCTAAAGCGGGACAGTGACATAGGACATGTTCTACCGACTCTGCTTCGTTACAGCCTCTACAGATGGGGTTTGTTAAAACTCCGTATGAAGGTGGCATTATTGCCACGTAAAGGAATATAGGGTAGACCACATACAGCTACAAATCCTGCTTCGTTGGCTCTCTAATTGGAAAGATTTGTTACTGCTCCACAAGTCTGCTATCTAATGTGCCCATGAAGTGGAAATTAGTAGTAAAGGTGTAGCGCCGAAATCTGAAAGTTGCAAAGTGAAAAGTTTACAGCAGCATGTGCAGCGATCTCCATTGATAAATTGACCGCTCGTCGCTCCTGTAGGTGACTGGCCACCAACGGCTAACATTTTGCACATCTACAATAACCATGTGCTTAACTGAAGACAGTACTACATGTGTTATCAGTATTTAAATGTAAAACAAACATATAATAAATATATAAATATAATTCCTTAAAATGTGTATACATTTTTTTGGCGGACCCTGTATAATAGTTATTTATGTACAGAGGGTATTATGCACATATGAGGGCGACAAGGTTAGAAGTTATGTTAGGTGTCCAAGGAGTATAAACTTCAAATAATGTCCCTGGTCCATACAAACTAGTTTTTCAATCCCGGAAAGGTTTTATATCTCTTCATCACCTGAATATCTATTCCGTTTCGGAATAATAAGAATGGAGAAAAATATTACATGTAAAATTTGGAATGTGTGTTAATATCAGTTTTTTTACATTATTTTTAAAGCTTATTATGCTGAATGATTTGGTACCCAACAAAATAGTTTCTGTAAATTATTTTTTATAATTTACATCTTCTTGTTAAATGTTGCTTTATGGACTGATTTTTATTATGTAAGCAATCTCTTAATGGAGAGTCCGCAAAGAGCAGACCTTATGACAAGAGAGAATCCAGTAAGTTTGAAAAGTTTTAAGGGAGGTGGAGGAGCATTCAAAACCTATATCCAAGAGTGTCTATTTTTTCCTTTGCTTGCTACACCATCGACAGAATGAATTCCCACATGTACATTTACCAAACATGTGCTTTGTCATATATTTTACGGTATTTTACAGATAACAAAGAGGAGCTAGCCTGCTCTGCAGCTATTCTGACGTTGTAGGTGAGTAAAATTTGAAATTACAACGTTCCACGCGCTCTTAATCATGTTTTTTTGATGAAATTATTTTAAATATAAATCCTTAACTACATGCAAAGTGGAACAAATTGTATATTATACTTGTTTAATAAGGATTGTGGAGCACTCGTTAAATTGGATCCAGTACCACTCGTGCCACAATGGACCTTTTTATTCAACTTGTATAATAATGTACCGTGAGATCAAAAACTAGAAAATAGTCGCCAGCACATTTTCTGAGAATGCCTATAAAAATTCAAGTAAAATTATATTGGCTGTCTGGAATTCTCCTATGCTGTGGAGTGTATATTTTGTTAATTGTTTTAAAAATACTTTTGTGTGTTTTATCTGACAATTTTCAACATTAGCAGTGATTTTCATAGCTATTAATAATAAATGAATGATAAAAAAATTAGAAACAACTTTACTTGTTGCAGAAAGCATTAGATAAATACAAGAAAACGAAATGTAGCCTGAATATATGAATATTCAACCTGTTCGTTAATCTGCAAGCAAAAAATTAAGTCTTACTAAGACTATAAACAAATAACTTATTGAAACAACTACTTCCCTGGCTAGTGCCACGCCGGATATTGAATGATAGAAAAGAAATTTGCATGTTATTACTAGTACTACTAGATAATAACATTGGTAAACCAATCTGCAAGCAAAAAATTAAGTCTTACTAAGACTATAAACAAATAACTTTTGAAACAACTACTTCCCTGGCTAGTGCCACGCCGGATATTGAATGATACAAAAGAAATTTGCATGTTATTACTAGTACTACTAGATAATAACATTGGTAAACCAATGTTATTATCTAGTAATAACATTGGTTTACCAATGTTAAAAGAAATTTGCATATTATTACTAGTACTACTAGATAATAACATTGGTAAACCAATGATAATAACATTGGTAAACCAATGTTATTATCTAGTAGTACTAGTAATAACATGCAAATTTCTTTTAACATTGGTAAACCAATGTTATTATCTAGTAGTACAAGTAATAACATGCAAATTTCTTTTGTACCATTCAATATCCGGCGTGGCATTAGCCAGGGAAGTAGTTGTTTCAATAAGTTATTTGTTTATAGTCTTAGTAAGACTTAATTTTTTGCTTACAGATTAACGAACAGGTTGAATATTCATATATTCAGGCTACATTTCGTTTTCTTGTAGGTTGAATATTCATATATTCAGGCTACATTTCGTTTTCTTGTATTTGTATTTGGCTGAAAATCCAAAAATCAGCAGAAGGTGGCTATAGAAACATGTTTTTATTGATAAATCTCAAGAATCCTTAATATTTTGTTATACAAATTATATATCATTGGAAAGCTTATTAAAAATGCCATAAATTGGTGGCAACTTATATAGGGTGTAACATTAAAAAAAAAATAGTTATCCAATATTTTGCGTATGTTGACACCCTGTATAGCAGTATGAACAAAAAAGAACCAAAGCCGATTTGTATTATTCTTCAAGATGTGGAAAATTCTTTAGTGTATAAAAAATGACGCTAGCTTTGCTAGGAGTGCTTCTGCAATTTTTTCAATGTGTCCTTGTTTTTGCCACAAATTTGCCCATAACTAACCAATCGTCCATAATAGACCCATACTATCTTATATTATTTTTATCAGCTTCTCAAGAGGGTTGAAAATAAAGTATCAAATATAGGGTGTTCCATTTAAAAAAACATAACTTTGTTCTGTTATGTATATTGGGACACCCTGTACAAAAACATACATATTTTTAAAATATGTAGAATAAGTGTGGGTACCAATTCAAGAAAACTAGAAGTCGATATCTTAAATAGCAAATAAGTTATGGGGCTTTTACAGATCACTGGGTCACCCGGTATATTGATAATAAATGGTCTTACGTAATCTAATTCTTAACTAGTTCGCAAAAAAATCAAGATTTGTATTTTTTCCCTAGCATCCTGAACATTCTAACAAATAATTTTGACTTTCTCCGTTATGAAGTACAGGAAAGTATTGTGATCGTGAACATTTTTTTTCGTGGGGTGGGTACATTCATTAAGATATTTTCATATGGAATTGATTCTTCACATCTCAATGTTCTTCACGGAGTTGCACCATAGCTGCAACAAATTATTCTTCCTTAATGGTGATTATTTCTTCCTTGTTTAGCTATCCCAGAGAAACTTGAAATGATTTGTAATACTCTATAAGCAAGTTGCTTTCATCTAGTGGTTGAAAGAAGTGATTTTCTCTTGAACAAGACGTTCTTCCACAACCCGTTGCGAACATTACAATAAATGGAAACAATTAATTGTTAAAATGTTCAGATACAGAAAAAAATACAAATCTTCTTTTTTCGAAAACTGCTTAATAATTAACCTATGTAACACCATTTATTATGAGAATAATTTTTTTTTGCATCTTCCATGTTTCTTTTTTTTTATTGCCCAACCACAAAAAAACTCCCTCCTGATTTTTTTATGGTGAAAACAATTGATTATTAGCATTATGGTAAAAAATTTGAGGTGGTGAAACTTGTGGTTTTGCAGTAATAAATTCCTGAAATTTTCAACTAAACAATATTTGATTGCACATTTGTAAAGGTTACATGTAAATTTCCAGCATTTTACAAATTGTATTTTGTCTTTCAAATAACCAAAATGAACAAAATTGGTTCATAAATCACCCTGTATAATACGCTGAGTTATGTTTTGGTTGATAGAGTAATTTTGAAGACTAAAGTTCAACTAAACTTGACCACTAAATTAGAATGAATTATCTTTATTAGTTTCAGGGGAGCACTTTAACAATTTTGTTCAAATGTTTATATAAACAACTGAATAACAAAAAAACGGCTCGGTTTCAACCCCCACAACGCAGGTCACTTTAATCTCCAAGTAAAGAGGAATCCAAAAATGCTAAAATATACAGGGTGTTCCATTTTTAAAAAAACATAAGTTTGGTCTGTAACTTTGTTATAAGACACCCTGTATAAATTTATATATTTTTAGGGCATACAGCTTACTATTATGCACAACTTTAGTATAAAACATTTTTCAAACTTTTGACAAATAAGCACGTGATTGACCGTTCCCAGAGCTCTAAAACACCCTGCATATACCGGTGACCCAGGGATCTGTAAAAGCCCCATAACTTATTTGTCATTTGAAATATCGACTTCTAGTTTTCTTGAACTGGTACCCACACTTAGCCGATTTGTATTATTCTTCATGATGTGGAAAATTCTTTAGTGTATAAAAAATGACGCTAGCTTTGCTAGGAGCGCTTCTTCAATTTTTTCAATGTGTCCTTGTTTTTGCCTCAAATTTGCCCATAACTAACCAATCATCCATAATAGACCCATACTATCCTCTACTATTTTTATCAGCTTCTCAAGAGGGTTGAAAATAAAGTATAAAATATAGGGTGTTCCATTTAAAAAAACATAACTTTGTTCTGTTATGTATATTGGGACACCCTGTACAAAAACATACATATTTTAAAATATGTAGAATAAGTGTGGGTACCAGTTCAAGAAAACTAGAAGTAGATATCTCAAATAGCAAATAAGTTATGGGGCTTTTACAGATCCCTGGGTCACCCGGTATATCTGATATTTTGATATTTATATAAATATCGGATATATTCCGAACCCTGCTCCCAAAACATCCAGCCTAACATTCAAATTTATTTATTTTTTTATTTTCAGTTACCAAATATCTTTAATAAATTCGGTTCTCGATTAACATGTAAAAAAAATTAAATATTCAGGATTGTTCAAATCAGGCACTTGGTTGGTTTCACAATTTTTATATTTTATTCCAGATGTCGTTGTAAACAAGAACGACAACATCTGGAATATGTCAATAATGACCGCCCTAATTACATGAATATACCATTTTAACTATACAAGCAAAAAAAAATCTTTTCAGTACCATTCCTAGATAATGATTTAAACATCGAAACTACTCGGAATAAAATATAAAAATTGTGAAACCAACCAAGTGCCTCATTTTAACAATCCCGAAGACCAATATTTATTTATTAGCGTATTTACTGTTCGTTTTGTGAAAATATTAACACATTTCAAATATTACATGTAAATTTTTATAGCCCGCTTTATAATTCAACAGCCTGTATAAACAAACAGTAACTTAAGTGAAAAATAAAATAATAGCTAACACTTACACTTTGTTGTGGGAGAAATTCACTTAAATCATATTCGGTACATTCTTCAATTCCAACTAAACCTTCAGTGCCTTCTTTCAATAATGTAACATCTACATCTACAGGTTTCCAAACGGCTTTCTTTGCTATTTTTCCCATTTTAAAACAAAGCAAATTACATCAAGCTTTACCACAACATAACCAAACATCCACACGTGTATTTGCTCTCATAGACATGAGAAAGACTGTAAACTAAATACATGTCGCCTCAGAATGTAGCGCCTAGGGTAATAGAAAGGGAAACTAAAAATTTTGCGGGAATATTGAAGTTAAATTAGTATTGTATTTTTTTGATAAATTGTTAAATGAAATTGTAATTGACTGTGAAATAAAGTAAAAGAAGAGAACAAATTATTATTAGTTTGTATTAAATAATCACCATTACTTACATACAGAATATGCAGGACACAATATATAAAAATAAGGAACTTCTTGTTTGAAAATGGTAATTGTTTTACCGAAACTTAAGTCACAAAAATAAATATATAAGTTATACAAAACAAAGTTAAAAGCGTTTTATTATAGGAAATTCTCGTCTCTTGTTATATGATAACCTTTTCTAAATATTTCCTGCATAATAAGCATATTAGACTCTACTATTTAGAGAAAATACTGATTATAGAACATATTTATCACAAAGTAATGGCTTCCACCAATAGGCACTGAACTCTATACATACTACCGTGGACAAAAAAGTCACCCCTAATTTGTCATGTGTCTATTATTTCTTATTTTTTAGTGTTGAGAATTTGACTTATGTAACCTTAATATTTGACAGTGACAGTAATAATTAGCAATACAGTAAATCTAAACGTGATAATAATGTTTATTAAATTAATATTTTGTAACATTTCCTCTATTATCTATAACACTATTTAGACGCCTAGGAATAGATACTAATAAATTCGTAATATAGGAAAAAGGTACTATTTGCCTTCCAACAAGCTTTGATTTCGTGCTAGAGTTCATCCGCACTTCTGGGTGTGAAATTTGCATTGTACATACGTTGTGTAATAAACCCCCACACATTTTCCATCGGGTTTAAACATATACCTATTAGTATATACCGCGCTCTATATATAGAACGCGTATGCAGTCGCGAAGTCAATATGACAAGGAGGAAATGACCCAGGTGTGTGCTCGTTTCCTTGACGCTTGCGTCGATTCCGATAACCGACCAATAAGAAATTTCGTATATTCAAATTATACTGCCGCAAATAGATTAAATCTAGAAACCATTCTACATATTGGTTTAATAAAATAGGCACACATTTATATAAACAACAGTAAATTTTGAAATGGTAAGTTTCCCGTGCACTATCATGTAGCCGCGACATCGGCGGAAAAAGGTTTACACATGACCTGGCCATGTGGTTTTTCGCTCTATGGAAGGACACTTGAAGAGAGGTGATACAAGATAAGAAATCACAAAAGTCTAGTTAGTACGTAAAGACAAACGTAGTTTTGAATGAGATCTCGTGAACGATTGGTAAATTTGACAGTAATAAATAGATAATCGCATTTTATTCTGAATGGTACTGGTTGTCCATCCAACTTCAAATGTGGAGCATAAATGAAACCCTCTCAACAAATTGCCAATTAGCAGAATAGCATTATTTAATAAATATAAAAAGCGGGTTACTTTTGCTTATCCTCTACGAAATATTTGACTCGCAGATGATGGACAGAAACAACATATAAAATGGCAGCTAACTGAAAATTTATATGAGATACAAACAAAAGGAGGCCTCCATGCTGCTAATAAATTAAATAAGAAGCACATAGAATATCATGATAATCGTATGAATGTCAAATTGGCTGTACAGACTTTGTGTTGCAAAGAGCGCAGTAAAAAAAAAATGAACGCTAAAAACTACACAGGAACATATTGTTCTAACATATATAAACATTTTCCCGCATTAAAGACATTTTCTTGATTAATTTGTATTATTTTATATAACCTTTTACAAAAGCAAACTCGCCAGCAGAGAACAGCTGATCGTTTAAACACCGTCTACCGCCATACATGCGCGCTTATACAGAGCACACACCCATTGGAGAGAAAGAGACAAAAGTTACTTCACCGTACGTTCAGAAGGCGCCATATAGACTAATAGATACTATATACCATATACTATGTATATGGGTTTAAATCTCGACTTACTGCTGGTCAGGGTAATACATTAATATAGTTCTTCAAGAACCATTTTCAAACAATCGCAGAAGTATGCGCAGGACAGTTATCCTGTTGAAACATAAAGGTGTGTTCTGGAAATATAATAGATACTGAAGGTATCATAACGTCGTCCAGTATAATATCTCTGTACACCACACCATTTAAAGTCTGGTCTAAACGATAAAGTATACCAACCCCTGCCGAAGAAATTCATCCCCATTTATTCACAGAGAACTCTCTTTGAAGTTTGTGGAGATAGGATTCTTCAAATCGTGCATTTCGTGACCGGTATACTTTCGTTCTTCCATTATAAGATGATTGAAACGTTTTTTATCTGAAAATATCACTTTACTCCAAAAGTCTTCTTGCCTCGGAAGATATTCCAGTGCAAAACCAATTCTGCTGTCATTAATTTGAGTCAATAGAGGTTTTCTGGCTGCGCCATGACAAGATAACGCACTTAAATTTAGACGTCTGCGAGCTGTTCGGCAACTTGTAGCATTTTCAAACGGTTTTTCTATTAAATAGTTTATAACCGCATTATCTTCCTCATTATTTGAAACTTTTGGGTGGCCCAAACCTTTAAGGGTAGGGTACCCATTAAATTAGCCGCTCAAGAAATCGAATATATCGTTGTAAATATAAACTTCTTCGAAAAGTTTATTTTGATAACATATTATATAAAGATCGATTATTATTTCTGTGTTTACGTTTTGGTTTAATCGTTATTATTAACAAAGTTAGCAACATTTTACTTTGAACAGACAAACTGTAGAACCAAGTAAGTAACAACATTGAAATTTGACTTGTAGCCAACCAATACATACATCTAGGCAATGAAGTAATTTGAAGGCAAAATCATAGTTAATAAAAAAATTATGAACGAATTAGGAGACAAATGAATATTAAAATGATGTTTTTTGTGTCTATTTCCATTAGTATTGGTCAAAACTTGATAAAATTTTCTTACTGTCTAGACAGGAACATAATTGACATATGTGCAAAATTTCAAAATAATCCTGTGGCAACTTTTTAAGATAGTCAATCAGAAAGAAATAAAAAAGTTATGTAGATATTTCTTGCAGCGAGTCTATTGCTCTTCATCCTAGTACGGGCATTCGGCCACTTGAGCGTGATGGTAGTGTGCGCGGGGATTAGGGGATACGTTATGATGGGGGAGTTTATTTTGCGCGACGTTCAAATCGTTCTTCCGTGCTAGATTTCGTATGCCATATGCATATTCACCTGCATGCCCAATAACATCGCATGTTATTCACATTTCTGCATCACTCGCGACGGCGGCACTTACTCATATTAGTGTATCTAGTTACAACTGCACTAAAAAAATAAACAAGGGACCGGAGGGCAGGGCACCTGCGACGATTACGATTTATAACATGTACATACTAGTAATGCGTTCAATAAAATTTATAAATCAATTACGTCATTTTTGATAAATAGAAGTTGTTGATCCCCTCATCATTGCAGAGTACAAAACTAACTTGAAAAGTATACAAGCTAATAAGAATAGTCACATGATCGGGGAATTCCAGATATTTATTAGTAAATAATTTAAGACCGATACAGTGACGGTTCGCGGGGTGACTCATGGTACGGCCGAGGTAGCAATACAGATAGGTGGGGTCGGTTGCAAAGACGGCTGGCGGCGTGATCTATCTGTATTACCATCTCTGCTACCTCGGCCGTACCAGAGTCACCCCGCGAGCCGTCACTGGTCCGATAATTTATAGAGTATTAATTGGAAATTGTTTTTTTGTTTTGTTTGTTTTTGTTTAACGTTCGGCTGTTTATTATCTATTCCACAATTTTTTTTATAGAAAACATTTTTAGGTCTGCTTTTTAAAAAGTATTTACCCACTGGTATCCCACTATATTGCCAATTAAATACCGGTACCCCCAGCACAGTGGTCCAGCCGCCCTAAAAAGCTGGCCAAAAATGGCGGCAAAATATGTGGAAATGACATAAAAAATTGATGAAAATTAGTATATGGGGGTTTTCGAGGTCGCAGATTACGAATCTAAAGTCAAAATGAATTTAAACAAAATTGATGATCCATTTTTCATTCAGCGCGTTTTTCAATTTTTTTAAACTTCAAGTAACTCCTATAGCAAACAATTTAGTGTTAAGTGTGATATTTCATTAATTTTGGGAGGTGAAAAGCTACTCAAAAATGAAATAAAAAATGATGATTATTGTGGGTATCTTAATAACGAAACGTCGTATTTTAGAAATAAAATTATTTTTTGGAAGAGCTTAATATTGTAAGAAACATAATGCAATATAATTTTCCACATAGGCCTTCTGTATGTTTTGTACACAAATATGAAAAATTTATATTCGCAAGTCGTATTATTATGCATTCAAAGCACTCACTATATCTTACGACTTTAACGGCTCATCATGGACTATGGGGTACCACTTTATTTTAATTATTAATATTTTATAATGCTATCCACGTTTATCTTTCAAACTACCTTAGTTTTGAAGCTTCTTTTCGACTTTGCAATTTAGGATTTTGGCCAGATTTTGAGTGCAGCTGGACCACTGTGCAGTGGCGTAACTGTAATGAGGCAGAGGAGGGAACTGCCTCCGAACCCTGGGTCTAGAGGGATTTTGGGGTATAATATCCCAGCCGCACTGTAGTTCATATTGAATTTCAATGCAGATGAGGTTATGTTATGTCGGCGAGGTTTTACTTTGCACACATTTTGTATTTTTTAATTGATTATTAATTGGCTTGTAACTCAGGTACGATATTTTATTGCTAAGTCTCGTCTATAATAATTGTCGTAAATATGCTGTTCTCTAATTGGAAATTTGAGACATGAAAAGGGACATAATAGAGTGAATAACGTGTCTTTGTAATTGCCTAAAGAAAATTAATTTGACTTTGCAGCAACATGAAGACAAAGTTCTTACAGAAATTGCTTTAGGAATTCTACATTAACATTTTAACAAATTAATCTTAAGCAATATGTCCAATCAAAATCATTTGAACTTTGCAGTAACTAAAATGGCTAGCTGACCAAAAATACACTTTTTCCAAAATTGCTCTACAAATTCTACATTGATTTCAATAGATGATTGGAATTTTGACATAGTGATATAAAAGAGCCGACAACAGAACTTTGGGTTAGAATATGCTCTACTTTCATCACTATTGTATTTAAACTTCCGGCTAGATTCGCCACATTCAACATAGCAGCAGAGAAAGATTACGCAGAGTTCAGAAGCCTTTACATACATTAATTTTATAAGGTAGAAAGTAAAAAGAAATAAGGAATCAGTTTTAAAAACTTTTTAAACATTACAACCTATAATATAGGGCAATATTTTTAAGACTAAAACGAAATAATATAATTTAAAGGACTGAAGGACTCGATCGATGGCCCTTTCTAACATATGTATGTTGGAATAAAGTTCATGTATGTAATATAATTTTTAAAATGTCCATGTGGCCATCATGTTACTTTCTTTATTTGAGAGTATAAAATGGGTTTTTCGGATGTTTTGCATTTTTCAAGTCTGATTTCGAACAAAAATTATTCATTATCTCAAAAAAGTCAAAATTTTTCCATTCAAAATTTTTTCTCGAAAATCAAAGAGTTTACGAAATTCATCCATCAACAAAGGATTGTTATCTTAAATAGTTAAATAATCTTTTTTGTAATAGAGAGAGACAGTACATTTATTGAGACACTTTTACAAATGACCCCAACAGGCAATTTAAAAATGTCTATTAGATTTTGAGACACAGTGCCCATAAAATGACAAACTTAGAGATAGGTCGACACAGCACACGCACATACAGACCATTTTCCAAAAAAATAATTGTTTTCGGGAACCTCAAAATGAATATTTTCATTTTCAATCTCGAAAACAATACTGTACGGCGAAAGTTAAAATATGTTTAACATTTTAAATGATGTACAAGTCTATACTCTTTAGAATAGTAGAACACCAATTTGGAAAAGGAATTTCATTTGGAAACTAATATTACTATAAGACATAAAGTAAAATAACCTTATAACAACAACGAAGAGGTGTAAAACTTGCTAAGTTTTTATTAATCCTACGTTTCCAGTCTTGAAGCAAATTATTTTGGCAAATAATTTGACTTAATGATTCGTAAATTCAAAAATGTTTTGAAGAATTGGAAGCATTTGTACCGGTGCGATCAATAAATATATTTTGCCAGAAAATGTGCATTACTTATATAATGGGCCCATACAACAGATATGGTTTCAAACTACATTATAAAATCTATTGGTAGCTTTTGGAGATTTTTTGTATGCCAGTAATGAAAATTTCAAGTTATAATCCCCAAGATATTATTTCTTGGGAATTACTTGCTTACGATTATGTCGCCCTTCAACTGTGTTTGAACGACGCTCGCTAGACCGTGAAATGGTTGGGTTAGGCAGGATTTGGTGTAAACACTACAGCAGAAGTGTTTTTTTTATAACTTCTCACCCGCCACCACCGATGCAAAAAAAATAACCACAATACATATTCTAATACGGTTTTCACGCTCGCACTGTAGCGGGGTGCAGACGTATAATAGCCTCTCTCTTTTAGAATTGCAGGCGCAACCTTGAATGTATTAGATATACGGAAATAGCACTGAGTTAATTTACCCTCGCTGTAAGCTGGGTTGCCTACAGTCATACCAATTTGATTTAATCCCCCTCTCGCGGGCGTTTGCCGTACTTTTGATGGATACCCTACCGTTAATCTGCTCCAATCGCCTTTCATTCCTCCACATTTTTCAAATTTTTTGCACTGTACGTCTACTTACATTAACGGTAAGGTATCCATAAAAAGTACGGTAAACGCCCGCGAGAGGGGGATTAAATCAAATTGGTATGACTGTAGGCAACCCAGCTTACAGCGAGGGTAAATTAACTCAGTGCTATTTCCGTATATCTAATACATTCAAGGTTGCGCCTGCGATTCTAAAAGAGAGATGCTATTATACGTCTGCACCCCGCTACAGCGCGAGCGTGAGAACCGTATTAGAATATGTATTGTGGTTATTTTTCTTTCGCATCGGTGGTGGCGGGTGAGAAGTTATAAAAAAGACTTCTGCTGTAGCGTTTACACCAAACCCCGCCCAACCCAACCATTTCACGGTCTAGCGAGCGTCGTCCAAACACAATTGAAGGGCGACATAATCGTAAGCAAGTAATTCCCAAGAAATAATCTCTTGGGGATTATAACTTGAAATTTTCATTATTGTCATACAACAAATCTCCAAAAGCTACCAATAGATTTTATAATGTAGTTTGAAACCATATCTGTTGTATGGGCCCATTATATAAGTAATGCGCATTTTCTGGGAAAAATATATTTATTGATCGCACCGGTACAAATGCTTCCAATTCTTCAAAACATTTTTGAATTTACGAATTATTAAGTCAAATTATTTGCCAAAATAATTTGCTTCAAGACTGGAAACGTAGGATTAATGAAAACTTAAGATAGCAAGTTTTACACCTTTTCGTTGTTGTTAAAAGGTTATTTTACTTCATGTCTTATAGTAATATTAGTTTCCAAATTAAATTCCTTTTCCAAATTGGTGTTCTACTATTCTAAAGAGTATAGACTTGTACATCATTTAAAATGTTAAATATATTTTAACTTTCGCCGTACAGTATTGTTTTCGAGATTGAAAATGTTGATGAAAATATTAATTTTGAGGTTCCCGAAAACAATAATTTTTTTTGGAAAATGGTCTGTATGTCCGTGTGCTGTGTCGACCTATCTCTAAGTTTGTCATTTTATGGGCACTGTGTCTCAAAATCTAATAGACATTTTTAAATTGCGTTGAGGTCATTTGTAAAAGTGTCTCAATAAATGTATTGTCTCTCTCTATTACAAAAATGATTATTCATCTATTTAAGATAACAATCTTTTGTTGATGGATGAATTTCGTAAACTCTTTGATTTTCGAGAAAAAATTTTGAATGGAAAAATTTTGACTTTTTTGAGATAATAAATCATTTTTGTTCGAAATCAGACTTGAAAAAAATCCAGCTAGCCATTTTAGTTACTGCAAAGTTCAAATGATTTTGATTGGACATATTGCTTAAGATTAATTTGTTAAAATGTTAATGTAGAATTCCTAAAGCAATTTCTGTAAGAACTGCAATTATGGTCATCATGCTTTGTCTTCATGTTGCTGCAAAGTCAAATTAATTTTCTTTAGGCAATTACAAAGACACGTTATTCACTCTATTCTGTCCCTTTTTATGACTCAAATTTACAATTAGAGAACAACATATTTACGACAATTATTATAGACAAGACTTAGCAATAAAATATCGTACCTGAGTTACAAGCCAATTAATAATCAATTAAAAAATACAAGATGTGTGCAAAGTAAAACCTCGCCGACATAACATAACCTCATCTGCATTGCAATTCAATATGAACTACAGTGCGGCTGGGATATTATACCCCGGAATCAGGCCAGGGTCCCTCTAGACCCGGGGTTCGGAGGCAGTTCCCTCCTCTGCCTCATTACAGTTACGCCACTGCACAGTGGTCCAGCTGCACTCAAAATGTGGCCAAAATCCTAAATTGCAAAGTCGAAAAGAAGCTTCAAAACTAAGGTAGTTTGAAAGATAAACGTAGATAGCATTATAAAATATTAATAATTAAAATAAAGTCGTAAGTAGAGTGTTTTACCGGGGACTGGATACCTCCACACTCCACACCCCCCACCACTCCAAGATGGCCGCCGCCCCGCCCACAAAATGGCCGCCGCCCCGCCCACAAAATGGCCGCCTAATCACCAAAATGGCCGCCTAATCACCAAAATGGCCGCCTAATCACCAAAATGGCCGCCTCAAAATGGCCGCCTAATCACCAAAATGGCCGCCTAATCACCAAAATGGCCGCCTAATCACCAAAATGGCCGCCTCAAAATGGCAGCCTAATCACCAAAATGGCCGCCTAATCACCAAAATGGCCGCCTAATCACCAAAATGGCCGCCTAATCACCAAAATGGCCGCCTAATAACCAAAATGGCCGCCTAATAACCAAAATGGCCGCCACCTAGTGACGGAAAGTTGAACTACACGATTACAGATTCCATTTCCCACGGGCGTCACCTGGTGGCGGAAAGCTGAACTATGTACCAATGGTTGCAGATTTTTTTTTATGTGAATAAATGGTTGCAGAATAAGTGAACACTTACAAGAATTTTATTTTTATGCATGGAAAAATACCACATTTTATAAATCACAAGTTCAACAATTGCATAAGTTATTTAAACAAGAAATGAAAAAGGACTGTGCGACACTTGTGCTACTAACTGCATTAAGTGTGCGACACTTGTGCGACAGGTGTGCGACACCTGTGCGACACCTGTGCGACACTTGCCTCTAAATAGCTGTCTCCCTGTTCCTAGGATTATATGTTATAAATAGCCTTGACAAGGCTGTGCGACACTTGTGTGACTAACTGCATTAAGTGTGCGACACTTGTGTGACTAACTGCATTAAGTGTGCGACACCTGTGCGACACTTGCCTTTGAATAGCTGTCTCTTGTTCCTAGGGTTATATGTTATAAATAGTCGTGCTTTCCAATTCAGAAACATTTGAACATATAAGTACGAAGTAATAATAACGACATCATGGGAATTGAGTTCCACAATAAAAACTCTGAGGGAAATGGTTATAGAAATAAAGTTATTACGAAAAATCGCTATCAAATTGAAGCCGAAACTCATAAACAATTTGAAGCTGAACCTCATTTACAAATTATCAATGAGTATGATAAACAACAGCAGTATAAGTCGTCTCATATAGCAAGCAATACAAAACGGAACATTAATGATGAGTCTGACAAACGTCGTTATAAATTAAAACAACCTCATATTAAAACACTAACAGTTGTACCTGATAAAAAACAGAAAATTAGCATTCATTATACTACAAGACCTTTAATAAATAAAGATGAACACGAGCTGATTGCGTCTACAAAAAGAAGAAGATGTGTGGAATGTTATAAGCACACGGCTTTGAAGCATGGAAGACATAAGGCTAGAAATCTCACTAAGAATGTGCGATTGTGCTGTTTACAATGCGATAAGCATTATTGTAGATCGTGTTTTGAAGCTACACATTCAAAGATGTGCAGTTTAAGCAATAATCTGATAAATCAAGATATTGATAAAATGACTCCTAATAAACCACAACAATCAATTGGCTTGGAGGAATTAACAGATAATTATTCAAAATTTATCAAATGATGAAGAAGAAAATAAATTAGGTCGAGTAAGAAAAAATTAAATGAAACAAAGCAGCTAGTTTAAAAAAAACTTGTATTAAAATATAAATTGAAAGTCGATTTTGTTTCATGAAATGACATAATTCATACACGTAATAGTAGACTATTAACAAGATAAAATCTGTAATATATTAATTTAATAAATATATAACAAAAATCTGAAATTATTTTCCTTTAAGAATTTACTTATTTTCCAACGCTATAATTTGGTATTAATTAGCACATAAAGTCAGGGTTAATCATGTTTCGCTCTTATCAACGTCCGGCGTGTTAACAAAATTTCTGGGTTTAGCGGAAATAAATTCCAATTGAGATTTATGAATTACTGGTAATTTACTTATTAATTATCATAAATTTTTAGGGAAGGGCTAACTCGAGACCGATTTTAACCCGCTCGGAGCGCCCTTGTTTATAGATAATTTGATTGCCTCCCAACGAGTCATCAATTTGACATCAGCTCGTTTATCCACATTGTCCATTGTTTTGTCGAAAACAAAATTGTTCATCAATTTAAAAAAAAATAATGTTTTTTAGCTGCTTGGCACATGGTTGTATTTAAATCTTTCTTTTTTTTCATTTAGACCCGTGTGTCAACACATTTTCGACCAAAAACGATAAAACATTGTGTGTTTTACAATGCAAGCTCCTATAAGGGTATAAGGGTATTCCAAATCAAGTTCCGAAATTTAGTCTATTGGAATCGTTCAATTGAATCTATGTATTGGTATGGGAAAACGTCCTTCCTCACTAATAATTTAAATTCGTCATCTGACTTCAAACAATTTTAAAATTTCAACTAATTGATCCCGACTTATATTTTTTGCTAATTTGTCTATTAAACTAGCCATAAATTTAAAGCTGCCCAAGAACTGTAATTTAAAATTGCGGGTATGTTTCATACCTTTTTTTTAATTAATGTACTTATCGACTTTAACCGATTTCGTGAAAGATATATATTTTTTTCATAATTTGCGGAATAATATCAATGTCTTCACTATCACATTTGAGTTCTTTAATAAAATAAAGTGTGAATCATACTCGTTCAAGTTATGAAAAAAGGAATAAAATTCGGTAATATACACCAAGGGCAAAAAAAAAAAAAAAAAAAAACGGTACAAGAAGTTTTTTTACTTGTATATCTTCGTGAGGTATTAATATTTTTTTAATAATTAATACAACACTGAGAAGCCTAATTTTTATAGATAAGACGAAGTATTTTTTCTCTAAAGAAATAGTACTTAAACATGTGTCCGGAGCATCTTCTTGACTGAACTTCTATCCTTTCAGGAATTCGTACTGTACGGGGTGTTCCTCTTAATTGTTTGTGATGAAAAAGTCTTTCTCTTACAATATTGCCGCAATTTATAATTCAGTTCCTCATCAGTTTAAAAGTCTAAACATTAAAGTTTTTTAAAAATAAATATTATTCATTCTTGCTAGAAGGGTAGTAAAGAAAATTATGTTTAATTTTAAATATTTTCATTATTAAATTAGATTATAAAATGATTTTATTTATAAGAATTGATTATTTATATAATCGAGGCCCCAGTGTAAGAACAGGGAAATTTCTAATTTCGAATCCTGAACTGGCACCTTGTGGTTTTCATAACCTGTAAATTCCTGTATTACTTATGTATAATTTTTGAATTTTGGTTATTCAGGCAAGATGAGTATAGTCATTGTCGCTTTTCACAGCAAGAGTATCTGCGACAGGTGACTTAAATGTCATTATGATTGAAGAAGTGTTGTAGAAAGAGATTTTCAACATTTATTTCGTCTTTTGCGAGTATCATTTTTTTTTTACGTTTGTCGCGCTAGAATACTCATCCGTCCCACTGTATGGCGGGTGTATATGTGTTATGTTTTTTGAATGATGTTTCACTCTAGATCCTATGGCCCACGATAAAAAAAATACCCTGTATATATATATATATATATATATATATATATATATATATACTACCGTGGACAAAAAAAATGTCACCCCTAATTTGTCATGTGTCTATTATTTCTTATTTTTTAGTGTTGTGAATTTGACTTATGTAACCTTAATATTTGACAGTGACAGTAATAATTAGCTTAATAAGTTTGTGGAGATAGGATTCTTCGAATCGTGCATTTCGTGGCCGATATACTTTCGTTCTTCCATTATAGGATGATTGAAACGTTTTTTTATCTGAAAATATCACTTTACTCCAAAAGTCTTCTTGCCTCGGAAGATATTCCAGTGCAAAAACAATTCTGCTGTCCTTATAAATTTGAGTCAATAGAGGTTTTCTGGCTGCGGCATGGCAAGATAACGCACTTAACTTTAGAGGTCTGCAAGCTGTTCGGGAACTTCCAGGAAAATTTGTTATAAATGCGGCATTTGTAGCATTTTCAATCAGATTTTCTATTAAATAGTTTATAACAGCATCATTTTCTTCATTATTTGAAACTTTTTGGCGGCCCAAACCTTTAATCTGCTCCAATCGTCTTTCCTTCCTCCACATTTTTGAAATTTTTTGCACTGAACGTCTACTTACATTCAATTCAGCTGCTACATCATTGATATATTTGCCACATTTGACCTGCATAGCAATTTGTGCTTTCTGTGTGTTACTTAAGTGTGGCATATTCAATTTATGTTCATATATCTATATGATTAACACATATCTGGCAAGATTGACATTTGCCGGTTTGTCAAATGAAAAGTCATATTTACATTAATAAAATTAGGGGTGTCATTTTTTTTGTCCACGGTAGTATGAATAGAGTTCAGTGCCAATAGGGTTGCATCCGTCCCGACATATTGGGACCGTCACCGTTATGAACCGAATCTTGAACCAATTTTGTCCCGATTTTGCAAAATACTGTTACGAGCTTGGCTCAAGTCATCTCAAGTACTGAAGTAACGCCATCTGTTAGCAGATGAACGAACATGTAAATGCAGCCTCAGTTTTATTTACATTTTTACTTTCTCCGTTACGAAGTACGAAAAAGTATTGTGATCGTGATTTTTTTTTCAAAATTTTTTTTTACGGAAATATCCGTTTTGGGGTCCCTAGATACCATTTCAACAATTTCTGGAAAAAAAATATTTGTGTCTGTGTGTGTGTGTGTGTGTGTGTGTGTGTGTGTGTGTGTGTGTGTCTGTCTGTGCGCGCTGTATCTCAAAAACTAATAGAGCAGTTGATATGAAACTTTGAACATCCGTCTTATTTGATAATCTGAAGAACTGAAAAGCTTTTGGTAAAATTTCGTACACCGGAAGTGGGCGTTTACCTTAACTGTTTTTTGTTTTTTGCTAATATTTTCTTCAATATGAAAGATATCACAAAATCATTTAAACAAACTTTGAAGACAACAAAGAAATTAACATCTTTTGCTTGAAAATATTTTTCATAAAATCATTTTTATTCGAGAAAAAAATTTATTATTTTTTTTTAAATTTTTGGTTTATAATTATAAAACGATAATAGTTACGGCAAATTTATGTTAATAATAATTGCAGATAATGCTAAAATGAACAATTTATAAAGAATAAGTTTTTTTCGAAAGCCCTTTAGTTTTTGAGTAAACTGAGTTTTTGAATTTGAAGTATAATTTTCCCATCTTTCATAATTTTGACGTTTTAAACGTCAGTTTCATCCGAGTTTACACAACGCTCGATGTGTATTTAAAATATGATTTAAATTGAAAATATATCATGAAAGCGTATATATAAATGATACCATCAAGTCGGAGAAAGTAACATGATGGCCACATCACCATTTTTTAATTTTAATAAAAACATTTATGCCCACTTGCACCGCAGAACTTAATCATGATTAAATTTTAATCATGATTAACTTTAATCAGAGTATTTCTGTTGCACCGTCGGCTGATTAAGCATCTATCGACCACGGAGTATTATTATAGAGAGCACACGTTTTTCTAGGGATTTTCAGTTCTTTTTTGGTTATTTTACGTCGTTCTATTGAGAACAGAGGAAACAAATGCGCGGTAAATATGAATACTAAATGCTAACTAACGTATACTATTATTATTATTTCTTATTATTGGACGAGGTAAACAAACCAAAATTAACAAAATCATTAACCTCCAAGCCATCGATTTCATCAATCTGTTCAACTATTCCCAAATCCATCGTTTTTAATAACAAAGACAAAACAAAGGTTAATTATTTTAAAATCGTCTGCCATATGTAACTAACTTCACGACTATATTCGTCGTGAAGTTATTAGTTTTTGAGTTAATCGGCCAAAATCGGCTGATTAAATATTTGACGTTTCTTGGGGACTTTAATCATGATTAAGTTGCGGTGCAAGCCAATTCTCCGCTAACCATTGATTAACTTTTTAATCATGATTAAGTAGCTGCGGTGCAAGTGGGCATTACAGTTTAAAGTTTCAAATTTTATTTTAGAATAATTTTCAAACTAGTCCTGTACGTAGAAATAACCGATCTTAAACCAATGTTATTATGTAATAGTACTATAATATATAATAGTACCATACTATAATATATACATATACTTCTCCTGAAGAATCCGCGAAAAAAATATATGTTTAACACGGCAATAAAGCAGATTTCCTGACTTGGCTAGATTCGCAGCCTCGCTCGCAAGCTCGCTCGGCGGTGAAACTCCAGCCGCGTCCGTAAATCTGTGACATTATTGCCTTGTTAAACAATAGTATATTATTAAACGAGTGAGAAAGTTGGCCATTGGCACGAGGGCGAAGTTCAAATTCACCCAGTGGCAATGGCCAGCTTGTTCACGAGTTTAATACTATACTTTTTCGCATCATATTAAATAATTACCTAAAGATTTTTCTGTTTATATTAAATTATAACGAATAATTTTTCTATTTGGAAATTGCGGCAGTTCGCTGACAAAAAAACAAATCGTAACCATAGTAACAACTAAACTGTTGGGCAATGAAACCACTATCGTTTGATTGGACGTCACCTGTTGGGCAATGAAACCGCTATCATTTAATTGGACGTCACCTGTGGAGAAAATGATTCGGTCGAATAATGGACAACTTTCTCAATCAAAAACGATTTAACAACATTTATATTATTTAATAAGATGCGAAAAATAACTATTAATGGTATTCACCACAGCCATCTTGTTCTGAGTGAGATAGAAGAGTCTGACTATTGACATCAACGTATAAGCAGAACTCTTTCAGCTCCTCTGTCCTTACCGTGTATATTGAAAATAAATTAAATAAATGTAATAACGATGAAAAAGAGCCTGAATATATGAATATTCAGCCTGTTCGTGACTCTGCAACATTAATGCCCACTTGCACCGCAGCCACTTAATCATGATTAAAAAGTTAATCAATGGTTAGCGGAGAATTGGCTTGCACCCAGTGGCGGCTCGTCAGGGGAGGCAGGTGAGGCACTGCCTCACCATTAATTTTCTATTTTATAAAAATATAAATCTATTCAATAAATTTCTTCCGTGTTGGCTTTAATATTGATAATTAATTATACAGTAATTATAAATGGATGTATTAACGGAAAATTCCCGATTTTTAATGATCAGAATTAGTGCGCCCATCCAGGCCGAACTTGCGGCAGAAATGAACCAGAGCGGTAGGAATTTATGCAACTTAATATGCCTCCACACAGTTTACCCATATCACATTCGAAGTAATGTGCAGATTTATTTCGATATCGGAGGCGAGCCTCACAGGCTTCTCATTGGTCGGAAATCACCCGCGTGATAGAGAGAGAGAACCTCGCGGCACTCGCAATTGTCAGCTGTGTTAGTAATCTATTCATTTCACTCCGCCGTCCGTTGATCAGCGTTAGTTATTAAAGGTAATCTTATTGATATTTATTAGTAAATAGTATTTATTCCTATATTATAATGGATGACGGAAATAGCACTCTTACAGTGAGAAATTGTAAAGACATCGTAAATTTCTTGCTTGATAATCCATTTAGCCGGTTGTCGTACGATGATAAAGTTTATGTAAAAGGTATCAAAAGGCCTTGCCCTGATCTTAGTTTATTATTGATTCAAAAACATCGATCATTTAAAAGTGCATGGTTTGACAAATGTAGTTGGTTGACAGGTACAATGATTAGAAATAAATTATTTTGTTGGCCTTGCATATTGTTTTCAAATAGCAATGAGTCGGTATGGCATAAAACAGGTTATGACGATTTAAAAAATTTAGCGCGTTCTATTGATAAGCATTCCAAAAGTAGAGATCATATATCATCAAATTGTAAATTTCACATTTTAGGTAAACAAAATATAGTTAATGTTTTAAGTACGGCTCGGCAAATTGAAATCGAAACGTACAATAACAACGTGAAGGAAAATAGGGGGATTTTAAAAAGATTAATCGATGTGACAATATTTTTGTGCAGTCAGGAATTGTCATTTAGGGGGCATGACGAATCAGAAACCTCAAATAATAAGGGGAATTTTCGAGAATTAGTTTTGTTAATGAGTAAAACAGATGGGATTTAAAAAAAAAATTAGATGATGCTTCAATTTTTTCGGGGCTTTCAAAAACAATTCAAAATGAGTTAATTGATTCAATCAGTTACACACTGAAGAATCAAAGAGAAAGTGAAATTTTAAATTCCAATTTTTTTTCATGGCAAGTGGACGAAACTACTGATATCACTTGTATTTCTCAATTATCAGTTATATTTAGATACGTCATCCAGGGAACACTTGTTGAAAGGTTTATGGGATTTTATGATGTAAATTCTCAACGAACGTCAGAAGATTTATTCACCTTGTTAACAGAAACATTTGGAAAATTTAATATCAAAGAAAAATTAATTGCTCAAACTTATGATGGTGCTGCTGTTATAGCTGGTCATTTGAATGGTTTACAAACCAAAGTAAAATCAGTAGCTCCACAAGCAATTTTTACTCATTGCCATGCTCACGTTCTAAATTTAGTGCTAAGTAAATCGTGCAACTCAATAAAAAAAGTACGAATATTTTTTTCAAATCTAACAGGATTTTCTGCTTTCTTTTCAAAATCAACAAAACAAAACGAACCATCCAATACTGGATGAAATTTGTAATGCAAGAATACCATCTAATGCACAAACACGTTGGAATTTTACATCTCGGGTTATTTTTACAATTCATGAAAATAAAAATAAATTAATTGAAGTATTCAATTTTATAATTAATTCAGACAAATTTGATAATATATCTATCAGAGAGGCATACGGCTTAAAATCATTGTTAGAAGACAACCATTTCTGTTTCTTATTAGATTCCTTCAAACTTATTTTTGAACAAACAAGTGTTGTATTTTTAATTCTTCAACACAAACTAACTGACATCACGTATGCAAGAGGGCGTTTAACTTCACTTATTTTAAAATTAAAGGAATTTAGAACCAATGAAACATATTTTAATCATATATACGAAAAACATTTTTCTGACATAGAAAATCCTCCGAAAAAGCGAAAGCGCTCTGATGATGCAGATGATACGGCATTACAATATAAACAGATATTTTACGAAATTTTAGATACAGTGGTAGGACAAATCGAAACAAGATTTTTTGATCTATGTAAATTAAAATTCTTAAACGTTTCCATTGCAGTTGTTTGAAGAATTAATTAAGCAATATCCATTTTTTGACAAAATACAATTACGAAATGAACTGTGGGTTCTATATTCAGATAAGCTTCTTGGTGAGTCTAAAATGCCAATGGATATGTTAGAATATATAAAGAATAATGACTTGCAAGTATGTATGCCTGAATTGTACAAACTAATTTCTTTAATAGTAACCATACCGGTAACATCTGCATCTGTGGAAAGAAGTTTTTCCGTATTAAAACGAATAAAAACATGCACAAGAAATCAAATAGGCCAAAATAGGTTGTCAAATATGTCACTCATTGCTATTGAAAAGGAATTTGTGAAAACACTTTGTAAAAATGAACATTTTTACGATCAAATTATAGATTATTTTGCTGAAAATAAGAACAGAAGAATACCATTAATATATAAAAACCATTAAATTTTTTGATTACATTTTTCTTGAAACACTTTTGTGCAATCTCTTTAAATAAATAGGATCCGTTTTCTTTAATATTCAATATACACATTTCTAGTTTTGTTTAAGAATTTATTTATTTTCAAATGAATAGTTTTATGTTGTATTTTATATTTAATATTTATTAGAGTATTTTTAAGTTTGTTGTCCCATTTATTTCCATAACACATTCCATTATTTATTATAAACCTACGTAGAGTTTTATTTTTGTTATAGAATTTAAATATTTATTTATTTTTATTTAATAGTTCAACCTTATTATTTCCTTTCCAATTTTCCCATCCCGGCAAGAAAATCTTCACACCTTCTCGTGGTTCTTGCTGAACAATAGAATATCTTAAAGATATACCGGGTGACCCAGGGTTCCGTAAAAACTCCATAACTTATTTGCTATTTAAGATAGCGACTTCTATTTTTCATAAACTAGTACCCACACCTATTCTATATATTTTAAAAATATGTATGTTTTTGTACAGGGTGTCTCAGTATAAGTAACAGATCAAAGTTATGTTTTTTTAAATGGAACACCCCATATTTTATACTTTATTTTTAATCCTCTTAAGAAGCTGATAAAAATAGTATAAGATAGTATGGACGGTATTACAGACTAAGATTATGGACGGTTGGTTAGTTATGGGCAAATTTGTGGCAAAAACATGTTCACATTGAAAACATTGCAGAAGCGTTCCTGGCAAAGATTGCTTCATTTTTTATACACTAGAAAATTTTCCAAATCAAGAAGAATAATGCACATCGGCTTTAGTCCTTTTTTGTTCATACTGCTATACAGGGTGTCAACATACGCAAAATAATGGATAACTATTTTTTTCAAATGGAACACCCTATATATCAACCTTCTGTTGATTTTTGGATTTTCAGCCTAAACTATGCATTTTCTGAAAGAATAATAAGAGACCAAAGTTGTAGAGCGGAATTTTTCCAGAAAATGCATAGTTTTGGCTGAAAATCCATAAATCATCAGAAGGTAATAAAAGAAATATGTTTTTATTGATAAATCTCAAGAATCCTTAATATTTTGTTATGCAAACTGTATATCATTGGAAAGCTTATCAAAAATGCCATAGATTGGTGGCAACGTGGTGGTGTTTTATTTGAAAAAAATAGTTATCCGTTGTTTTGCGTATGTTGACACCCTGTATAGCAGTATTAACAAAAAAGAACTAAAGCCGATGTGTATTATTCTTCATGATGTGGAAAATGTTCTAATGTATAAAAAATGAAGCAATCTTTGCTAGGAATGCTTCTGCAATATTTTCAATGTGTACATGTTTTTGCCACAAATTTGCCCATAACTAACTAACCGTCCATAATAGACCCATAGTATCTTATACTATTTTTATCAGCTTCTTAAGAGGATTAAAAATTAAGTATAAAATATGGGGTGTTCCATTTAAAAAAAACATAACTTTGATCTGTTACTTATACTAGGACACCCTGTACAAAAACATACATATTTTTAAAATATGTAGAATAATGCCCACTTGCACCGCAGCTACTTAATCATGATTAAAAAGTTAATCAATGGTTAGTGGAGAATTGGCTTGCACCGCAACTTAATCATGATTAAAGTCCCCAAGAAACGTCAAATATTTAATCAGCCGATTTTGGCCGATTAACTCAAAAACGAATAACTTCACGACGAATATAGTCGTGAAGTTATTTACATTTGGCAGATGATTTTGAAATGAATAACCTTTGTTTTGTCTTTGTTATTAAAAACGATGGATTTGGGAATAGTTGAGCAGATTGATGAAATCGATGGCTTGGAGGTTAATGATTTTATTAATTTTGGTTTGTTTACCTTGTCCAATAATAAGAAATAATAATAATAGTATGTTGGTTAGCATTTATTATTCATATTTACCGCGCATTTGTTTCGTCTGTTCTCAATAGAACGACGTAAAATAACCAAAAAAAAACTTAAAATCCCTAGAAAAACGTGTGCTCTCTATAATGATACTCCGTGGTCGATAGATGCTTAATCAGCCGACGGTGCAACAGAAATACTCTGATTAAAGTTAATCATGATTAAGTTCTGCGGTGCAAGTGGGCATAAGTGTGGGTAGCAGTTTATGAAAAATAGAAGTCGATATCTCAAATAGCAAATAAGTTATGGGGCTTTTACAGAACCCTGGGTCACCCGGTATATACACAGATGTTTTATTGGCCGAGTGAAGTGTCGACAATATTAAATCTGTGCCTCACCAAACCAAAAGTTGACGAGCCGCCACTGCTTGCACCGCAACTTAATCATGATTAAAGTCCCCAAGAAACGTCAAATATTTAATCAGCCGATTTTGGCCGATTAACTCAAAAACTGATAACTTCACGACGAATATAGTCGTGAAGTTATTTACATTTGGCAGACGATTTTGAAATTAAAAACCTTTGTTTTGTATTTGTTATTAAAAGCGATGGATTTGGGAATAGTTGAGCAGATTGATGAAATCGATGGCTTGGACGTTAATGATTTTATTAATTTTGGTTTGTTTACCTCGTCCAATAATAAGAAATAATAATAATAGTATAAGTTAGTTAGCATTTAGTATTCATATTTACCGCGCATTTGTTTCCTGTGTTCTCAATAGAACAACGTAAAACAACCAAAAAAGAACTTATTGAAACAAATACTTCCCTAGTCAGTGCCACGCCGGATATAGAGTGATACAAAAGAAATTTGCAGTAGTACTAGATAAATAACATTGGTTTAAGATCGTTTATTTCTACCCACAGGAATAATTAATAATTTTTACAAATTTTAGGGTTCAGTTTTATAGTTTAAAGTTTTCAAATTCAATTTAGTTTAATTTTCAAGTTAGTCCTATGGGTAGAAATAAACGATCTTAAACCAATGTTATTTATCTAGTAGTACTAGTAATAACATGCAAATTTCTTTTGTATCATTCAATATCCGGCGTGGCACTAGCCAGGGAAGTAGTTGTTTCAATAAGTTATTTGTTTATAGTCTTAATAAGACTTAATTTTGTTTGCAGAGTTACGCATTATTCAGGCTATATTTCGTTTTATTGAATCTATTTAATGCTTTCTGCAACAAGTAAGGTTGTTTCAAATTTATTTATATGTTTACTACGCAAGTTCGTATCCGCAAAATCGGCCAGCCGTAGATTTTCAGAATATTAAGATTAATGCAAGCGCTACGTCGTCACCAGTGTCAGTGCAGTTTCTATGGTTACATTTTCCCCTCCAGTATGGACGTACCTCCACAAATGGTTTATTCCAGTACGACCAGCTTGCCGTAGCCGTACTCATAGAAAAGATATATCTATAGAAGGCCCACTCCCATATACTGGCCCGAGACTGCGTTTGGTGCCACCTGTGAGATTGTCCGCAACTAAACTTGGGACGGCGACTCACACAATACACCGATGCCCGTGTGTCGATGGCATCGACTCGATCAAATTCGGTGTTACATGTTACCTTTGACTATATACTATTGGACTGCTAGCGCCGCTTCATGTGTGTCTCCAAGCAACGGTGGCGCGGCGGGACCCTAAATGGTTGCGGTATGTTACTAAATTGGTAGATATTTTGTGTCTATGACATATGACTCTATGAGCTCGCATTGCATATTGTGATACCCTGCAATTTATTCACACCTTTGAATATATAAACATTTATATTGTCAAATATTCACAACTTTGTCAAAATATTGCTATGCGAAAGGCTGCAATACGTCCACGTATATATGTCAACGCGGTTATAATACTCGTCAGCTGATTTACACGTCAGTTGACTTTTGACTTATAACCTAAAATTCTGTATTAGATTTCCATCAAATCCGGAACTTCACAAATTATGGGTTGATGCTTTGCTTATAAAGAACAGGCAGGAAAGTGGACCCGAGTTGCCGAAATATGCTCGCATTTGCATTCTCCACGTTGCTGATGAATACATCGGGAAATATTTTTTTTGCTTTCCGGTTTTTAAATTACGCTCCATTTTCGGCTCTGGGGCGGGACTTATATCGGGCTCCAGCTTGTGGACAACTTTTGGAGCAGTGATCATATGGAATATGGAGGGGGACTAGCAGTCCATTAGTATATAGTCAAAGCATGTTACACATCACCGATTTTTATTCCAGAACTAGTGGATTTATTTATTAACGTATACATCCTAGGTATTTTAGATAGTTTATGTGAAATAATCAGTGTAGAATTAACCATATTCTGTATATAACATGTTTAAAAATGTTATTGTTACTCTGAGAACACTCTCTCTCTGTCTCTCTATTTTTGAAAGTCGGGCGAAATTATTTAATGTGTTCAAGTTTGCTAGGTTCTAGTTTGCTAGGTTTATGAATAATAATTTGAAAGTAATTATTATTATTTATAAACGTAGGAAGGTTAGGTATTTTTAGAAAGGCAAGAAAAAGGACTCTTAAATTATGCTGAGTGTTCCATTAAAAAAAAAAAAATATATTTACATTTAGCCAGCGGCGGCTCGTGGATTTCCGTAGGTGAGGCAAAGACAAAGATGCCGCTCATGCTGCACTACTTACTCTAATAGAGGAAGCAAATATTCAGTTGCTTTTTCGGTCAAATTTTCTTCCGTTGCCTCACCGCCGAACATCCACGAGCCGCCGCTGCATTTAGCAAAGGTCTTCTTACATAATTCATAAAAACCAGAATAACTCATAACAGTTAAATGTATCCCAAATACAATTAGTTTAATTAGTATTAAAAACTACTGATAAAAATGCAAAAATATACCTAGTGCTTCATTTAAAAAAACATAAGTTAAACACAGTTAAATGTATCCCAAATACAATTAGTTTAATTAGTGTTAAAAACTATGGATAAAAATGCAAAAATATACCTAGTGCTACCCTGTATACAAATTTTTTTTTCCGATTATAGAGTCGAACAAATTATAGATCAATACTTACCCTTGTAAATACTACGCCTCCACAAAGGTACAGTATATACATAATTTTTAATAACTAACAAAAAAATAAATTGACTAATTGCAGCTTGCCTTGGCCGACCCACTTCCTTAGATCACAAACCGTCACTGCCCTGTGTATACCATTTTTTCACAAACGGGACATTTTAAGAATAAAACGTTTGTTCCTAAACGAGTAATCATTTCTCTCCCTAGGGAGGTTAATCCAATTTTGAAGAAACATTAGATTTCGAAAATAAAACATTAGTTAGCCTAAGGGAATGAATAAGTGAACTAAAATACACTAATTTAATTTTTAATTAACCTTGTTAGCACATTTGTTAATTGTCGGGTTTTCAGTGAAAACATGACCTGCAACAGTAGGCCCATGAAAGTTTCATAATCTAATTGACTCAATCTGTCTGTCACCGCGATAATCTAATAGTACATTATTATACAAGTTTAATAAGAGGGTATATTGTGGCACGAGTGGGATTGGAGCACGACTCGCGCAGCGAGTGCCCCACAATGCCTCTTATTAAACAAGTATAATATACTATTTTTTCTACTTTGGTTTTAGTTAAGAAATTATTTCTAAAATGAAATGTATACTTAAACCTAGTAAGTTTTATCTTTTAACATTTGGTAGCACTAAAAACATTTGATCCTTTCGAACGAATTTAATACTTGACACGTATATCTACGGCGATTTCAGTTAATTTTAAAACATATTAAATCAAGAATACTACTTACACACCTCCAAAAATAAGGGAGGTTGCCAAGGGTGCGATAACCAGACTATTTCCACGTAAGTTGTAACCAATTTAAGCTTATAAAATAATGCACCGCATAAATGATAGTCGAAATTTAAGGTTGTGTTTACATTTGTTTCTTGTTCCTCGTGTCAGGCATCGATCGACGCTAATTAAAAATCCACACCGAATTAACACACCCACTCAAGCGGCTCTTTTTCGCCGCGAATGAAACATGCATTATACTCTCGCTGTTTCTTCCGTGATATTCGTTTTGCAAACAAAGTGATAATATATATCGGGTGACCCAGGGATCTGTAAAAGCCTCATAACTTATTTGCTATTTGAGATATTGACTTCTATTTTTCATGAACTGGTACCCACATCCATTCTTCACATTTTAAAAATATGTATGTTTTTGTACAGGGTGTCCCAGTATAAATAACAGAACAAAGTTATGTTTTTTTGAATGGAACACCCTTTATTTTATACTTTATTTTCAACCCTCTTGAGAAGCTGATAGAAATAGTATAAGATACTATGGGTTTATTATGGACGGTTGGTCAGTTATGGGCTTTGTGGCAAAAACATGTACATATTGAAAAAATCGCAGAAGCGTTCCTAGCAAAGCTAGTGTCATTTTCTATACACTAAAGAATTTTCCACATCATGAAGAATAATACACATCGGCTTTGGTTCTTTTTTGTTCATACTGCTATACAGGATGTCAACATACGCAAAATAATGGATTATGTAACGCCGCTCCCTTAACACTCGCGAGCGCGCTCGACCCTTTTCAGGTAGCCGAGCGTACGCACCACCGCTCGCATCCCCTACCACGCCGGACACGTGAGGCCCACACCACCCCTACCAGAAGACCACCCGCTGGAAACCCTATAAAACCCCGAGCGCGCCGCTTAAAGGAGAGACTATTAGCGCTCGTCTTTTCGGCCTAATCATCTCCTCCTACGTGAGTACTAGCACTCGTTATTTCGGTCTAGTATTATCACTCTACGAAATACCTCCACGCTCTCACAAACACTCATCCCGAACGACGCTCTGTTCCGGGACGACGTACTGCCACGAGACGCCGCGTCCATCCGAGACAACACCCAGGCTACCACGCAGAAGAGGCCCTCCACCGCTAGCCGCTCGACCCACGAGGACTCCACTGCCGCACTACGCCCGCACCCACCCGTTAACGACGAATCGACACAAACCGATCACTCTGTACATACTTTCTTGTAAATAAACTCTTTTGAAACCACCACACGCCTTATAAACTGGCAGCCCAACGTGTGGCTCGAGAAGGTTTGACAAAAAGAATAACGAGAAGTATGGCTAATGTCACGATGACCGAACAACAATTCCAGGACCTCATGAACCGGATGTTGGAAATTAGAACGGAAGCGCCGGTCCAGAGGGGAAGTTTTTCCAAATGCACGACGAGATTTAAGGGAGAAACAGACAGCCAGGTGGTTGAAAGCTTCATAAACATAATCACGGTATATAAAAACACAGAATATATCAACGAAGCCGACGCTATACTAGGATTTCCGTTGCTGTTGGAAGCCCCGGCCGACACCTGGTGGGAAGGAATAAAAGGGGAAATCAAGACATGGGAGCAACTAATACACGCCATCAGAAGCGCTTTCGCTCCAGTAGTCCCAAACTACAAGATTTTCGCAACGATATGTGAAGAAAAACAGAATAGGCCGTCCAAAACAGACCAGTTCGTGATCCAAAAACGGGCACTCTTCAGCAAGCTGAGCCGCCGTATGGAAATAGAGCTGCAGCTGGACCTCATCTTCAGCTTACTCCATCTAGAGATGAGAAAAAGGATTCCAAGATCAACGTTCGACAACTATGAAAATCTGGTCACAAGAGTGAGGGAGGCAGAAAACTTACTCGAAGAAGAAAACCAAGCGAAAAAGCCGACCGGCTCTGAGAAAATCCGCTGCAGTTACTGCAAAAATAACGGACACCGCATGGAAGAATGCAGAAGGAAACAAAGAGAAACGATGACAGCCAACCCCGGTAACTTCGCATGTTACGGATGCGGGAGGCCGAACACCATCAGAAGCCGCTGCCCGAACTGCAGTGCGAAAACAAACACGACACAAATCTCATCGCTAGCAGCGACAATGGACCCAAGCAGACCACACGTATATATCCATGTAAACAGCAAGGCCGAATACTCCCTCTTCGACACGGGATCGCAGGTCACAGTCGCATCTCTGAGATTGTACGATGCACTAAAACGAAATGGAAACAAGTTCCAAGTGCACCAAGGAAACGTCGCCTTTGCCAACGGATGTGCATAGAACAGCACGATGCTGTACACAGAAGCAGATGTAACGATTAAAGGAAGAATAATTCCTACGAAATTCTTCATTCTACCGAACAGCCAAACTAGAGAGACGATTCTTGGGACGGATTTCATGAGAAGCGCTGGAATAACCCTGGATTTGGGACAACAGACGTGGACATTTTCGGAAGGCGAACACCCAGCATACGATGCCACGAGGCCCAAAATAGAAAAACTCCAGGCACAGCAGCCACAAGAAACAACGGAACAATTCCTATTTCCGGAACCCCCAAGGAAAATCCCAGGAGAAAATGTCGCAGTAATTCCTTACTACGAAACGATGGAAATCGCCACACTTAAAGTGGACTTGCGAGAAGAAGAAGGAGGAACACTGAAGCAGGACGAACGAGAAGCCCTCAACAATACCCTGCGAAAACATAAAGAAGCCTTCAGGTCTCCGAAGCCACCGACCACACTAGGATGTCACCGCATCCAAACCGGTGCACACCCTCCCACAAGCGCCAAGCCGTATAGAATGTCGCCGCCAAAACAAGATGAGCTGCAAGAGCAGGTGGTACAGATGCTGCAGGACGACATCATCGAGACATCCACCTCACCATGGGCCGCTCCGGTGGTAATGGTGCCAAAGCGAGACGGGACATCCAGGTTATGCGTGGACTACAGGGCTTTAAACGAGATCACAACACCCGACCGATACCCACTTCCGAGGATGGATGACCTAATACACAACGGTCCCACAGGAAAAGTTATGTCAACAATCGATCTTAAGAGCGGATATTGGCAGATCCCAGTGATCAAAGAAGATCAGGAAAAGACAGCCTTTGTCTGCCCCTTTGGCCTATTCGAGTTCAAGAGGATGCCGTTTGGACTCCGGAACGCCCCAGCCACGTTCCAGAGAACGATGGATAGGCTGCGAGCTAGAATACCCCATGTGCGGATGCTCGCATATTTGGATGACCTCATCATATTCTCCGACGATGTCACTCGCCACCTCCAGGATATAGACAAGGTCCTAACGTTATTGGAAGAAGAGTCCCTCTCAGCGAATAGGGAAAAAACCGTGTTCTGCCCCGAAAAAATCCGATTCTTGGGACATGTAATCACGGAAGAAGGCATCGCGGCGGATCCCGACAAAACACACTCAATCACGTCGTGGAAGGACCCTCGGGACAAGAAGGAGGCAGTATCCTTTATCCAGACTTATTCCTGGTATAGAAGATTCATCCCCAACTTTGCGGAAAGAGCTCAGCCCATCACCAAGCAGTTCAGGAAGAATGCCACGTGGAAATGGGAGCAGCCACAACAAGAAGCAATGGCAGACCTAAAACAAGCACTGGTCACCGCCCCAATTTTGAAAACCGCTACAGCTACGGAACCGTTTCTTATCAGAACCGACGCCAGCGACTTTGCTATTGGAGCAGTGTTGGTCCAGGGGGAGGGACCGAACGAACACCCAATCGAGTACGCTAGCCGCTTACTGACACCCGCAGAGAAGAACTACACAACCACAGAGAAGGAAGCCTTAGCTATCGTATGGGCTCTGGGAAAATTCCGAGGATATGTGGAAGGTTCTCCTGTGACAGTCGCCACGGATCATCAGGCCTTACGTTGGCTGATGTCTTTGAAGGCACCATCAGGAAGACTAGCAAGATGGGCCTTACAACTTCAACCTTTTGAGCTAGAAATCAAATACATCCCAGGAAGAGCAAACCATCTAGCGGATGCCCTCTCACGGATCCCCAGCGCTCAGATCACAGAAATCAATCCAATCCAGGTAGACATACCTCGTAGGACCACCAAAGACATACGGGAGGCTCAACACCAGGACGAAGCCCTGAAACGCATCATAGACGCCCTGGAGACGCAGCCTCGCACCGAAGATGCCGTATATTGGACCAATAAAGGGTACCTAATGGATCGAGGCATCTTATACCGATATAACCACAACGTGGACAGCGAAGAAGCACAGCAATGCATCCCACAACAGGAAGTCCCAGCATTGTTGGCGGAGTTCCACGATAGCCCCACTGCAGGACACTACGGATTCCGCGGAACGTACCACAGGATATCGCAGAAGTACTTTTGGCAAAAGATGAGCGATGATATCGCAAAACATCTCAAGAACTGCCTTGAGTGTCAGCGATACAAACCGACGAACCTGAAGCCTGCAGGCCTGACACAGACGACACCTCCAAACCAACGCTTCGAGACCGTCTCCTTCGACCTGTTCGGGCCACTGCCCACATCCCCGGAAGGATATACGACGATCCTTATTGCCGAAGACTTAGCGAGCCGTTGGATCGAGATCTTGCCGCTTAAAAAAGCCACAGCGCTTGAATGTGCCACCGTCCTCCTACAAGAGATATTCTTCCGCTACGGTATACCCAGAAGATGCATTTCGGACAACGGGACACAGTTTGTCAGCGCCGTCATGCAGCAACTGATGCACAGATTGGGAATTGACCACCATTTCACGGCTTCTTACCACCCGCAAGCCAACCCGGTGGAAAGGAAGAACCGAGATATGAAAACCCAGTTAGCTATTCTTGTTGGACCACATCATGATTCTTGGCCTCAAAAATTAGCAGCTATCCGTTTCGCCATGAATACGCACGTCACAGCTAGCACCGGATACAGCCCTGCCTACCTCACCTTTGGGAGAAATCTAAGGACCGCAGAAGATGTAAGCCGAGACATGAGGACCATAACCGCTTCCGACAACTTCGTTACTGAGATCAGTCCCTATCTCACGCGGATGAGAGATGCCCTAGAAGCAGCCCATCAAATAAACGATAAACAACAGGATCAGCGCAAGAAGTATGCGGATGCCGCCAGACGTCCCACTCCGGCATATGTACCTGGAGACCACGTATGGGTAGATACTCACCTCCTGAGTAATGCAAAAAACCAATTTACGTCCAAATTCGCCCCACGTAGAGATGGACCTTACGTGATTCTCCAAGTGAAAGGAGCCGCCACATTTGAAGTCGCATCCCTGGACGACCCGAACACCTCGATTGGCACTTTCCACGCCTCCGCACTCACCCCCTTCACGGGAAACATTCAGGAAGCCCAACCGATCCATCCCATTCGGAAGAGAGGACGCCCAAAAAAGACGTTTCCTTCTGGTCCTCCTATCTAGAAGATCGCAGAACCAGAGGGGGAGGATGTAACGCCGCTCCCTTAACACTCGCGAGCGCGCTCGACCCTTTTCAGGTAGCCGAGCGTACGCACCACCGCTCGCATCCCCTACCACGCCGGACACGTGAGGCCCACACCACCCCTACCAGAAGACCACCCGCTGGAAACCCTATAAAACCCCGAGCGCGCCGCTTAAAGGAGAGACTATTAGCGCTCGTCTTTTCGGCCTAATCATCTCCTCCTACGTGAGTACTAGCACTCGTTATTTCGGTCTAGTATTATCACTCTACGAAATACCTCCACGCTCTCACAAACACTCATCCCGAACGACGCTCTGTTCCGGGACGACGTACTGCCACGAGACGCCGCGTCCATCCGAGACAACACCCAGGCTACCACGCAGAAGAGGCCCTCCACCGCTAGCCGCTCGACCCACGAGGACTCCACTGCCGCACTACGCCCGCACCCACCCGTTAACGACGAATCGACACAAACCGATCACTCTGTACATACTTTCTTGTAAATAAACTCTTTTGAAACCACCACACGCCTTATAATTACTATTTTTTTTTCAGAACAAAACACCCTATATATCTTGCCATCTAAGCATGGCAATTTTGAGCAGCAGTTTGTATAATAAAATATTAAAGACTCTTGAGATTTATCCATAAAAATATTTTTCTTTTATCAACTCCTACTGATTTTTGGATTTTCAGCCAAAACTATGCATTGAAAAAAAATAGTTATCCAATGTTTTGCGTATGTCAACACCCTGTATAGCAGTATGATCAAAAAAGGACAAAAGCCGATGTGTATTGTTCTTCATGATGTGGAAAATTTTCTAATGTATAAGAAATAATGCTATCTTTGCTAGGAACGCTTCTGCAATGTTTTCAATGTGTACATGTTTTTGTCACAAAAGTGCCCATAACTAACCAACCGTCCATAATAAACCCATAGTATTTTATACTATTTTTATCAGCTTCTCAAGAGGATTAAAAATAAAGTATAAAATATCGGATGTTCCATTTAAGAAAAAACATAACTTTGATCTGTTATTTATACTGGGACACCCTGTACAAAAACATACATATTTTTAAAATATGTAGAATGAATGTGGGTACCAGTTCATGAAAAATAGAAGTCGATATCTCAAATAGCAAATAAGTTATGGGGCTTTTACAGATCCCTGGGTCACCCGGTATATCACTAAACAGCGGTAATGCTTTATGGAGCATAATATCTGACAATTTTCGATTTTTACTGATCGCATAGAACAGGTTTGGGTGTCAGTTGCGCCCAAAACACTTGCGCCACCGTCAAAAATCGGGACACTTGCGCCCATAACCGCATCCGGCGGATCACTTGCGCCCAACGCCGACACGGGATTGTCACCTGTCACTTTTATCAGGTATTAAACTAACCCTAACCTAAGCATAAGCACCTACCATTTGCAAACATTAACTTGCAAGTAATGACGATCGACCATAGCGAGCCCATATAACTACTTCTTACGCATCATGACGGCGTCGCCGTCACCTAAAGTGTAATAGACAGTTTCTGGGCGCAAGTGTCCCGGGCGCAACTGCCTCAATACCCTTTTGGGCGCAAGTGTCTCGATTTTTGACGAGGGCGCAAGTGTTTTGGGAGCAACTGAGCCTTTACCATAGAATAAGGCTTGCATAGAAGTCACCTTCCTGTAATGTAATCACTTCGCTCCCTTGGGCGAGAATTGTTATTTCTCTCATGATTTCGACAGCTGAGAACTCGAATTTCTCTCCCGTTTGTGAAAAAATGAATATCCCTCAATAAAAATGATTATTATTATTAATATCCGGAGGCTCATTGGCATCATGAAAGTTTTATCGAAAGATTAATGTGGTGAGATAATGCAGATAGTAGTTTCAAATATGTTTATTTATTTTAATTACAATTTAAACTACATTATAGATATTCAGTAAAATATATAGGTACAAATCAGTTTTATTTATTCTTGATCATCAGTATCGCCTTTGTCCTTGCCTTTTCCTTTGCCCTTACCCTTTCCACCTAAAAACATAGAGCTATTTATTTCTTACATTAAAAATATTAAAGCATAAACATTTTAGTATTTCTTTTTAAATCATTAGTATATTTTCAAGGTCTGTTCACGAAAATGTGTATAAGGTAAATTATTTAAAAAAATTAAATTACAAAAAAATTGCTCTTTAATCAATTTTAAAGCAAAAATATATTCATTTTCTTTTGAAAACTTTTGAATTGATTGAAATAATAC
Organism: Ocypus olens; assembly: GCA_910593695.2. NCBI lineage: Eukaryota > Metazoa > Arthropoda > Insecta > Coleoptera > Staphylinidae > Ocypus > Ocypus olens. Next base: position 34,294,796 of record OU343047.1, read on the forward strand.
GGTTTTGTGTTCCTTTATTTATCCAATAATAAACAAATGATACGTAAAAATGTTGTAAGTATAAATGCTATAAGATCATTAAGACTGCATCTATTGGCTAAAACATTTTAGACAAATAATGGTGGTTTTATCCCAGCGGTTGGTTTAAAATTAACATAGTGAAATTCCGATTTCTCGTCAACAATATACTGTGCTGATGAGACATAACTAGATCAAAACTGGACACCAGTTATTGATTTCGGGAAAACAACAATTAATAAATGCTATAACTTTTAAATGATACACTATACATTATACTTCAAAGGTATTGACAGGTAGCACGTTTTGAAAAAAAAATAGTAATCAAAAAACTTTCTAAATTTGGTTTAACATATGGGCTTAGCATAGAAGGGCCGCTAAAAGTTGCGAAATCAGGTTTGGACCGCCAGGATAAATCAATCCAGCCTTGATCGCCAAGATACATTTGAAGCCCGTGGTTAGGATCTACCGCTCAAGCCAACAATTTGACGTAGACAAAACACGATTTTTATTATTCTGTACCTTTTTCACCGCCCTTTCCCTTTCCTTTCCCCTTTTCTCCGACCACATCAGGTTTTGCTCCTACTGATTGTGCAAACCAAGATGGATGTTCATTCATCACAGCATTTTTCAAAGTTAAATCATGAATATTCGTAGATTCAGGATTTTGAGCATAATTTTCCTAAAAAAATATTTGCACTTTTTTAGGTTTATTGTAAGCAAAATATGATATGAAAATCACATAATGTAAAATAATTTGAATTATATCAACAATAGTTATATACAATAAATAAAAATAATTCTAAGAATGCATTCAAATCAATATTACAATAAATAACTTACCACAATGTAGGCAACAACGAATAGAGTAATAGCAATGAATTTTAACATTTTGTAATGTGTGTAAAATTGATCCGTGATTCGATAGTATTTATAGGATTCACTGTTAAATGTTCCATGAAATAATTTTTTTAATAATTCGTGCCCCAATTACATTTCTATTATATTATATTAACTATATTCACGAATAATACATTATAAACATAATAAAGGATAAACTGTATATAATGCAGTAAATGATCTTCAATTTCGATTTGTTAAAAATACGCATTAGAATAATATTTTAAAATAATTTGATAGAAGAAATATTCCTCATATTAGTAAGAAATAGATACTAATAAGAATAAAGTACAGAGTCTGTATAATTAAAATCACCTTGTCAGGACGTATTCGAATATTTTTCTTTCTCCGGTACGAAGTACGAGAAAGTATTGTGATCGTGATTTTTTTTCAAATTTTTTTTTACGGAAATATCCGTTTTGCGGTCCCTAGATGCCATTTCAACAATTTCTGGAAAAAACATGTGTCTGTGTATGTCTTAAAACTTTGAACATACGTCTTATTTGATAATCTGAAGAACTGAAAAGCTTTTGGTAAAATTTCGTACACTGGAAGTGGGTGCTTACCTTAACTGTTTTTTGTTTTTTCCAATAAATATCACAAAAAATTTAAACAAATGTTGAAGACAACAAAGAAATAAACATCTTTTGTAAAAAAAACATTTTTCATAAAATCATTTTTATTCGAGAAAAAAATTTGCTACTTTTTTTAAATTTTTGGTTTATATTTATAAAACGATAATAGTTACAGCAAATTGATGTTAATAATAATTGTAGAGAATACTAAAATAAACAACTTATAAAGAACTTTTTTTTAAATCCCTTTAGTTTTTGAGTAAACTGAGTTTTTGAATTTGAAGTATAATTTTTCCATCTTTCATAATTTTGACGTTTTAAACGTCAGTTTCATCCGAGTTTTGCACAACGCTCGATGTACATTTAAAATATCATTTCAATTGAAAATAAACCACACACAACACACAGACACAATTTTTTCTTTTCCAGAAATTGTTGAAATGACATCTGGGGACCTCAAAACGGACACTACCGCAAAAAAAATTGAAAAAAAAATCACGACCACAATACTTTCTCGTACTTCGTAACGAAGAAAGTAAAAATCAAATTTGAGTTAATATAGGCAACCGAATTTACAAGTAGTGTTTTTGATTTGGCCAATACTAGGCAATTTTAGATAAGTAATATCTCAATATTTGTTTATATGTGTATTTAAAACTTTGACTATATACTATTGGACTGCTAGCGCCGCTTCATGTGTCTCCAAGCAACGGTGGCGGGGCGGGACCCTAAATGGTTGCGGTATGTTACTAAATTGGTAGCTATTTTGTGTCTATGACATATGACTCTATGAGCTCGCATTGCATATTGTGATACCCTGCAATTTATTCACACCTTTGAATATATAAACATTTATATTGTCAAATATTCACACTTTGTCAAAATATTGCTATGCGAAAGGCTGCAATACGTCCACGTATATATGCCAACGCGGTTATAATACTCGTCAGCTGATTTACACATCAGTTGACTTTTGACTTATAACCTAAAATTCTGTATTAGTTTTCCATCAAATCCGGAACTTCGAAATTCTGGGTTGATGCTTTGCTTGTAAAGAATAGGCAGGAAAGTGGACCCGAGTTGCCGAAATATGCTCGCATTTGCATTCTCCACGTTGCTGATGAATACATCGAGAAATATTTTTTTTGCTTTCCGGTTTTTAAATTACGCTCCATTTTCGGCTCCGGGGCGGGACTTATATCGGGCTCCAGCTTGTGGACAACTTTTGGAGCAGTGATCATATGGAAAATGGAGGGGGACTAGCAGTCCATTAGTATATAGTCAAAGATTTAAAACATATTTATTTATATAAAAAATATTAATGCATCACATTTCTATTAATCCAAATATATTTAAATAAAATAATGGGCCCTATTCTGTTTTTATCACTTTCGAAAAGTTTTCGATTGTCATCGAAAAGTTTTCACTTCACGCAAGTTTCCGATTCTGTTTCTATCACCGATCGAGTTTCGAATGACGTCAGTCGAAAAGTAAGGTTCAGTTTTATCACCGAGTTCGGAGCAGGTGATAATTGCGTGTTAACCATAAAATTGTGAAAATGGTCTTTATTTCGCTGTATTATTGCAGCTGAAAATTATTATTTGCTGCAATTTTAACGACATTTACGGGATTTTAGCAATCCATTTGAGACGCCGAAATGTGAATTAGAGTATTTGTTTTGAAAACAACAAATTTGTGAGAGTTTCGAACTAACACACCCATATTAGATGGTGATTAGTAGTTATCAATTCTATAATTCTTCAAAATTAACTTAATTACAGTTCGCTTCAAGTGCACTCGGTACTGATTTTCCCGCGTTAATTTGAAAAATGGAGAAGGCATGCCGTTATTAGTTCACTTGCTTAGATTTTACAGTGTTGTCACACTTATTTTATCACGTTAGAAACGGAATACCAATTTACCGGTCGATCGAAAACGATGTGATAAATTTTCACGGCGTAAAGTTATCACCGTGATAAAAACAGAATAGGGCCCAATATGCATACACAAAAATTGGGAAATATATAATAGTTCAAATACCTAAATATGCATTATACAATGGTAGTTCTAAGTTCTAATACGAAGCAGCGTTAGTTGGCTTGAACCACCGTAAACTGTCCACAGTGAACTAAAGTATGTCAAATAAAATAATACATATTGACGGATCTTTGTTAGAAGGCGTAAGTTTATACATTAGTATATTTAGTTACCAGTAGTTATTTGTATATATGTAGTTTCGATCAAGAATTTAAATCTACATACATTGTACACTGCATCAAACTTTCAGGTTAGGTGCCTGAATTATTATTTTGAGGGGTTTTAATAGATATTTATGCTTTAAGGGAGGTAAGAATATGGTTTTCCCAGAGGCTGACAGGGTTAAAAATCGAGAACCTCCCCCTCTCTTTCCCCGGTGATACTCCCCTAGGGCATGTGTACTTAATTATGCACTTACGATATTCAGTTATATGAAATATCCACTTATACGAAGGGATGATCGGTCCCGAATGTACATTTTATTCAGTTATACGAAGGAAGTATGGGTTTTTTTCCGCGATTCGTTTATGAATGGACCGGTTTCCTTCTCATTCCCTTTACCCAGCACACTCCTCTCTTGCTCACGTATTTTGATTTTCCAGAAAAGTCAGTAGTTCTGTTGTGTTTGCATCAGGTGCCCATTTTTGTTTTTCGCATATTAACAAAGTGCATAAACAATGAGTAGGGAAAAGAAGAAGAAGAAAGATATTGATGATAACCCCAATCAAACAAAAATGATAATAATAATACAATAAAAATAATTTTGTTTTAGTCTAAAAGTGGTTTATAAAAAGTGTTGTATGTATGCATTTAATGCATACAACAACTCGCTGTATTTAATAAAAAATAAATATGGCTTCCATAAGAAATAAGATAGTTGATGATGGTTCAAAAGAAAGGAAACATGTTACAACTAAAAATCTTATGCCATCTAATAGATAATAAAAAGTGCCATAAGAACGTCTTTGCCGTTTTTAAATATCACCTCAAATAAAGCAGATATAAAGAAAAAACGAAAATATTTTTTTTCAGTTTTTTTGAAAACAAAACAATTCAAGTAATTTTTCTTAGTGGATTATTAATCAGCATAAAATTCTGCAAACGTGCCAAATTTTAACATACCCTCTATCTCTTCTAATAAGCGAGATCCCCACGGTGAGCCTTGAATTTGAAACACCCTCTATATATGGGAAAATGCTGTGTAGATGGTGGACGATGGAACTTAGCCTGACTATATCCCGCCAAACGTAGCATGCCGAAATTCAAATGAATTAGAACCAATCAGATTCTATATAACTTCTATTTTCAGGAAACATATCATGTAGAGTTCGAATGCGGCTTTGTGATTAGTTCTCTACTCGCATTATGTTTCGGCACATGATTGGTTTCAAGAAAAACAATGTTCAATGTCAAACGTCAGTTTGCGGGTAGAACGCTATTAAAATTAGTGAAAACTCCGCATTGGAAGTGTTTCTCTTGAAGTAATTCAAGAAAAAGGGAAAGAGGCCCAACCAAAAAGTTTGGGCGGAGTCACTAACATGACCTGTACTCGGGAAGTCATTTCTACAATATTGGAAAACGGGGCACATAACGTGCGAAACGCGAACGGTACGTACTGTAAAGAAAATGTAAACTCCATATGGAATACCAGTGCTAAGTTAGTGCAAGAGAAGTACGTTTCTGATTTTTAAATTTTGTTTGATCCATTTAAAAATGTAATATTCAAACCGGCACGACACGCCCGCGATGACAGTAAATGTCATTCTATTTTGTTGTAATATTTTTGTTGGGATATAGTCTGATAAATTGCTCTCGTGCATTGTAAATTATCGCAAGTTTGCACTCTTTCGACAAACTCAGTCGCATTGTTTTAGGCAACAGCCCCTCGCCCTTCCGGGCTCGGGACTGTTGCCAAACAATACGACTTCGTTTGTCGAAATCGCACAAACTTGTTACCGATAATTTCCAATGCACTTGTGCAATTACTGTTGAAAACACAATATCATAATGAAAATTTCCATTCTGAACCATTACCAACTTGGAATTTGCTTTTCAATAATAACATGTTACAACATATTATGAAGTACACCAACAATAAGCTAAATACAATTCTTGAGGGGTGGTCCGTTGGTGTAGTGGGTACATGCGAGCGCCTTGTGCTGGTTGCACTACGACTGCGTGGGTTCGATTCCCAGCCCGGACGAAAGACTTTTCAGTTTCGAGAAGTATTCGTTCGGGTCCGTGGTTGTTATATACGTCTTTCATCATTAATTTGTTCATTTATTCATTTAATTTATAACTTATATATCTATTAAAAATTTGATGATGGCTTATGGTCATAGAACCAAGGCCAGGCGTAACGCCGAAAAAAAAAAACAATTCTAGAGAAGTATTCTACTCAATCTAGACATCACGAAACTGATATTAGCAAGCATTAATAAAGAAGCAAATTTGGCTAATGCTGAAATGCTATATTTTTATAGATTTTAATTTTCATTTAATTTTTTGTTCATTTAATTACAATTAATGGGTTAGGGATGAATGGGTAAACGATGGGTATTAAGTAGAGAGCAGACGAATAAGGATGTAAAGGCAGGATCGAAAATCTTAAGCCATCGTGGGGAATTATCAAATCAAAAAAGAAGAAGAAATTATTATTGCCAAAGCGGGAAATAGTAGAGGAACAACTAAAAATGGTACATTCGGAGACGCATTCAATATTTTGGAAAATATATATATTATCATTAGGATAATATTTTCAAATAAATTAAATGAAGGTGACTTAATTGAGAAGTGAGAACTAAATGGAATTTCAGTTTCAACAACCACAACAGGCTCTGTAAAATTATTTTTATAATTTAGTGCAATGATCAATCATAAATTCTTTATTTTAAAAGAATCTTACGGTAACATAATTGGAATTATTGGTTCTGATTTTATTCTTAAATACAAAGCACAACTTGGTTTTGAAAAATTTATATTTACCTTTCGGCATAATTAATCGAAAATTGTGTTAGATATAGAATCTGATTACAATGAGGTTAGTAGCATTCCACCCCGATGTGAAGTTGTTAAATATTTCTCGGTGGATGGATTGGATGATTGTGTTGTGATGCCATTAGAAATTGCGGATGGTGTATTTACAGTAGGCATCATAGTTTGTCCAAACTCGCATAAAATTCCAGTGCGTACTCTTAATACAACCGACCGTGAAGTTCAAATTAGAAATTTTTGATCAATAATTAGTAAGCGGGAATTAAGGAGAAGATAAAGGAGGGCAAGTGGAAGAGAGACTGGGAGAAGTGGTTAGTAGGGAAGGACATAGTGGGGCTAGTAGAGACATGGATGGGGAAGGAAGAGTGGGGAGAAGTGAAAAGATGGCTACCGGGAAGCTTTATATGGGAGAGGAAGGATGCGATAAGGTGTGCAACGAAAGGAAGGGCGAGGGGTGGAATGATAGTAGGATGGAAGAAGGAAATGGGGATGGACGTGACGGGACACTTCGGAGAAGGAGAAGACGTGGCATGGATAAAGTATGGACAAGGGAAACAGAGGATAAACGTAGGGGTGGTATATGTAAATAAAAATTGGAATATAATAAGGAAGGAGATAGAGGAGAGAACGAAAGGAGGAGGAAAATGGGTGCTAGGAGGAGACTTTAATGCAAGAATGGGAGAAATGGGGGGAGGGATTAATGAAGAGGGATCTGTGGTAGAAAGAAAGTCCAGGGACAAATGTATAAACGGGGAGGGTAAGAGAATGAAGGAGTGGGTGATGGAGGAGGGATGGGAAATTCTAAATGGATGCACAGAGGGGGACTGGGAAGGGAGGAAAACTTATAGTGGGCCGCGGGGATCGTCGGTGATCGACTATGTGGCGATAAAGGGGATGACGAAAAGGAAAATAAAAAGTATGGAGGTGGAGGAAGTGATGGGCTCCGATCATCTACCACTAAAAGTAGAGGTATGGATGGAGAAGGAGAAGGTGACTGAAGAGAAGCAAGAAATGGGAAAGTTAGAATGTGGGGCAAAGGCAATAGAAGAAATGAGGATGAAGATGAGGAGGATCCAGTGGGAAGACGTCGAATCAATAGAGGAGATGGAGGAACTAATTGTGGGGTGCGGAAGGAAAGCTAAAGGAAGGACGGGAGAAGGGAGTAGGTGGTTTGATGAAGAATGCAGGCAGGCAAAAAGTGAACTAAGGAAGGCAATGGGGGAATGTATAAGAGGTGGAGGGGAGGAGAGGAAGGTAACGGCAGCAAAAAAGAAATATGAGGGGATATGCGAGAGGAAGAAGCGGCAGGAGGTGGAAAGAACAAGTGAAGAGTTGAAGAAGTGTAGAAACGAGTCGGAAATATGGAAAGTACTGAAGAGAGGCGAAAGAAGGAGACGGGTAGGGATAACACTGGAGGAGTGGACAAGGAAATGTAGAGAAACAAGTGGGTACCCAGAGGAAGTGGGACAAGGAAGGTGTATGGAGATGACGGAGGAGTTCTCTAAGGAGGAAGTGGAAAGAGCTTTCGAGGAAGTTAAAGAAGGAAAGGCGGCAGGGTTGGATGGGCTGAAGGCAGAGATGTGGAAGGAGATAGGAGAAGGGGGGAAGAAGAAATTCAGGGAGCTGTTGAACGAAATGTGGAGGGGAAGAAAGAACATACCGGAGGCCTGGAGATGGGGTACGATGTGCCCGGTACATAAAGGAGGGGACGAGAAGGAGGCCGGGAACTACCGGGGGATTACAGTGATGCCCACAGGCTACAAAATCGCTATGCTGGTGGTAAAGAATCGGCTGGAAGAAGAGGTGGAAGAGAAGGATTTAATACCAGAGACTCAGGGGGGATTTAGAAGGGGGAGGGGAACAAGGGAGCAGATCTTTACCCTGGCAAGAATGGCGGAGAGAGTGACTGAAGAGAAGGGAAGCATGTATGCGGTGTTTGTGGATCTAAAGGCGGCGTACGACTCAGTGCCGAGGGAGAAGTTGCTAGAATGTATGAGGAGAAAAGGAGTGAATGAGAGTATGATTGAGTGGGTAAGAGGAGTATATAAGGAAACCTGGGTGGTAGCAAGAGTGGGAGTGGAGGTGTCGGAGAGTTTTAGGACGTGGGTAGGATTGAGACAGGGATGCCCGTTAAGCCCGATGTTATTTAACTTATACCTAAGCGAACTGGAGGATGTGTTGAGGAAAGGGCAGGCGGGAGGAGTAGTAATCGGGAAGGATAAGGTGTGGATGCTGTCATATGCGGATGACATGGTGTTGATGGCGAGAGATTGGGAAGGGATGAAAGACATGTTGAGGAGAACGGAGAGGTATATGGACAAGAGGGGATTGTGTGTGAATGTGGAGAAGACGAAATGGATGAGATTTAGGAATAAGGGAAGAGAGGGGAGCGTGAAAGTGTTAGAATGGAAGGGAGAAGTGATTGAGAGAGTGAAAATATTTAAGTATTTGGGGTTTATGTTTAAAGGGACAGGGGGATATGAGGAGCATGTAAGGTGGGTGCAAGGAAAGGCCAGGAAAGCGTGGGGTATCGTGTGGGAAAAATGGGGAGAATGGATGAAGAACAGCGTCAGATTGGCGTGTAAAGTGTGGGATGCATGTGTGAAGTCGATAATAATGTATGGAGTAGAAGTGTGGGGCGTGAAAGGGTATGAGTGCGTGGAAAGGGAGCAGTGTTGGTTTCTGAAGCGTATGCTGGGAGTGGAAAGGTCGACTCCCGGGTACATACTGCGTCAGGAGACTGACAGAGGAAGCTTAGGATGTGAGGCTATGGAGAGAATGGTTAGGTATGAGATGAGGTTATGGGAGTTAGGGGAAGAGAGGTTGGTAAAGGCGGTATGGAAGACATGCGTGAACGAAAGGGGGGGTAAATGGAGGAAGGAACGAATGAAAATGTATGAGAGAGTAGGACTGTCTGAGGTGAAAGTGAGGGAGTGGTTAGAGAGGGGGGTAAATGTGGCAAAGTGGGTGAGCGAGAGGGCGAAGGAAGTGGATGTACAGGAGAGACAGGGAAGTATAGAAAAAAGTGAATATAATGACATGTATGGGAGTTGGCAGGTACATGGAAGGAGACCGAAGTATTTGGATGAGGACGGGTGGAACAGAGAAGAGAGGGTGACATTAGCTAGGGCTAGGTGTGGATCAGAAGAGAGAGGGAGGAAGAAGTGGATGGGTGAAGAGTATATGAGGTGTGTAATGTGTGAAAATGGGAGGGATACGTGGAGGCATCTGGCGGAGGAGTGTGAGGGAGTGAATGAAGGATGGATGGGGGGAAAAAGGAACAAGGGTGTAGCGGAATGGATGAGAGAGGATGGTGCCGGGGTAAAGATATTGCAGAAAATGGTGAGGGAGAAGGAATGTAGGAGAGAGTTAAATTTATGATTTAGTTGTTGGGGAATGTAGAATAGTTATTTTGTTTTTGTAATAGGTTAATATGCCAATAAAGGTCTTTTTTTTTTTTTTTTTTTTAGTAAGCTGACAGAGTTCGCGTTATACAATTTTGAGGGGTCTGACACTACGTGCAAAAACCGTGATGCACTGGCTCTCCTCTCCTCTACTTTAACTTGATCAATTCTTGATTAATCGATTACACCTTCCGCTATCATCCTTTTCGCCTTTTATTAATTTCACACTATTACTACCACACTACTTGGCTTTTTTTTACGAGCACACTCACACTGTGTCACCTAACCATATTTCTGTCATCAGAAGGTGTCTGATCACCGTTGATTACAGTAAGGATGAACCCAGGAAATGATCACTAATTAAAATACGACTGTCCATCATTATTATCATTTCTAGTAAATTTTACAATTTATTTTTCTCAGTGTATTTGTGTATAGTTGAAAGCAAGGAAAGGCGAAAAAGGGTTGCTGAGGCCATAATGTAGACATAAATAATTATGTTTTTAACATAGGTAAATTCTAGATGTCCATTCTAACATGTGCATTGATTTTATTAAAGATTTAATTCCATATTTTGTTTCAGGGAGGACAAATTATTAGAAATGCACTCTCATTTAGCTGTCTCACCAAAACACCAATTAAAATTACTAACATTAGAGCTGGCCGGAAAAATCCTGGTCTTATGGAACAACACTTGAAAGGTAATTAAAATACATTTAGAATATACAGGGCTTTAACAAAAGGTGTGACCAGTTCATAGTTCTGTTGTTTAGCCTGGTAATATAATTTTATTTACTTAGTTTTATATCACTATGGTCGGCCATTATTGGGGCATAATAAGTTAGTAATAGTAACAAAAACGGCATCACAGAGTTTAAAAGAGTATTTATTGTGAAACAGTGAATGAGATTGTAAAGAATTTATCGATGACAGTTTAACGTTGCAAATTCTCCGTGAGGAACTTTTATAATGAATATGTTTCAAGAATTTGACCCATAGGATTCATTCTAGGCAATGTTAATTTTGTGGCTGGTCGCCAAAACAACACGAAATGCAGAAAATTACTGAAACAAGATTTAAAAATCAACAGACCTGAGATAGTTGCCAATTTTTTGTTCCTCTATTCTCTGATTTTTCCGAAAGAGGTCAGGATACATCAAATTTTGCAGGGACAGAATGAACAAAATAGTATATAAATGATCCTAGATACGTAATTGTCTGGATTAGAGAAACAGTTATAGTTAGAATGTACCAGCAGACCCGTGTGTCCGTTAGGATCCAGGAATAAGGCTTGCAAGCGGACACCGGTCCACAGTTTGGTGTGCTCTTTATTCCTTCGGTATTACCGGACCGATATTTTTAAATAAGACTAAAATGTAGCTACACTCTTGGAAGAAGAATTTATTCCTGTTATTAAGATCGTTTTTATCAAGATGGAGCAAAACTGCAAATGCCAATAATGTTTTTGAGTTTTTACGTCAACATTTCAATCAAATTGGTATTTCCAACTGCTATCTAAACCAATATTGCGCAGGGGTTTCTATTCTATGTGACTACTTCCTATGGGGTTATTTTAAAGATATAGTGTATGAACTATATCACAAATAACTGAGAAATGAAATTATTTGTGTCATGGACAATATTGATGGGAATATGCTACTTGCTACAACAAACAATTTTTTTATATGTTCACATAGTTATTTAAATAAATATCTTACATAATATAAATTTACGAATTTATTTTTGCAACTTGTTTATTGTAAATTTTTTTACTGAGTCCGTTCTTTTTTTGGAAGCCTTGTAAAAGAAGACCTTTATTGGCATAAAACTATTTACATTCTCAAACTACTATACACTAATAACCCAAACAGCCTTCACCAATCTCTCTTCCTCTAGTCCCCACACTCTCCTCTCATAGCTCACCACTCTCACCATTGCCTCGCACTCTAACCTCTCTCTATTCGCCTCCTGAATGTAGCTGGGTGTGGATCTTTCCACCCCCAACATGCGCTTCAGGAACCACATCTGTTCCCTCTCTATGCACTCAAACCCTCTCGTCCCCCACACTTCTCCATACATTAGCACCGATCTCACACACGCATCCCATATCTTACACGCCACTCTCATTTTGTTCATCATCCACTTCCCCTATTTTCCCCGCGCAATTCCCCACGCCTTCTTAGCCTTACTCTGTACCCACCTCACGTGCTCCTCATACCTCCTGTCTCTTTAAACATAAATCCTAAATACTTAAACTTTTTCACCCTCTCAATCACCTCCCCCTTTCACTCTAGCTCTTTCACTCTCCCCTCTCTCCCTTTATTGCTCAATTTCGTTTTCTCCACATTCACACATAGTCCTCTCTTGTCCATATATCTCTCTACCCTTTTCAACATACCTTTCATTCCCTCCCAATGTCTCGCCAACAACACTATATTATCCGCATACGCCAACATCCATACCTTACTCTTACCAATCACCATCCCTCCCTCTTGCCCTTTTCTCAACACCTCCTCTAACTCACTAGTGTATATATTGAACATCGCCAGGCTCAGAGGGCCTCCCACTTTTGCTTCTATCCACGTTTCCTCATACACGCCTCTTACCCATTCTATCACTCCCTCACTCACCCTCTTTCTCCTCAAACACTGCCATACACCCCCTCGAAACCAAATCATACGCCGCTTTCAAGTTTAGGAATACCGCATACACACCCCCTTTCATTTCCATCCCTCTCTCAGTCATCCTCGCCAGGGTAAAGATCTGGTCCCTTGTTCCACTCCCCTCATAAATCCCCCCTGTGATTCCGGTACCAGCCCCTTTTCTTCTATCTTCAATTTGTACCCCGTACACATAATCCTGATCCCTCTGTAGTTCTTTGCCTCTTTCTCATCCCCTACTTTGTATACTGGGCACATCCTCCTCACCCTCCACGCTTCCGGTAAGCTCGCCTCTCCCCTCCACATCTGGTGCATCAGCTCTCTTAAATCTCTTCTTCCCCTCTTGCCCGATCTGCTTCCACATTTCCGCCTTGAGGCCATTCCTCCCTGCTGCTTTTCCACTCTTCACTTCCTTGAAGGCCCTCTCCACCTCCTCCTCCGTAAACTCTTCCCCTCTATCCTCAAATCTCTCCTCTCCAATCTCTCCAGCCACTCCACTCCCTTCTCTACATTTCCTTGTCCATTCCCTTGGCGACAGCCCTACCTGCCTCTTCCTTCCCCCTCTTCTCAGTACCCTCCACATTTCCGCCTCGTTCTTACATCCTCTCAACTCCTCACACGCTTTTTCCACCGCCTTTATCTTTTTCTTCTTACATGTATCCTCATATCTCTTTCTTGTGTTAGCCACTCGCCCTTCTCCTCCTCCACCTCCTACACACTCTCTTACTGCCTTCATCATCTCCTTCTTTGCCTGCCTGCACTCCTCATCAAACCATGTATAACCATCTCTTCTCTCACCCTTCCTCTTTTTTCCACACATCACTATTATCCCTTCCATTTCCTCCATCGTACCAACCTCCTCCCGCTTAATTCTCTCCAACTTGCTCCTCATATCCTCCATTGCCTTCACCTCTCTCTTCAACACATCGCTTTCCTATCCCCTCACACTCCCCAGACCATTCTCTATCCACATCTCTACCTTTAACGAAGGAAAGAAGCCTTGTATATTTTTATAGTTTTTTGTTTTAGGACTTGAACTTGTGCAACAATTATGTAATGCTAAAGTTAAAGGGGCTGTATTGGGTTCAGCAGATATTGAGTTTTATCCCCAAAAAATAACAGGTGGTAAATACAGGTCAGTTGTGCGAACTGCAGGAAGTATTAGTTTACTATTACAAGTTTCACTTCCGTGCATACTGTTTGCATCTGATGTAACGGAAGTGTCTTTACAAGGAGGCACCAATGCTGAAATGGCACCACAAATCGACTACATGACGGAGGTCTTTAAACCAAACTTGGAAAAGTTTGGTGCCACATTTGATTTCGATCTAATTAAACGTGGTTACTTTCCCAAAGGTGGTGGGGAAGTGTCTGTTGTAGTGAATCCCGTTCAAGAGTTGAACAGTGTAGATTTAACTGACCCCGGTGCAATTACCTCTATATCCGGATGGAGTTTTGTTGCCGGTACTCTTCCCCTAAATCTATCACATGCAATGGCTAATTCAGCGATTAATGTTTTGAAAAGCTATTGTCGAGTAACCGTTGAGAGATACAAAGAATCTTCTGATATAGCACCTATGGGTAACTGTTCGGGAATTATGTAAGATAATATATATTTTGTAAATGCATGCTGTAGTAATTTAAATTTAGTTTGGTTGCAGAAACAAGCACTGGCTGCATTCTTGGAGGCTCTGCCTTAGGCAAAAGAGGTGAACGAGCTGAGGAAACTGGGGAACGAGCAGCGAATGAATTGTTGCAGAGTATCGAAACGAAATCATGTGTTGACGCACACTGTCAAGATCAGTTAATAATACTCATGGCTTTAGCAAACGGTAAATCAAGGATTCGAACTTGTGACGTCACAATGCATACAAAGACTGCAATTTATATTGCTGAATTGATGACTGATGTAAGTAACCATTATCTTATTGTGTATCTGTGACGATACCGGTACAACAATTCTTTTAATTCATTTTATAATCATTATCCAGAAGGATTTAACTATGTTGAGTTAGGAAAATTTTAGCAGTAATAAAGACTTGCGCTAGATTAACGGTAGCTATAGCTAGCTGGATTTCAAGAATGTCCGCTATGAACGCTAGTATCATTGATAATATAATCTCTTTCATCTCCCTTCAATATCCAAGCAATAGTTCAGCGATTTCTCACTGGGCGCTGAAGCGTAGAAGCAGATCTCTGATCCTCTTCTAGTTTATTGGGAGCAATAAAATATGAAATTGACGGAGGAGTACCTGTAGACTGACTCGGTTTTGCTTATTTTCGTGGGTGATTGGAAATAAACCGCCCCATTAGAGAATTCCGCTTTGGCGGCATTATCTAATGCCGATCGTATTATCCGACACCCGCCAAAGATTATTGGTAATACCGATTCCTTTTCCTATTAAAAATTATTATTTTTGAAACATTCAATATATTTTTTTACCTTCGTCTTAGTTGGTTTAAGTTATTAATAGAACATTAATTGGTTTCTATTAAACAAACCAATTTTCTGTCAGTTTTTCTTCTGAAAGTGTAAACATGGCATACGAAAACTATGAAAAGTTTGATATGTTAGAATGCTTTATTCGAAGCAATAACTATGCTCATATTGCTTTGGAAACATTTAATCTCTATCCCGAAAGAATAATGCATGCAGAAGTGTTATGAACAGATGTAATGGGGGTCGTAGCGCGTGGGTGAGAACCGCCCTCAATGACCTCCAGCTAGCTCTAGGAGTCGTTGTAGCTATGAGACACAGCACAAGAAACACGAAGGATGGAGTGGAGGCAGAAATAGTCTGATTGACGCGATATCAATCGCTATTATTTACACACGGAGAAAGTTATTACAATGACAAAAAAATGTTCAAAGTTCAAAAATATAAAAATATGTACACGGAAGTTAATAAAATAAAGTCACGTAGGCATCGGGAGGCGGATCGACAGTCCATTGTGTTGTCCTCGCAGCTGCACATTTCCACTAATTGTTCTGCGAAATGTCCTAACGACGTCCTCGACGGGAAGATGCACCGCGGTGGAGGCTTATCCCTTCATTGTATTGTTACTGGTAGCTGTACTTCTTCGAAAATTATCTCGTTTGGAAATTTCAATAAATCGGAATGTATGTTAATATTGAAAGGGAGCAATGGTTAGATCATAAAATGCAAATTAAGATAATTACGTATTTGTTAAGACGCGTAGATAAACTAAGCGCCGATAACAAGTCGCCAATGTGTAAGAGGCCTTACAGTCTTTTTTGACCTAAAATAAAGTTTTTTGTTAATGGAGTTCTAAGGTACAAAATGCTATATTCATGATTTCGCGCAAACAATGAATTTTCGTGCATACCTCAAAGAACATGTAAAGAAGACTTGTGAGTCAAAAAACCACAAAATTCCCTTTTTTTCAAACACCCATAACTTTGTGCCAAATCGTCGTAAGAACTTCGTTATTTGAGTTCTGCGCAGGTAATTGAACACATTTCAATGCCCTTTTGGTGGATCGAGTCGACACATTTTTTCCAACTCGGTACACGTTGCCAAAGTTGGGCGTTTTTTGCCCAAAAACGTGTTTTTGTTTAAATTCTGGTTCGAAAAGGGATCATTCCAATCTGAGTTTACTCCTTTAAAGTAGAGCTAAAATGGGATTTTTTCCCGAAAGAATCATCAAATTTGGTTGAAAAGTCACTGAGTTATGTGCGAAAAACCTCAAAATGCACCCATAACTTGGTGCCAAATCGTCGTAGGAACCTCGTTCTTTGAGTCCTGCATAGGTAATTGATCAAATTTTAATGCCTTTATTGTGGATCGAGTCGACAAAATTTTTCCAACTCCGTAGACATCGTCAAAGTTGGATATGGTTTCCAGAAAAAACTTTTTTTTCACACGGGCGCTTGAGGGGGACGGAAGGGGTTACGCTTAAAAGAAGACACTTCAAAGTTTTTCGCCCTCAAAGATTAATCAAAATCGATTGAAAATACGCCGAGTTATGGCGCTTTGAAAATGGTCGAAATTTCACGAATTTCAAGTGTTGTAAACAAAAATTGGAGAGAAATAAGTCAGAAAATCGAAGAAAGAACTGAAGGTGGAGGAAAATGGGTGATAGGAGGAGACTTCAAAGCCAGAATAGGAGAAATGGGGGAGGGTTCAATGAAGAAGGAGAGATGATACAAAGGAGATCGCAAGGGGAATGAAAAAGTGGGCGATGGAAGAAGGATTGAAATTCTTAACGGTTGCACAGAGGGTGACTGGGAGGAGAAGAAGACCTACATTGGACCGAAAGGAGCCTCGGTGATCGATTACGTGTTGATGAAAGGGATGAACAGAAATGAGATAAGATGCATTCAGGTAGAAGGGGTATTAGGATCGGACCATCTTCCACTGAAAGTAGAGATATGGATAGAGAGGGAAAGTTGACACCTAGAGAGCGGGATAAAGGCAATGGAGGAGATGGGCAGGGAGCTGAGAAGGATACTCTGGAAGGATGTGAAAACAATGGAAGAGATGGAGAAGAAGATAGGAGAATGTGGAAGAAGAGTGAAGGAGGATGGAAGAAAAGGAAAGACATGGTTCGACGAGGTGTGTACGCAGGCAACAAGGGAAGTGCGAAGGGCAATGAAAGAATGCTTAAGAAATGGAGGGGAGGAGATAAGTGTAGTAGCTGCGAGAAAGAAATACAAGGAAATATGTGACAAAAAGAAGATAAAGGCAGTGAAAAGAGCAGGGAAAGATTTGAGGGAATTTTAAAAATGGGAGGGAGATGTGGAACGTGCTGAGGAGAGGTGAGGAGAGGAGGAAGATAGGAGTGACACTGGAAGACTAGAACAGGAAATGCGAGGAAAGTAGCGGAGAGCCGAAGGGGGTTGGAGAAGGAAAGAGAGGAGACAGGGAAAAAGAGTTTTCGGAAGAGGAAGTAGAAATAGCTTTCAAAGAATTCTAAAAAGGAAAGGCGGCTGGAAGAGATGAACTGAAAGCTGAAATGTGGAAGGAGATTGGGATAAAGGGGAAGGAGAAATTCAGAGAGTTGATGAATCAATTATGGAGAGGGCAGTCGAACATTCCAGCGTCTTGGAAGGTAGGCAGGATGTGCCATATACACAAAGAAGGAGATGAAAGAAAAGTTGAAAATTATACGATCATGGGGGTAGGCTACAAAATAGCCATGTCTCTAGTAAAAAACAGATTGGAGGAGGAGGTGGAGACAAAGGGGTTGTTACCGGAGTCGCAGGGAGCCTTCAGGAGGGGGAGAGGTACAAGACATCAGATCGTTACCCTGGCGAGGATGACTGAGGGAGCGAGAGAGGAGAAAGGAAGTGTGTATGCGGTATTTCTGGACCTAAAAGCGGCATACGATACGATTCCAAAGGAGAGTATGGTAGAATGTTTAAGAAGAAGAGGGGTGAGTGAGGGAATAGTTGAATGGGAGAGAGGCGTGTGAGAAACGTGGGTCGTGGCAAAAGTAGGTGTGGAGGTGTCGGAAAGTTTTAGGACGTGGAGAGCTGAGGCAGGGGTGCCCGTTGAATCAGGTGCTGTTAAACCTATATATCAGTGAACTTGAACAGGTGCTAACGAAAGGGCAGGAGGGGGTGTGGTGATCGGGAAATGTAAGGTATAGATGTAGCGTACGCAGACGATATGGTATTAGTGGCAAAAGATTGGGTAGGGATGAAAGGTAAGTTGAAAAGCGTTGAGAAATACATGAATAAAAGAGGGCTGTGCTTGAATGTGGAGAAGACGAAATGGATGAGGCTCAGGAATCAAGGGCGAGAAGGGACAGTGAGAGAGTTAGAGTGCAAGGGGACAGTGATTGAGACGGTGAAAAGGTTTAGGTATCTAGGGTTTATGTTTAAAGGGTCGGGCGGATATGAAGAGCACTTAAGATGGGTACAAGGAAAGACGAGTAAAGCGTGGGGGATGGCGTAGGGAACATTGGAAGGATGGATAGGAAACAATGTAAGGGTGCAAGGTGTGGAATGCTTGCGTGAGGTCGGTATTAATGTATGTAGTAGAGGTATGGGGGACGAGGATGTATGAATGTATTGAGAGGGAACAGCCATGGTTCCTGAGACGGATGCTGGGGGTGGAAAGATCGACGAAATTAAATAATATTATTTCAATTGCAATGGAGAACGGTTTTCCAGAGAAAAATTTAATAAATAAAAAACTACAAATTCAATAAATTACCAAATTTAGATAAATTGTTTGTTTTATTAACATATTTTAGAAAAACCTAGTTTTAACCTTTATCTATGGCCGTGCCAAATATGGTTTCTTCATTTTCATTAATAACTTCATAATTTTCTATCGCCGTACATGTGAAATTGCATGTTTTTTCGAGCGGCACTTGCCGCCTTAAGGGTAGGGTACCCATTAAATTAGCCACTCAAGAAATCGAATATATCGTTGTAAATATAAACTTTTTCGAAAAGTTTATTTTGATAACATATTATATAAAGATCGATTATTATTTCTGTGTTTAAGTTTTGGTTTAATCGTTTTTATTAACAAAGTTAGCAACATTTTACTTTAAACAGACAAACTGCAGAACCAAGTAAGTAACAACAGTGAAATTTGACTTGTAGCCAACCAATACATACATCTAGGCAATGAAGTAATTTGAAGGCAAAATCATAGTTAATAAAAAAAATATGAACGAATTAGGAGACAAATGAATATTAAAATGATGTTTTTTGTGTCTATTTCCATTAGTATTGGTCAAAACTTGATAAAATTTTCTTACTGTTGTAATGGTTCGAACCCCGGTATCATACAAATTTGCAATTTGTATCGTTTTACGTTGTGTGTTGTGTGTGTGTAGTAACCCTTAATTATTTAACAAGTTCGTTACGGGTGTTAATGTGCATTATCTGTGCTATACTTTTTTCTTTATTGACGGTCTGTTTCA
Organism: Ocypus olens; assembly: GCA_910593695.2. Taxonomy (NCBI): domain Eukaryota; kingdom Metazoa; phylum Arthropoda; class Insecta; order Coleoptera; family Staphylinidae; genus Ocypus; species Ocypus olens. Next base: position 34,314,286 of record OU343047.1, read on the forward strand.
CTAACTTACTTCAGCTTGCAATCGATTAAGTACTTCTAGGATCTCTTAGGGACAGGAATTAAAGGTGTGACATTATCATATAAATCAATGAAACAACAGGTATGAGTTTAACGAATGAGTAGTTTATTCAAATCAAAAATGCAACAAAATTGTTTATCATGAGTTTTGACAATTCTCAATTTAAAACGATTAGTTACCATTTACGCATTTTAATATCGTGACCAGAACCCGTGTTTAGTGCTACTTCTAGTACATTTGTTATAACTCAAAAAAATAAAACCAAAAAAAAACACAATCCTTTGAGAACTGGTCAGTTTGTCATGTCTTCATGTGAGATTAGTCAGATCGCCAGTCGCGGACGAATCCGCACGGAGACCTCGTCGATAACCCATGTCTGTGGTTGAATTTAATAACAAATTCATCTTGTAATTACCCTTTTTATTTATTGGTCAGTTCGTCGTGATTTCATGTGAGATCAGTCAGATCGCCAGTCGCGGACGAATCCGCACGGAGACCTCGTCGATAACCCATGTCTATGGTTGAATTTAATAACAAATTCATCTTGTAATCACCCTTTTTATTTATTGGTCAGTACGTCGTGATTTCATGTGAGATCAGTCAGATCGCCAGTCGCGGACGAATCCGCACGGAGACCTCGTCGATAACCCATGTCTATGGTTGAATTTAATAACAAATTCATCTTGTAATCACCCTTTTTATTTATTGGTCAGTACGTCGTGATTTCATGTGAGATCAGTCAGATCGCCAGTCGCGGACGAATCCGCACGGAGACCTCGTCGATAACCCATGTCTATGGTTGAATTTAATAACAAATTCATCTTGTAATCACCCTTTTTATTTATTGGTCAGTACGTCGTGATTTCATGTGAGATCAGTCAGATCGCCAGTCGCGGACGAATCCGCACGGAGACCTCGTCGATAACCCATGTCTGTGGTTGAATTTAATAACAAATTCATCTTGTAATCACCCTTTTTATTTATTGGTCAGTACGTCGTGATTTCATGTGAGATCAGTCAGATCGCCAGTCGCGGACGAATCCGCACGGAGACCTCGTCGATAACCCATGTCTATGGTTGAATTTAATAACAACTTCATCTTGTAATCACCCTTTTTATTTATTGGTCAGTACGTCGTGATTTCATGTGAGATCAGTCAGATCGCCTGTCGCGGACGAATCCGCACGGAGACCTCGTCGATAACCCATGTCTATGGTTGAATTTAATAACAAATTCATCTTGTAATCACCCTTTTTATTTATTGGTCAGTTCGTCGTGATTTCATGTGAGATCAGTCAGATCGCCAGTCGCGGACGAATCCGCACGGAGACCTCGTCGATAACCCATGTCTGTGGTTGAATTTAATAACAAATTCATCTTGTAATCACCCTTTTTATTTATTGGTCAGTACGTCGTGATTTCATGTGAGATCAGTCAGATCGCCAGTCGCGGACGAATCCCCACGGAGACCTCGTCGATAACCCATGTCTATGGTTGAATTTAATAACAAATTCATCTTGTAATCACCCTTTTTATTTATTGGTCAGTACGTCGTGATTTCATGTGAGATCAGTCAGATCGCCAGTCGCGGACGAATCCGCACGGAGACCTCGTCGATAACCCATGTCTGTGGTTGAATTTAATAACAAATTCATCTTGTAATTACCCTTTTTATTTATTGGTCAGTTCGTCGTGATTTCATGTGAGATCAGTCAGATCGCCAGTCGCGGACGAATCCGCACGGAGACCTCGTCAATAACCCATGTCTATGGCTGAATTTAATAACAAATTCATCTTGTAATCACCCTTTTTATTTATTGGTCAGTACGTCGTGATTTCATGTGAGATCAGTCAGATCGCCAGTCGCGGACGAATCCGCACGGAGACCTCGTCGATAACCCATGTCTATGGTTGAATTTAATAACAAATTCATCTTGTAATCACCCTTTTTATTTATTGGTCAGTACGTCGTGATTTCATGTGAGATCAGTCAGATCGCCAGTCGCGGACGAATCCGCACGGAGACCTCGTCGATAACCCATGTCTATGGTTGAATTTAATAACAAATTCATCTTGTAATCACCCTTTTTATTTATTGGTCAGTACGTCGTGATTTCATGTGAGATCAGTCAGATCGCCAGTCGCGGACGAATCCGCACGGAGACCTCGTCGATAACCCATGTCTGTGGTTGAATTTAATAACAAATTCATCTTGTAATCACCCTTTTTATTTATTGGTCAGTACGTCGTGATTTCATGTGAGATCAGTCAGATCGCCAGTCGCGGACGAATCCGCACGGAGACCTCGTCGATAACCCATGTCTATGGTTGAATTTAATAACAACTTCATCTTGTAATCACCCTTTTTATTTATTGGTCAGTACGTCGTGATTTCATGTGAGATCAGTCAGATCGCCTGTCGCGGACGAATCCGCACGGAGACCTCGTCGATAACCCATGTCTATGGTTGAATTTAATAACAAATTCATCTTGTAATCACCCTTTTTATTTATTGGTCAGTTCGTCGTGATTTCATGTGAGATCAGTCAGATCGCCAGTCGCGGACGAATCCGCACGGAGACCTCGTCGATAACCCATGTCTGTGGTTGAATTTAATAACAAATTCATCTTGTAATCACCCTTTTTATTTATTGGTCAGTACGTCGTGATTTCATGTGAGATCAGTCAGATCGCCAGTCGCGGACGAATCCCCACGGAGACCTCGTCGATAACCCATGTCTATGGTTGAATTTAATAACAAATTCATCTTGTAATCACCCTTTTTATTTATTGGTCAGTACGTCGTGATTTCATGTGAGATCAGTCAGATCGCCAGTCGCGGACGAATCCGCACGGAGACCTCGTCGATAACCCATGTCTGTGGTTGAATTTAATAACAAATTCATCTTGTAATTACCCTTTTTATTTATTGGTCAGTTCGTCGTGATTTCATGTGAGATCAGTCAGATCGCCAGTCGCGGACGAATCCGCACGGAGACCTCGTCAATAACCCATGTCTATGGCTGAATTTAATAACAAATTCATCTTGTAATTACCCTTTTTATTTATTGGTCAGTACGTCGTGATTTCATGTGAGATCAGTCAGATCGCCAGTCGCGGACGAATCCGCACGGAGACCTCGTCGATAACCTATGTCTGTGGTTGAATTTAATAACAAATTCATCTTGTAATCACCCTTTTTATTTATTGGTCAGTACGTCGTGATTTCATGTGAGATCAGTCAGATCGCCAGTCGCGGACGAATCCGCACGGAGACCTCGTCGATAACCCATGTCTGTGGTTGAATTTAATAACAAATTCTTCTTGTAATTACCCTTTTTATTTATTGGTCAGTTCGTCGTGATTTCATGTGAGATCAGTCAGATCGCCAGTCGCGGACGAATCCGCACGGAGACCTCGTCAATAACCCATGTCTATGGTTGAATTTAATAACAAATTCATCTTGTAATCACCCTTTTTATTTATTGGTCAGTTCGTCGTGATTTCATGTGAGATCAGTCAGATCGCCAGTCGCGGACGAATCCGCACGGAGACCTCGTCAATAACCCATGTCTATGGTTGAATTTAATAACAAATTCATCTTGTAATCACCCTTTTTATTTATTGGTCAGTTCGTCGTGATTTCATGTGAGATCAGTCAGATCGCCAGTCGCGGACGAATCCGCACGGAGACCTCGTCAATAACCCATGTCTATGGTTGAATTTAATAACAAATTCATCTTGTAATCACCCTTTTTATTTATTGGTCAGTTCGTCGTGATTTCATGTGAGATCAGTCAGATCGCCAGTCGCGGACGAATCCGCACGGAGACCTCGTCAATAACCCATGTCTATGGTTGAATTTAATAACAAATTCATCTTGTAATCACCCTTTTTATTTATTGGTCAGTTCGTCGTGATTTCATGTGAGATCAGTCAGATCGCCAGTCGCGGACGAATCCGCACGGAGACCTCGTCAATAACCCATGTCTATGGTTGAATTTAATAACAAATTCATCTTGTAATCACCCTTTTTATTTATTGGTCAGTTCGTCGTGATTTCATGTGAGATCAGTCAGATCGCCAGTCGCGGACGAATCCGCACGGAGACCTCGTCAATAACCCATGTCTATGGTTGAATTTAATAACAAATTCATCTTGTAATCACCCTTTTTATTTATTGGTCAGTTCGTCGTGATTTCATGTGAGATCAGTCAGATCGCCAGTCGCGGACGAATCCGCACGGAGACCTCGTCAATAACCCATGTCTATGGTTGAATTTAATAACAAATTCATCTTGTAATCACCCTTTTTATTTATTGGTCAGTTCGTCGTGATTTCATGTGAGATCAGTCAGATCGCCAGTCGCGGACGAATCCGCACGGAGACCTCGTCAATAACCCATGTCTATGGCTGAATTTAATAACAAATTCATCTTGTAATTACCCTTTTTATTTATTGGTCAGTACGTCGTGATTTCATGTGAGATCAGTCAGATCGCCAGTCGCGGACGAATCCGCACGGAGACCTCGTCGATAACCTATGTCTGTGGTTGAATTTAATAACAAATTCATCTTGTAATCACCCTTTTTATTTATTGGTCAGTACGTCGTGATTTCATGTGAGATCAGTCAGATCGCCAGTCGCGGACGAATCCGCACGGAGACCTCGTCGATAACCCATGTCTGTGGTTGAATTTAATAACAAATTCTTCTTGTAATTACCCTTTTTATTTATTGGTCAGTTCGTCGTGATTTCATGTGAGATCAGTCAGATCGCCAGTCGCGGACGAATCCGCACGGAGACCTCGTCAATAACCCATGTCTATGGTTGAATTTAATAACAAATTCATCTTGTAATCACCCTTTTTATTTATTGGTCAGTTCGTCGTGATTTCATGTGAGATCAGTCAGATCGCCAGTCGCGGACGAATCCGCACGGAGACCTCGTCAATAACCCATGTCTATGGTTGAATTTAATAACAAATTCATCTTGTAATCACCCTTTTTATTTATTGGTCAGTTCGTCGTGATTTCATGTGAGATCAGTCAGATCGCCAGTCGCGGACGAATCCGCACGGAGACCTCGTCAATAACCCATGTCTATGGTTGAATTTAATAACAAATTCATCTTGTAATCACCCTTTTTATTTATTGGTCAGTTCGTCGTGATTTCATGTGAGATCAGTCAGATCGCCAGTCGCGGACGAATCCGCACGGAGACCTTGTCGATAACCCATGTCGGTGGTTGAATTTAATAACAAATTCATTTTGTAATTACTCTTTTTATTTATTGGTCAGTTCGTCGTGATTTTTTCTAGTTCGCGTAATATTTCCGTTATTAATGTCAAAAAAATAAATGTGTATGACCCCCCCTTGATTCATTACACTGTCTAGACAGGAACATAATTGACATATGTGCAAAATTTCAAAATAATCCAGTGGCAACTTTTTAAGATAGTCAATCAGAAAGAAATAAAAAAGTTATGTAGATATTTCTTCCAGCGAGTCTATTGCTCTTCATCCTAGTACGGGCATTCGGCCACTTGAGCGTGATGGTAGTGTGCGCGGGGATTAGGGGATACGTTATGATAGGGGAGTGTATTTAGCGCGACGTTCAAATCGTTCTTCCTTGCTAGATTTCGTATGCCATATGCATATTCACCTGCATGCCCAATAACATCGCATGTTATTCATATTTCTGCGTCACTCGCGACGGCGGCACTTACTCATATTAGTGTATCGAGTTACAACTGCACTAAAAAAATAAACAAGGGACCGGAGGGCAGGGTACCTGCGACGACTCCGATTTATAACATGTACATACTATACCTCATTTAATAACCAGGCGGACTAAACGCGAAAGCCACATTTACACTATAAAAAGTTACCAGAAAAATAACCAGACATGTTTTGGCGGTAAAAATAAAATCATTTCAAATTCGTTTACCCATAACATTCATTCAACAATTATATCAACTCATAAATAAATCTCCACATACAGAATTTTTGCTGCTTTCATTGTAGATATCTTCTATAGCTGGACGTCCTTCAAGAAGTTTGGGACTTGTTACTGCCCCAATCTCCTTACACTCCCTAATTGTGTGAACGTGCCACACTTACCTAATGAATCGAAAATTGTGCGTACAACGGAAGTAGGTTTTAAAGCCTCTTGTATTAAAACTCTATATAAGATAATTTTGAATTGTTCTTCCTCGAGCGTTAATGCTCTAAAATCCAACCATTTCCGTTTCTTGGGGGGCGAAAATGACACCAAACTTGTGCTGGGCATTTATCAGTAGTTAAAAATAAAACAACTATTTCCACGAAAATCGCGGGATGAGAGGAATCGATTCTTACACTATCAACAGTAGAAATATCTGGCTAAAAACACAAAAACTGAGGCGAAACGCGTGGAAACGGTGGGACACAAGGATCGGTTAGAGATCAGCTGATCGTAACAACGGCCATTACTGTTTTAAGCAATTTGGGCCTGTGTAAAAACGGCGCACGATTGGCCAATCACAACAACGTATTTTGGCGGCAATAATTTGATTTAGTCCGCCTGGTTATTAATTACGTCATGTATATTTTTGATAAATAGAAGTTGTTGATCCCCTCATTATTGTAGAGTACAAAACTAACTTGAAAAGTATACAAGCTAATAAGAATATACACATAATACATAATCGGGGAATTCCAGATATTTATTAGTAAATAATTTAAGACCGATACAGTGACGGCTCGCGGGGTGACTCATGGTACGGTCGAGGTAGCAATACAGATAGGTAGGGTCGGTTGCTAAGACGGCTGGCGGCGTGATCTATCTGTATTACCATCTCTGCTACCTCGGCCGTACCAGAGTCACCCCGCGAGCCGTCACTGGTCCGATAATTTATAGAGTATTAATTAGAAATTGTTTTTTTGTTTTGTTTGTTTTTGTTTAACGTTCGGCTGTTTATTACCTATTCCACAATTTTTTTATAGAAAACATTTTTAGGTCTTCTTTTTAAAAAGTATTTACCCACTGGTATCCCACTATATTGCCAATTAAATACCGATACCCCCAGCACAGTGGTCCAGCTACCCTAAAAAGCTGGCTAAAATCCCAAATGAACTTACATTCGTGCAGAAATTGGTATATAGGGATTTTTGACGTCGCTGATTACAAGTCCTAATTCAAAATTACTATAAACACATCGGCGGATCCAATATGGCGGCAAAATATGTGGAAATGACATAAAAAAATTGATGAAAATTAGTATGTGGGGGTTTTCGAAGTCGCAAATTACAAATCTAAAGTTAAAATTATTCTAAACAAAATAGCGGATCGAATATGGCGGCAAAATATGTGGAAATGATATAAAAAGTGATGAAAATTAGTATATGGGGGTTTTCGAGGTCGCAGATTACGAATCTAAAGTCAAAATGAATTTAAACAAAATTGCTGATCCATTTTTCATTCAGCGCGTTTTTCAATTTTTTTAAACTTCAAATAACTCCTATAGCAAACAATTTAGTGTTAAGTGTGATATTTCATTAATTTTGGGAGGTGAAAAGCTACTCAAAAATGAAATAAAAAATGGTGATTATTGTGGGTATCTTAATAACGAAACGTCGTATTTTAGAAATAAAATTATTTTTTGGAAGAGCTTAATATTGTAAGAAACATAATGCAATATAATTTTCCACATAGGCCTCCTGTATGCTTTGTACACAAATATGAAACATTTATATTCGCAAGCCGTATTATTATGCATTCAAAACACTCACTACATCTTACGACTTTAACGGCTAATCATGGATTATGGGGTACGACTTTATTTTAATTATTAATATTTTATAATGCTATCCACGTTTATCTTTCAAACTACCTTAGTTTTGAAGCTCCTTTTCGACTTTGCAATTTAGGATTTTGGCCAGATTTTGAGTGCAGCTGGACCACTGTGCAGTGTGTGCAGTGGCGTAACTGTAATGAGGCAGAGGAGGGAACTGCCTCCGAACCCCGGGTCTAGAGGGACCCCGGCCTGATTTCGGGGTATAATATCCCAGCCGCACTGTAGTTCATATTGAATTTCAATGCAGATGAGGTTATGTTATGTCGGCGAGGTTTTACTTTGCACACATTTTGTATTTTTTATTTGATTATTAATTGGCCGTGGAAAACATCCAAAAGCATGTTACAAAGAGACATTCCCGTCGAGTAGTTTCAGGGTGCCTTCCAGGTATGCTAGACACGTCTCCTCGAGTGTTTTGATGCAGGGGGAGAGTATTTTGAAGAATTGGAAGCATTTGTACCGGTACGATCAATAAATATATTTTTGCCAGAAAATGCGCATTACTTATATAATGGGCCCATACAACAGATATGGTTTCAAACTACATTATAAAATCTATTGGTAGCTTTTGGAGATTTGTTGTATGACAATAATGAAAATTTCAAGTTATAATCCCCAAGAAATTATTTCTTGGGAATTACTTGCTTACGATTATGTCGCCCTTCAATTGTGTTTGGACGACGTTCGCTAGACCGTGAAATGGTTGGGTTGGGCGGGGTTTGGTGTAAACGGTACAGCAGAAGTGTTTTTTATAACTTCTCAGCCGCCACCGATGCGAAAAAAAAATAACCACAAAACATATTCTAATACGGTTCTCACGCTCGCGCTGTAGCGGGGTGCAGACGTATAATATCCTCTCTCTTTTAGAATCGCAGGCACAACCTTGAATGTATTGGATATACGGAAATAGCACCGAGTTAATTTACCCTCGCTGTAAGCTGGGTTGCCTACAGTCATACCAATTTGATTTAATCCCCCTCTCGCGGGCGTTTACCGTACTTTTGATGGGTACCGTACCGTTAAGGTCCCCCCTTAGACCGGCAGGTAGTTTTACCTGCAGCGGATTAGGTGACGGCGAAGCTGTCATGATTACAAAGGAAGTAGTTATATGGGCTCGCTGTGGTCGATGGCAGAGCGAAGCGGATATGACCACCGCAGGATTCTTTGTCGTGTTAGTACATACTTTCACTTTAACACACTAATAGCACTATAGCACACAAATGGAAATAACAGTAGTAATTACTAGAACGTAAATAAAAGAGGTTTCAAACAAATCTGTGAACTTATTGGGACTGTGTGAAAATCAACCAGAAATTAAGGACATGGTAATTTAAATGTAAATGTAAACTGTTTAGCCTCTTAACACACACATTTGTTTTATTGTTAATTTAGTTAATTTCAGAAATATAATTATTTTTTTCGCGGATTGATATGAAATGTAAGATTTTGCGTACTGCTTTTAAGCCGTGAAATATCAATTTTGCGGACTAGGCTTTAAAAATGCTTATTTATGCCTAGGCTGTAAAAGAAATGAGCCAATCAGGTGAGACTACGTCATGTTATTTCGCCAATCAGATAAGACACCGCTCCGACCAATAGAAGCCGGCCGGAAATTTGTTTGACATTACAATGTATTTTTCGCTTAATTGGGAGTTGCCTTCGAATTTCTCGTACCAAAAAGGCCAAAAACAGGTTCCTCGAAGTTTTAATAACACCGCGTGTGATTTCCCCGACCTCCATGCGACCTCTACGCACAAAAATCGAGTCGCCGAACGGTGGCGAAATTTGCTTGCCGTGACCGGCTCTAGTTTCCTGTCACAGTAAAACGAGAGACTTTACTTCAGATGTTGCATGTGAAAGAAGCCCAATAACGTCTTCTGCGAAGTATTAACAACCCCGCGTAAGTTTTCTTCGAGCACCGTGTGTTTACCTAACTTTCCCACGTAATTGAACCCGAGCAGCAATCGGAAAAATGATTCAAAAGGATTTGGAGGTTACGTATTATGTAAGTTTTATTTCAATTTAATCATTGAACAATAATAATATGAACATAATGACTTTAATGTTTTTAATCGTAAAGAAATGTGTGTGAAACTGCATTTTATTTAAAAGTTCCTGAATTTCTGAATCAAAATGTATCACATAGTAATGGCTTCCACCATCAACCGTATCAGTAAAGAAATGTATAGAAGAGTTTTACTCGAAATAATTATACAGTTCGTCCGATTTAAATATTCATTGCACGTCACTTACGAAATTATGATTATTATGATTATAAATGATTACACCAACACACCGTCAAAATGCGGACACCACAATATCTATTGTAAATGTTAATTTTTGTTTGACTTGGGTATCTACGAAATTTTTACAAAGCTACCTGCGATATGTTGATAGAATTAAATATATTGAAAATTATTGCATTGCAAGTTATTAAAATTTCTCCTGAACAACCCGCGAAAAATGTATGTGTTTAACTCGGCAATAAAGCAGATTACTTGACTTGGCTGGATTCAAAGCCTCGCTCGGCGGTGAAACTCCAGCCGCGTCCGTAAATCTGTCGCTTTATTGCCTTGTTAAACAAATAACCATTATTTATGTCGTACTTTATGTATTCACAAATTTTCCGTGGGAATTAGATTGCTTTTCTGATTATGATGTGACCAGTTGGCAACCCTAGTAATCACAGATAACTAAATAGAGTGTTCAGATTGCACGTCTGTCAGTTTCGGTGGAACAATGAACTGTACATAACCTTAAAATGTAATATTTTCGTAAAGAAAGAGATATCAAATTCGCATTTTCACTACTCAAATCGTAAGTTTACATTGTTATAAATTGATTGTGGTTGTTGGTTTACCAAAATCTACCCGGAAAAGCAGGTTTTGAGCGAGTTATCCGTCCGATATGAGAGAAACTTTAAGGGGGCATAACTTCTTCGCCTTATGTTTCTCAAAGTTAAGATATACATTTTTGGACTCGGCTCAAAAAACCACGTCTACAAATAATTAAAAAGAAATAAAAAAAACAGCCCCTTCCCGATTTTTCCCAATTTACCCTAAAGTAAATCCTTACCAAGAAATGTAATAATATCACTTACCGGTTCCTTTCTAGTGAAGGAATGCATATAAGTGTTTTTGTTACAATTTTTGCAGGATTGAATGGCACAATAACGACTCCTCATTTATAATATTTTTATAATGCCAAGGGTGTGAACGACTTTCTCTTCGTTTTAACAAAACAAAAACTAAAAGGAATTGAATATTCACATACTTACGGTTTTGTTTGTTTACATATACTCGGCCGCACTGATTATTGCTTGGTGTTGAATGATTTACGGACGAGATTTTCAATTGTACTAGCAGGTTGGACCATCCAGCGTCATTAGCTGTAACAAATTCTAGCCAGTTGGACGATACACCATCCCATGTTTCCAGTGTGAAGCTCCAACGCGAATAATTTATTTCATATGGAGTGCGCAGGGCATGGACTTTCTATACGTTATAGAAAATGTAGCAACGCGATGCTAGGCAATACCAACATGATGGATTATCTGATTAGATACTATACTTCATTTAATAACCAGGCGAACTAAACTCGAAAATCACATTTACACTATTAAAGTTACCAGCAAAGTAACCAGGCATGTTTTGGCTGTAAAAATAAAATTATTTCAAATTCACATATCCATAACATTCATTCAACAATTATATCAACACATAAATTAATTCTAGGCAAACTTTCTTGATTATATAGGCAATGATTTAGTATATAGTATTAAAATAATAATTAAAATAAGTTATGAGACCCTCTTAAGAATTTAGGGCACACTGAAAAACTCAAGTTGTACATACGAGGGTAGATTGAAAAGTTTCCGGAATGGGCAAGAAAACGCAGTAATTGAACAGGTTTTTGTTTTTATTTTTCAACATAGTACCCTTGCAGGGCGATACACTTTTCCCAGCGGTGCTCCAACTTTTTTAAGCCTTCAGAAAAATATGATTTCGGGAACTCTGCAAAATAAGCTTTAGTGGCGGCGATGACCTCCTCATTTGACGTAAAGCGCTTGCCTCCGAGCCAAGTCTTCATGTTTGTGAACAAAAAGAAGTCGCACGGGGCCAGGTCTGGAGAGTACGGGGGATGCGGCACCACCTTGTAGCCCAATTCAACCAATTTAGCATTGGCGATTCGGGATGAATGGGCCGGCGCGTTGTCGTGGTGGAAGCGCACTTTTTTCCGCTGCAAATGAGGCCGTTTCTCCTTCAATATGTCGTTGAATTGATCCAATAAATCGCTGTAGTATTGTCCCGTGATAGTTCTTCCCTTCTGCAAAAAGTCGATGTGTATCACATCTTGCGAATCCCAAAAAACGGTGGCCATGACCTTTCCAGCCGATGGGACAGTCTTTGCCTTCTTCGGAGCAGATTCGCCTGGAGAAATCCACTGTTTAGACTGCTGCTTGGTTTCTCGTGTGTAGTTGTGGATCCATGTTTCGTCCACGGTCACGAATCGGTGAAAAAAATCCGTTGAATTACGATTTAACAAGGCCAAACACTCTTTTGAAGTGGTCACACGATTTCGCTTGTTGTCCATAGTCAGCAAACGCGGCACCCATCGCGCCGACAGCTTCCTTATGCCCAAATGTTCGTGCACGATATTTTGCACACGTTCATATGAGATGCCCATGGTCTCTACTATTTCGCGCAACTAGTCGAAAATGAAGGTGTGGATGTGCCATGAACTTTCTGCAAAATATCTCGTATCTCCGTCGCCGTTTTCCCATCCATTCAGAAATGTTTGATGACTGCACGAAATTCGTTTTTGCAAAAGTGCCTGACTTGCTTCACAAGAAATCCTAGTAAACATAAACGGAACGACGAACGTGTCTGAAAATTTGACAGCTTTCCTAAAATAGGTTAGCCTTGACAACCATCATAACAATTTCACGATACGCGCGCCATCTCTTGCCCATTCCGGAAACTTTTCAATCTACCCTCGTATACAGTATTTTTTTTTTATCGTGGGCCATTGGATTTTACATGCTAAAAATTATACCTTATGTTAATATATATTTTTTATAATAAAATGTTGAAGGGAATTTTAATTAGTAATCAATCAATTATTTTTCTACATGATGCGCTGCATTGGAATAACTTAAACATGTTTTATTCCATTAAAAAATGAAATTATTTAATATAAATAACTGAGCAGAAATAATCAAAGTACCTTGAATTTACGAAATGTCAGATTGATCAGAGAGGCAAGTAATCAAACGGATTCTTGAAAATGTCCGTTTATACTATTGAAGAAGGGGTGGAATTTGTAACGGCAATTATAAGAGGTTTGTCCAGCAGGGAAATAATTTTTCTACAAGAAATCAGAGAATTTTAATTTAGGGAAATAGTTGACAACTTTTCTGCAGCGTATCCCGATCGTTCGGTTCTGAGCACTTTTTAATGGAATAAAACATGTTTAAATTATTCTAATTAAGCGCATCATATAGAAAAATAATTGATTTATATTACTAACTAAAATTTGCTTCAAAATTATATGATAAAATATCATTAACACAAGGAATAATTTTTAAATCTAAAATCCTATGGCCCACGATAAAAAACATACTGTATTTATTTACATATAAATGGGATTGAAGTATTACGTATATTTGAAAAATACATATAATTCTGTAAAAGGTTTGAAATATAAATACTAGATTGTCGTGAAATAGAATTTTATTAAATTAAATAAATTTTCTATTTAAAAACGTATCTCTTTCATAAATAGATATATTGTTTAACGGGACGTCTTTTGCAGGTCATCTCTATCCTTTAATTCAATTAAAATTTAAAAAAAATGACACCAAACTTGGGCTGAAATGAGAGGAATCGATTCTTGCACTATTAACGGGAGAGATAACTGACTAAAAACACAAAAACTGAGGCAAAACACATGGAATCGGTGGGACACACAGAGCATTAAGGATAAAGAGGGACAGTTCAATGTTAACTTTTTGGTTCTCATCAGTGCGATGCATCTAAATAAAAGCGGAAATCGCAGACACTTGCTTTATAAAGAGCTTAGACTTAATCAAACGCAAAAAGTAAAGCTCTAAATGATGTTGAAGGAAATTCCCTTGAAATTTTTTCCAAACGAATTCTTTTTGGGGCAGATGTTAAATCATGAAGTGAGCTTCATTCTTGAAGGGGCCGTTTAAAAAAAAAAAAAATTTGCAGGAACTGTACTGGAAGAAGTACTACAAGAAGGTATATTAAAAATTGTCGGAATTGCATTCCAATTTAAATATTTTCTACAGGAATTAATAAATACTTAAAAAATGGTCCTCACAAATGTGCATAACTTTTGAAAGTGGAATTTTTTTTAGAGTAATACATTCAATGGAATTAACCCATTCACCTCTGCGATTAGGACACTTCGGATATGTAAAGAAAACTTTACGGATACAAACGGTACTGCAGTAAGGTGCCTTAGGAGTACTTAATTTACCCATTGCACACTCTTTTAGGTTTAAGAATATTAGCTTAAATTTGAATTATAAATACCTGGCCGAATAACAATTCAACTCGTGACGTTAATGAGGTTATGTATAAAAAGGCCGGAAATTTGATGGGAAATAGATGTTGTCATATCTCATTTGTAAAATTATTCAAAAGTCTATTTTGCTTTAAAATATATCAAATAGACTTAAACAAACAATTAACACTAGTGGACTTTGAATATTACCAGATATTTGGATGTTCTTAAATACCTAAAATAAATTTAACCAACAAAAATATGACCATATTGCTTGGTTACAAAGATTTCTACATAGATTTGGCAGCGTTGCATTGCGTTAGTTGGGCCAGATGACTGTGAGATGGCGTGGATGTCACGTTTCCAATTCTCCCTATTCAATTAACCCCCCCTGGTGGGACACAAGAAACGGTCAGGGATCAGCTGATCATAAAATCGGCCATTACTGTTTTAAGCAATTTGGGCCTATGTAAAAAGGCGCCCGTTTGGCCAATCACAACAACGAATTTTCGGGGCTATAATTTGATTTAGTCCGCCTGGTTATTAAATGAGGTATACCCAGGGTGAATTGTCATGCATTACATGCAGCGTGGTCTGTTACGCATCGTAATTAGAATTTTATTGCATCATGTCATCAACATTATTCGATTTCATTGGTTAAAAAGTAATTGTCAATTGTCAAACATATAGTTGTTTCTCTAGCACACTCCCATCAATCTTACGCCATACTCGCGTTGCTCCTGTTACCTATCGCCTCCCTCGCGGACAGCTGAGTTGGCCATCACCGGTCTAGAAGAGAGTAAAAGAGCTTTCAAACAAGTTACATTAGGACAAAACATATATTTGTTGTACCGGAATCTTTGCAAACCCGCAGTATTTTAATAGACCGTTTACAATTTTATAATAATTTTTATTCCAGGCAAAGTTTAATGTAATACCCCATGGTGATTACTCAATTATAGAGAGTGAAGGGATTGGATTTAAAATATAATTAAGTGCAACGTATTTTTTTTTTCTACGACCTATATAAAAATCAGGCGTTTGCGCTTGCATTTGTCAACGCAAAGTAGACGTTTCTCGAGGAGCGAGTGACAAAGTACTTTGTCGCGCGTTGCCTATAGCAACGCGCGGCAATCGTTATTTAAGCAACAAGGAACGTAAGGACGTATTAATATTTGAGGTAGGCGAATATGTTAATTGTTATTACGTTCCATGTTGCTTATTAATTTTTTTCCGCTACCGGAAATATAATACTTAAAAAAGATCAGAAAATATTCCAAAATACGGCTTGTAACATTTGGGGTTAAAATGTTTATAGTCACCTATGCGTCCTATGTCAACCCAGCAACCGAGAAAACAATATCGAATTTTGTTTGTTTGTGTCAGTCCAGTGACAGTTTTTGCGGGCATGGATACAAACGAAGCTGCGAATATTGCGTTTTAGAACCTGTTATTGACAAAATCGAAAAAAGATATGTGTCGTGTTACAACGCTTTTAAGCAATGGTTTTGTAATGCTATAGACGTGTGGCTTGCCTATATGTTGGAGCGTTACGTTTCTGTTATTTTATTATTTACCTAGGTCCGTAAGTAAAAAAATAAGTTTCGTCGTCAAGGACAACAAACACCACGAATGTTATCAGCCACTTACGGTACCTGTAACCATGGTGCGATGCTTAGTTACGTTGTCGGTAGCGGAAAAAGTTCATTATCGCTCGCTTGATTAAATTTGATTAATAATAATAGTTAATTAACAGGTTTAAATTGTGTTTATTTAACTATTTATTATTGACAATGTTTAAATTCTATTTATTTAATTATTTATTATTGAGATTTAAATTAAATGTGCAATTTTTACAATGTTGAATAGTAATTCCTAATGTGGAAATCTCCGCATTAGACGATAGCAAATCCAAAGCGACGGACCTCGCGACTTCGGTAATATCGGGCGGAGTACATGTAAAGTCGCTGCCTTTGTCATCCCCATTTTCACTCATTTTTAATTTAAATAAATTTTATTTAAATATAAATTCACAAATCTAACAACTATCTAAACGTCACTTTACACAATTCCTATTGACTCGTTACTATGGATACGACATTACATGGCTGACCACGATATAACAGACTGAAAATAAGCACACTGCCACAGTCATGTATTATTGCATTTTTATTTATGTTTCTTTTTGAAAGCGGTCGTAGAATAAATGTTATGTATAGTGCGAGCGCAAATCTCGTTGCCTCCGCATCGCGGCGCGCAAACTTCCTCTCTCAAGCGGCAATGCATCACTTTGCGCTCTTACCATACAAATAACTATTTAATTTATTGAAAACTTACTGTTTACGTACTAGATATGAATAAATACATCTGTTATTCAGCGAACTGAAAAACTGCATTTAATTTACCATATCTTGCAGCACTGATGAGTTCTGATGTAAGATCATCTCGTATCTGATAATGGATTTCTTCTTAACAAATACTGCCTTTTTTACGAAGAGCTTAATCGGTAGTGTCAAAAATCGTAAAATCAGGCAGTTAAATCAATGAATATAATCACAAAATGCTCTCAACATATCCGATGTTAAGAAAGCGATAAATCAGTATTCCTCTCCGTGCAAAGGTGGAACTATTAACCAAGTATTATAAGCCTCAACCACTATATTCATAACACCCATCTGGATAAAAACATGCATAGATCGACAATAGATACAATTGTAAACATCGAGTGAACTACAGATTAGCGAAATTGGAATCAAGTTTCACAACTGAACGTACTTGTATCTGTGTAAGCTTCTTATGATTTATGGACGACCCCCATGGGGTCTGTCCTTTCTCCCATTTTAGCAGAAATAGGCATGAATTCCTTACTTCACTTTGTAACCGAAAAAGTAAATTTCACTTTCCCTTTCATTTTTCAATATGTCTATAACATTATCACATCAATCCCATCATCCGCAGTAGACAGTATTTTAGACATGTTTAATTCATTTGACCCTTTTTTAAAATTCAAAATAGAAACCGAAACCGATAACAGAGTTCCCTTCCTTGATTACAGCATAATTGGAACTAATAATCAAGAAATTGTCCTTCACTGGTATAGAAAACCCACTAGCTCAGGTCGTTACATTCAATACCAGACAAACAAAAGGTTTTGGGCCTAAGAATAGAATTCTGAGATTATCCCACTCCCAGTTTCACCAAAAAACCTTCATCTGCTTTATAACATCCTCCTTGAAAATATGTACACCCCAACCTTATTAAAAAGCTCCTTTTCTCCACCCTATAGAGCCGCCTCCACTACCGTCGTTACTGCCGAGGATGACGTGGTGACCAGCAGGGTTGTGTACAAAAAATCTAATACATTAGAGATGTCACGCCTAAAATCACTTCACTTTTCAGGCCATATGACGTTAAAGTTTCTACATACAACATCAAACTCATTAAACACCTCCTTCACCAATCCCAAAGATACCACCCCTGTTAACTACAAAAGCGGAGTTGTCTATTTATTTAACTACAATCACTGCGATGCAGAATATGTTGGTCAAACGTCGCAAAAGCTCGAAGCAAGAAATAGGCTTCATGGGAGCGATATTAAATGCAAGCCCCAAGCGTGTGCGCTAAGCAGACATGCACACAATATATCGGGTGTGTATAAATTGGCGGATAATCTACACATGGCGATGTTCTTCCTAACATTCTGAATAGAAAATGTCGATGAAAAAATGTTCTACCATGCCTCATAGGTTGTCAGGAGCCATTTAAAAGAAAGGACATTTGGCAACATAGCATTCACGAGCTGTCCTGTTTATCAATAATCTCATGGTTCAGAATAGAAGGTAATAGATAGATAGAGTGGAGTTTATTTACAGATGCAAGCTAAAACATATTATGAGTAAATAGTAAAATTCATTGTAATTGTACAAAACGAAACGAAAATAACACAGAAACACAAATAAACTGAAACGCGGGCACTAATACAAACTAATGATATTGAGAAAAGCAGAATTGGCACAAACCTGGAACAAGCAAGTTTGAATGAATTATTTGTGTCAAAGTGACATGAGCGGGTATCACGTTGCCGAACGTATTTTTTAGAAAAAAAAAAACTAATTAAGAAGTGTTCAAAATACAAGTTTGAGATAGAAAGACAGCACACGCTGACAAATAATTTTCAAACTAGTCATATTATCGAAATTGCAGGGGTTTCTGTAAGTTAATAACGCATATTTAACTACTGGATGTTCAAACTTTAAGGACCTCGTGAAGACCGAGGAAACATGGTAGGACATTTTAGAATTAAGATAAGCTGCTTAGAATTTTTGAAAGAATATCATCACGTGTAGATTATCCGCCAATTTATACACACCCGATATACAGTATATTTTTTTTATCGTGGGTCATAGGATTAAAATTCCGAACTTCGATTTAAACGCACTTCGGGAGGCCTTGCAAGAGGTTAACGAAGAAATAAACATGGCTCGCGAAATCAAACCCGTGGATCAAAATTTAATTCCCGTATTCTCCGGTGAGAAAACAACGCTTACAAGTTACGTCACAGCATGTGAATATTTAATCAGTGAATTTTTAAATCCGAATCCGAATGATGCCCGTATGGAAATGCGACTTTTAATGATATTTATGGGAAAATCAGAAGGAAAAGTCAGAGAAGCTCTTAACGCAAATCGAATGCCCCATACATGGCCCGAACTTAAGAATATATTAGTTGATAGTTTCGGTGATAAACGATCTGAAGATGTATTAGCGTACGATCTTAATAATATAAGACCTGTAAAAGGAGACGGATCAAAAGAATATGCTGTCAAAATTAAAGCTACTCTTTATACGTTATTATCAAAAATTAATTTGGAAGAAGACGATGTCGAATTACGTCATTTAAAAATTGCACAATATAATGCAATTGCCCTGCGTACATTTTTATTTGGACTTGACATTATTAACGACCGTCTAGTTCTTGAAGTTAAACTTAGAGAACCCGATGATATTGAGACAGCAGAAGGATTTGCAAGTGAAATTGAAAATTATAATGTTCAAAAGAAACGATATTTAGAACTTCAGAGACCAACATTTACGCCAACGCGAAATGTAACCCCAATGCCATTACCATCCAGATACCAGCCACAAAGGCCGATGTTGCAAACAAATAAACCAGCACCTTATCGTTTCATTCCGCCGCATCTACAGTTGATACCGCGCAATGTATTTCCGAGATTTGCACCTACGCATCAACAAGGAGCACCGCAACAGCAAATACCCATGGAAGTTGATACTATTGCCGTAAAACGCACCGCATCTTCCTCCGTACAACGTGCATTCAAGCGACCTTGGCTACAACATCATATGCAAGATTAACAGTACACCGCTGACGAAGGAAATTCCGAGTATTATCCAGATGAAGAAAATAATTACGAGTATTACGAACAATTTGATAATGAAGAATTGGAAACTGAAATCATGCAACCCGAAAACACAGGAGTTGAACAACAAAACTCTGCTCTAAATTTTATAATGGCCTGCCAACCAAACGAAGAAATATAGCACATGGAGTAATTACGTACAATGCTCAAATGGATCCCCATTTGAAATTTTATGATTACAAAATTTTAATTGATACTGGCGCTTCTAAATCTTTGATTAGCGAAGAAATTTATAATTCAATGAAAGACGATTATGCTATTAAAGAAGAATTTAAAATACAAACCCCTCATGGTACCGAAGAAGGAACCATAGTCCTTAAAGTTGAATTACCACATATTTTCCAGGATCCGCCTGAATATACATTTTACTGTTTTAATTTTTCAAATCATTACGACATGCTTACTGGTATGGATGTTATCAAAGCCATTAAAGGACAAATCAATACTGTTACCGAAGAACTTCAAACACCCAAAGTCAAACTGCCTTATTACACCCGTTTAGATAACATAAAACTTTCCCCAAATACAACACAGATAGTCGAATATAATGTAAACAATATGACGAGTGGACTCGCACATTTTCCACAAACCAGGACAAAACTTGGACATAAGGAAATTATATTATCTCCGCCTGCATTAGTTAAAGTAACTAATGGAAAAACATTCATAAGAATAAACAATATGACAAATAAAACTATTATTACTTCAAAAGCGACTCATCGAATAAATTTAACACCTGTTTGACAATTCTCAGAAGTCTATAATATTGGAGCCCAACCAAAAAACACAAAAGAAGTTTATGATCGAGTATTAGAAAATATTCTGGAACAAAAATCATTCAATATTGAAGAAAAAGCATCGTTGAGAATTGTTATCAAAATTCAAAGACATTTTTTATTTGGACGGACAAAAATTGACATTTACACATGAAATAAAGCATTAATTAAACATGAAGGACAACAAACCAGTTTATGTTCGAATGTACCGCCAACCTTTGGAAATGAAACGTGAAATGAAAAAAAAAGAAGTGAACGAATTATTGACGCAAGATATTATTCAAGAAGAAAGCGTATCACCATGGTCTGCACCTGTACACATTGTAATCACTGAAAAAGATGGGAAATTAAAGAAACGTATGGTTGTTGATTATCGACAATTAAACAAACAAATGATTGAAGACAAATACCCCATTCAAAACATTTCGGATATTCTAGATAAACTAGGGAGAGGACAATATTTTACATCATTAGACTTAGCTAGTGGATACCATCAAGTAGAAATGGAACCAAAAGACGCACCAAAAACTGCGTTCACCACTGAGCAAGGACATTATGAATTTAAGCGTATGCCGTTTGGACTTAAAAACGCTCCGGCAACCTTCCAACGGTTGATGGATAAAGTTCTCCGAGGACTACAAGAAGATACATGCCTAGTTTACTTAGATGACATCATCATCAAAGTTTTTCAACGTCTAAGAGACGCAAACTTCAAGTTGCGTCTAGAAAAATGTGAATTTTTAAAAAAGGAATTGAAATATTTGGGACACATAATAACCGACCAAGGAGTAAAAACAAATCCCGAGATCAGAGCAATTCTAGAGTACCCAATTCCTAAAACGCGAAAAGAAATTAAATCATTTTTAGGTTTACTTGGTTATTATCGAAAATTTATACGAGATTTTGCTTTTCTAACCAAGCCTTTCACCAAGTGTTTAAAGAAAATTGCCAAAATTGAAATAACACCTGAATATAAAATTGCTTTCGAAAAATGTCAAACTATCTTAACAAATTACCCAATTCTACAATATCCTGATTTTGACAAAGAATTTATTGTTACGACAGACGCCTCTGACATAGAATTAGGCGCAGTCCTATCACAAGGATCTATTGGATCTGATAAACCAGTTTGCTATGCATCCCGTACACTCTCTGACACAGAACGTAAATATGCTACCATCGAGAAAGAGCTTTTAGCAATTGTTTATGCTGTAAAACAATTTAGACCCTACATCTATGGACGAAAATTTGCTCTATACACAGATCACAAGCCCTTGATCTGGCTTTGGTCCTTAAAGGAACCTAATTCCCATTTGATGAGATGGAAAATAAAATTGGAAGAGTATGAGATTGAAATAAAATATAAAAAAGGCAAGCTGAACAACAATACTGCATTGTCAAGAATAGAGCTAAAACAATTAAACATAAAACAATTAAACATGATAACAACAGAAGAAAATACTGAATCACAATCAGTTTGTGTGAATATAGATGATGATGAACTTGATAGAATAATAAAAGAATTAGGAATTGATGTCATACATGAGGAACCGACAACATAAAAAAATAAACAACCTACATTGGGAAAAGGAATTGCCCGCAAAGAAGTAAAAATGATAGGCCCACCTGCAGAAGAAGAATCAGACGATGATACCATTCATTCAACAGCAACAATTGAACCTACAAAAGGCATTGAAATAGCAGCAACAATCCTAGTTAATAAAAAAAGACAATTTATTTTACGAACTGGAATGAATTATGACTTTCCGAGTTTCCCATCAAAAGAAAAACGAACGTAAAATATTCGAATTCAAAATTCCACCTGTTGAAACATATCAACATGTCTTTAACATTTTTAAAGAATATATGACTAAGGATGAGAAAGTCTATTTATACAGGGTGTATGTTAAATAACGAATAGGCTCGTAACCACAAAGAAATTATATTATTTTTAAACAATATTCGCAATTATTTTGTTTATAACTGTAACAAAAAGCCCGCAATTAATTATTAAAGTTAATGAGTGAAAATACGCAACAGGTTTGGGGGCAGTGGTAATGTGACCTAATTTTTAAACGGCATCGGCTTTAGATATCGAATTATAACAAGGGCGTAGGAAATATCTGAGTGCTCTTTAAGTTTCAATGAACTTGAGGACTGTTTATCTTATACAAAAAAAAACGTTGCGATAACACTTCAAATTTCGGAGGCAAGAAATCGTATCTCGCGTTTTAAATAAACAAACACACATTCCATGCAGACCTAATTAAATGAGAAAAGCATCGGTTCTCAAAATGTTTAAAAAACGTGGAAAAATTAGGAAAATTAAAAAAAAAAATTCGAATAAATTTTGACGGAAATGGGTTCACAAATATTTTGTGTATGTGCCCTTAAATGCATGTTCGTTATTTCAAATACACCCTGTATGTGTATACTAATGAAGAAGAATTATATAAATTATGTTGTAAAGTTTTTACTGAGAATTTTAATGATAATGGACCCAAGATAATTAGATGTTTAAAACGAGCGAGAATAATATAGGATCAAGATCAACAAACCGATATAATTATGAAATATCACGATGGACCACACAATCATAGGGGAATAGAAGAAACTCTGCAATACCTACAACGACAATATTGGTGGAAAAGGATGAGAAAATCAATAAAGAATTATATTGATGGATGTGACACATGCAAATTAGCCAAGTATAATAGACATCCTGAAGTAACACTATTGCCAATAACACCAAATGCACCATTTGAAAAAGTCTATGCTGACGTCTTTTCAATTCCATCAAGAAAGTATTTAACTCTGGTAGAATCATTTTCACGAATGGGACAAGCTATTAAAATTAACAACAAAAATCCGAGCGAAAAAGTAGAAGCATTAATACAATATTTTACAAACTTTGGAATACCAGAAGAAATTTGTTTTGACAGAGGAACCGAATTCAACAATAAACTAATTAAAGAACTTCTTAAGGCTCACAAAATTAATATAGATTTTGGTACAACGAAAAATCCAGAATCTCAAGGTAATGTTGAACGATTCCATTCAACACTGTTAGAACACATGAGATGTCTAAATGAGGACCGAGTTATCAACGTGGAAAAACAAATGCAATTAGCCGTCATAGCTTATAATAATAGCATTTCACAAGCTACAGGTTTTACAGCAATGGAATTACTATTGGGACATACTAAAACAAGAAATCCTATGGATTTATTTTACGATGATATTGCTTATCAAGATCAAATAAGTAAACACAGGGAACGAATGAAATTATTGTATGATCAAGTAAAACGGAAAGATATCACAAGAAAGGAAAAGACACAAGAAAAACAAAGCAACAAAGTTAAAAGTACGGAATGGAAAGTTGGAGAAAAGGTGTATGTTGAAAATATTACGAAGAGTAATAAAATGATGAAACCCTATTTTGGACGTCGTTACAAAAGTAAACGACGATAATACCGTAGAAGTAAATACTAAACGTGGAACACAACGATATCATAAACGACATCTAAAACATGGTATTGTTGCAGATGCTTCGTCCACTGGACAGCAGGAGAAGTAAAGCTTATACCCATCCGAGAAGTATTGTTCCCATTCTATCTTGGAAGAATTGAAAATAAAATATCCTCATGGTCTATCGTAACTCAATACGATGTACAACTTCTGAATAATGAAATAGAGCATATGAACAACAGATGTGAAGAATTGTATAAAATTATAGAAGATTCACGAGAAGGAGATAGTTATAAAAAGGAATTAACAGGAATGTTATCATCTTTAAAGACAAGTCAAGAACTAATGAATGATAACTGGAAACAAGCAATGCCTACCATCAGAACAAAACGAGGAGCCCTTAAATTCGTAGGAAGTATAATAAAAGCAATTACACGAAATTTGGATCAAGAAGACGCTGAACGTTATGACAAAGCCATCACTACACTCAGTAATAATCAAGAAAAATTCATAGAAACACAGAAGGAACAAATTTCACTTTCCTTGGCAGGAATAGAAAAATATAAAGCAAATATGAATAATTTAGAGAAAAACCAACTAAGAATTAAATCAAGAATCCTACAATTGAGACAGGCTATTCGAAATGCAAGCATATTCGCAATTGATATTGATCACAGAGTCAACTTAGGAATGATGACAATACAACTAACTAATGGCCTAACTACAATAAACATGCTCTTGGAAAAAATAATAACTGCAAAAACTTTTGCAATACTTCAAACGTATCACCCTACCATGTTGGCTAATGAAATCTTACTAAAAGAGC
The DNA here is from genome assembly GCA_910593695.2 of Ocypus olens. NCBI lineage: Eukaryota > Metazoa > Arthropoda > Insecta > Coleoptera > Staphylinidae > Ocypus > Ocypus olens. The sequence continues at coordinate 34,339,180 of OU343047.1, forward strand.
TTCAAAACATTCAAACACAAGTTGTAAATGTGAAATTACCATTATCTATCGAAGAGAAAAATATTTATGCCATGTCAAAGCTTTTAACTATAGAGGCCTATCGCAAAGGAAACATTATAAATTTTCTAATGGAAATTCCTCTTTGTGAACTACGTACCTACCAACTTTATCATCTTTACCCAATTCCTCAGTTCACTGCTGATTATCCAAAAATATTAAAAATCAAAAATCCTTACCTAGCAGAAAATAACAAAAGGTATATCTCAATGGTCAATTATGCAAATCAATAAAAAATCGGAAATTCCTGTGTGAAGAAACGAGTAAAGACTCTCGGCGAAACCCCTTGTGAATACAAGTTACTTAAACACACCAGACCAGTGCACATACGGGACACTCAGAATTAATCACCCAGAATTGTAAAAGGCATCTGACAACGAATGGATTCTTTCATCTTCAAAGGAGGAGAAACTGACCATCATCTGCGACGAAAAACAAGAAATCCGGCAAGTGACTGGAACAACCCTGATCCAGCTTAGCAGAAATTGTAATGTTACCTGGAATCAAGAAATAATGAAGACACGTTTGTCAAATATCCCCAAAAGAAAATTCCAAATCCAACCGATGAATCTAACAATCCTGAAGGAAGACATTCCATATTGGAAAAATGAAGACCTCGAACTTCGAACTTAGTAAAGTCCAATGGTCCCAATTCAACAAAACCAAGCTGTCTTTGGAAAACATACTTCGAGATTTGGATGTTATGAAGACTCAACACTTCGGAACCAAGATTGCAGTATCAACCCTTGGTTTTATTATATTATTAATAATTATTATAACCTTAACCGTTTGGTATAAGTTTTGCAGAAACAAGAATTTAACACCCCTGGTTAAAGAAGAAATCCAGGCTACTGTCAGTTCTCACCCTTGCTGCGAACTTCCAACTAAGAGGGGAGGTGTTACCGTACTTGTCCCACCCGCTAAAGCTGAGTCAGCAGCGCATCTCTATAAAAGAAGCTGCAAGCAGATAAGGCAGTCAGTTCTTAACGAGTTCTTAACCAGTTCGTTCAAAACAAGACAAGGCTTTATCGACTTGTTCATCGCGTTATGCTATCTTGCTCTCATAAATATAAACCTCTATTTTTGTACTGAAAATTAAGTAGAATTGTAGTTGTTCTTAAAATAAAAAATAAAACTTTTAAAAACAATGACGTGTTTCAACAACCGTTAACTACTGCAGATTCAACTAGTGCGTCTGTATTGCTTTGATTTCAACACTAAATATCACAGATATAAATAATCGTAACACGAGTTATATTTAGCGAGAGAATAGAATGAATACAGTTTTGTAATATTGATGTCAACTTACAAATTTCAAATTTTTTATGCAGCACAAAAACTCCGTAGACTGCCACTATTGTGATTCCTCGCGGTGTGTCGTCGCACTTTTTACCGTTTCACTGATTTTACTGCTAAACTATACCTCGACGATTTGTTAGTCCATTTTAACGTTTGGAATTCTGACAGGACCATAACCTATGATCACCGCATGCTGCTATGGATTTCATTGCATCTCATATGATATGTTAATTTAATATGTATTTGTAAAGTTTTGATCTCCGTCGTCATTGACAGCGGAGATAAAGACATACTTTATAACATGATTTTTAGTACAATAAATGTAAATTTATGATACGAAATGAAATAAAATATATTATTTCTAATTGTAGTAAAAAAATATATTTTGAAATTACATTTGCTATTTTTTGTTATTAATAAATCTGCTCATATCCTTTCTTTATCTCTCTTGTAAAATTTATATGTTTGTACTGCCTTGAGACCACCTAAAACGCTCATACACATAAAACATCAACAAAAACACATAAATCAAACACAAATATAATAACTAATAACTAACATAATTAAGATAACACTCACACAGAAATCATTAATAAACAACACATAACAATATAAAATAACATAGATAATAAACAATTTTGTAATCACTATAAAATATGTAAATTTATAAATTGTAAATGCATAAAAAATGTAAATTCTGTAAAATCTATATATTATATTCTAGAATTTCTCCTGGTGATGGTATAATACATCGAAACCGGTCGCGATATAAATCAAATAAAAAACTTATACACTACACAACATGAATTTCGATATTAGTTTTACTTGTAGTATGTCATAATCTCGACAATTTATATTTTATTTATTTAACAGTTTATTTGTAATTTTAAAACATAATGTAGGGTGTATCATTAAAGAAACGCATTGAATATCACCACATTTTTATTATTGTTTAAGAATATTAATAACTACTAATTTGGTTAATGCATGCAATCAAATTAATTTTCAAAAGTAAATTACATGGTACACTGAAAACCTGTCAGATATAGAATGTTATATGTAGCATGCCAGATTGCAAAGAAAAATGCTTATTAAATCGTATTTCAAGGTTTATTCTAATGACGGTGGGTATAAAAGATAGTTGAAGTCTAATTTCATTTTATTCCAAAATGGCAAGTAATAAGTGGTTGACTAATGATTTATTCAAAACGGCGATTGAAAATTTTTATAAATGCAATGATATCAATATTATTCATTCTGATATAAAACCTGCTGTGCCAACGGGTGATAACTACACAAGTGATATTGCTAGGGTGCAAATTACTTTCAATAAGGAATCTAAGTAAGTTAAGTTTTACTAATTAATAGTCTTGCATTTATTTTTATCATTTATTACTGCTCATATATGAATAATTTAATTAACCCTATGATGATTTAAAGCGATATATAATTTCTACATAATTGTACTGGATAATTCTAAACTGCACGGCAACATTGGGAACATGTTATTTGGATGAAAACATGAAAAAAGTATAATAGCCAAATTAAATGTATTTACTGTTTACATTATATCGGGTGTGTATAAATTGGCGGATAATCTACATGTGACGATATTCTTTCAGAAATTCTAAGCAGTATATCTTAATTCTAAAATGTTGTACCATGCTTCCTCAAAGGTCCTCAAAGTTTGAACATTTAGTCGCTAAATATGCGTTATTATTCGATATTAATTTACAGAAAACCCTGCAGTTTCGACAGTATAACTAGTTTTAAAATTATTTATAAGTGTGTGCTATCCTTTTTATCTGAAACGTGTATTTTTAACACATCTTTAGCTTATTTTCATAAAAAGTAGAACCGGCAACGTCAATTCCTGCTTCTGTCACTTTTGATACAACGAATTCATTCAAACTTTCTAGTTCCAATTTTATGTCAATTCTGCTTTTCTTATTATTATCAGTTTGTATTAGTTCCTGCGTGTCAAAATAGACTTCCCTTGACACTATTTACTCATAATCTGTTTTAACTTCTATATACATCTGTAAATAAACCCCGCTCAATCTTTATTACTCTCCTACTCTGACCCAACCCACATAATGAATAATGAGATTATTGAAAAAAAAACATAGCAGCTCGTGAATGCTATGTTGCCTAATGTACATTTCTTTTAACTGGCTCCTGATGACCTATGAGGCATGATACAACCTTTTTGCAACGACGTTTTCCATTCAGAATTTTAGGAAGAATTTCGCCACGTGTAGATTATTCACCAATTTATACACACCCGATATTATTAATTAATTTTTGTTTACTGTGCTGTGTGTTGTAGTAAATTGAATTAAAATACCCTAGATGCAGTTCAAAAATAGTGTGACATATTTTCAATCGTGTATATAAAATTGCAAATAGTATTTTACAGTAGTAGGCCTTTACGGCCGTAGTCAGAAAGTTTGTGAGACGAGGTCGTCAGACCCAGTCGAATAATACTGGCAAGGCTGTTAAGACCCTAATGGACTTATACTCTATAATCGTTTTTCTAACATCTCTCCGATATCGAAGACATTCACCGTCTACGCCAGACTAGCTGCAGAGCAGGTTAGCTCCTCTTTATTATCAAAAAATCCCGTAATAGTATATTACATAGCTAGAGTTGTAAGTAGCAAATTACGCGCTAAGATACCATTGCGATGGAAGTACCAATAGGGCATGGCGCGAAGTTTATTGTGTCAATTATTGTTTTAACGAATAAGTTGTAATCTGACGTTTAAATGTCACTGTCACTTTTGATATTTAAAGACGAACAGACGAATGCAGGGGGACTCGGCGGACGTTAATTGTAATTGGCTAATAACTATATAATGTAGCTAGGTACATAAGTGGTAATAGTACATGTTACACATTTATGTACAACATTTAACATTTATGTATGCTCTATATATTCGTAATGCGTCGCTTACTATTGGTGAAAACAGTTCGGTAATTCATCAATTACAGTGACACTGACAGTGAGAGTGATTTTATAAAGTTTATATTTACGTTGTTATAGTTACCTAGTTAAAACGCACTGGTGAGGGTAATGGGGCGATCGCCCCTTTGTCCCCTTGGGCCTAGATTTTTTAAACTTGTCGTGAAGTTTACGAAAATGTCAGTGTTGTCATTTAAAAAATAAATGTTTATAATGTTTTATTGAATTTTTTAATTAATTCTTTTGGATATGTTTCGAGTGCTCCTCCCCCTTTAAAACTTTTCAAACTGGATCAGCCCGTATCATGACGTCCGTTCTTAACAGACTGTCCGTTACGAGGTTGTTTACACAATAAAAAACAGTCCGTAAAGCAACATTTAATAAGATGTTATAACAACTACTTATCGTAGAGGTTATAAAAGTTACATCTTTAGATTTCGCGAAATATTTTTTCCGGTAATAAATCACGTTGTAATAATAAAACTTAAATAATACTAATAATAATAATAATTATTATTATTATACAGTTTATTGGTTTTGACAAGAGACAGTCCCTTGCACAAGTCAATCAAAAGAGTGAGATAAAGTTACATTGACATTAATAACACTGGGCAACAAAATATTTGTTGCATTGACAAAAGAACTTGTTCTAACTTAATTTGGGTGTGCTGAATCCAAATATGACGTTATTTTTTCTCCCTAAGCTACCGTTTTTATGCAATTCAACAATGAACATTTTTATTATACATATTGCATACGTAACAAGTTATATAACACATATGAGCGTAGAAATATAGTCATATTATAAGCCCAAAATGAAGGTTAATACCTTACAGTTTAGGTATATTCTATTCCGGTAAAAAATGCGCTTGTAGCTTTTGTGTTTGTGCACTTGCTCAGGGCAATCTCATTTTATACTCCAGCAGTAGTCTGCCATTATTTTCCTATCCCATCGCCCTCGATAGAGCTCTTCCATTATTATCAGGTCCTGGCGGAAGCGTTCACCTTGTTCGTCATTTAAAGTCTCAAAATTTTCTGGGAATTTATCAAGGTGACTGATCAAGAAATGGATCTTGATACTCATGTTGTACCCCAGTTCGCGGAAAGGCAACAACTTCCATTAACCAGAGGCTCGTAGTTTACACACAAGTCACACGTCTAATGATTGTTTTTCTTGGCGCGTTGGAAAAGAAATATGTGTTTTCGGGGCGAAGAAGGTGATTCATTTTAAGATATTTACGCGGCAACTAATTATGCGCCAGAACACACTAGCTCGACATCTATTTAAAATATCAATAAAAGGAAAACAGCAGGTTATTCGAGAGGTTTCTAGCTACAAAAGTAAGGTGAACTAAATTTAAAAAGAACAGAAAAATGAGGCGAAAATTTTAGATGTCGAAATTAGCCGAATGCGCGTGATTGGACAACTAAAAAAAACGGAAAACGAGAGGTTATTCGTGAGGTTTCTTACTACAAAAGTATGGTGAACTAAATTTTAAGAAAATAGAAAGATGCGGCAAAAATTTTAGATGTCCAAATTAGCCGACCTCGCGTGATTGGGCAGCTATAGCGTTTCGTATTCGGTCACTACAAAGGTATATTCGTGTATACATCTCATACTGATGTTTTATTGGTTTACGTCATGGATTCTTAGACTAATTTCAGTTCGTTGTTTATTTGTCCCATGCGCAATTTGTTTCAACTACGCCACTGGTGGAAACCCTAGCATTGATTGTACCGGACAACTGTCAGTAATGACGTACGCAAAGATCCATTGATCCAAGTATACCTATTACTTGTATACCTATTACTTGTATACCTTTTAGCAGTGCTTGATTTATAAACTTTTATGTACGGGAATGGGTGACAAATTGATCAATTTAATATAAATTTATAATTTTCTGTTTATTAATTTATCGTTCAATAATCATAAATAACCTTTATAACAAATATAATTTAAATTTTTTTATATTGTAAATACTCGTAACTACGTATAATAATCAAATTTTTCGACAATTTACAAATTTTATTTCATATATATTTGCATTTTTTGCATTCATCTAAAAATAAGTGGGTTCATCTAAAAATCAAATCAAAGTAATAAAGCGTCTGTTGGCTCAAAAGAGGTACCGGAACGCCGCACAGTGGGCCAGAATGCCTATCTAACGCGTCAAAATTCGATTTTTGTAAGTCAAAAAGGAAAGATTCATGTTGATAACGTTATAGTAGACATCCCAATTAAGGGTAAAAATACAGTTTTCAACAGAACAATCGCATCTAATCATGAAATCGGTAAGCAACAAGTACAAATGTAACATTGAATTTCAATGGAATACATCTATGCGCGCTTGGTTTAATTTTTAATAATTTCATGTTAAGAAGTTAACAATGCAGCAGTTTGATAATTTATTTACTACAAGAAGTACCACAGTTACTAGCGGTAAGCATATTAAATAAAACCATTTAGTAATTTCACGTTATAAAAATTTGATATGTCAAGTAAGTATGATATTTTAATAGATCTGATGATATATTATCTTATTACAAAAAAATATTCAATTTTACCCTCATTCGACTACGATGAAAATGTAGTGCATATACCGAGTGTTTCAGACCACCCGTCCCAGGCCTTTTTTTCGAAAACGTGACGTCATAGAGCTTCGAGAAAAAATAGTATTACTAATGCCTACCTGAAGAATTTAATGGAGGTAGTTTGTTTTGAAAAGAAACAACTTTTGTTTGAAAAATTTATTTCTAAATGATATGCGTAATGAAATAAAAATTAATGTTTCAAATAACAAGTCCTTGGTCATATTCTCAAAAGTATTACGTCATAGAGCTTCAAAAAACAAAATTACATGTCATAAGCCTACCTAAATAATTTAATGGAGGTAGTTTTGATTTCCGGATGTAACCGGAAGTAGGCGCAATATTTTAAATGCGAACGTAGGTCGTGTATGGTCAATTTGGCTTTGACGTATTTTAAAGATAAACATTTTTTGCAAATAAACGAATTAAACACTAAAAGCTTAAAAAAGAAAATTAGGAATTAGCTATAGGTAAGTATCGCTATGTTTATAAGAAAATAAAGTTAAAACTGCCCTCGACATCAGTTGTTTTCGTGATATTTAAATTTTTTAACAAGCCAACTTTAGAAAATTACCATGGCCAAATTGATGAAAAAACAATTGATAAAGCATTTTAAAATCTGGCCAACCTGTCCGGGACTGGTTATTTTTTATTTCATTACGCATATCATTTAGAAATAAATTTTTCAGACAAACGTTGTTTCTTTTTAAAATACCTATCCAACGATATCCTGCACGACCTAGGTTTCCATTTGAAATTCTAAAGTTGAATGTAGTTATGCCTACTTCCGGTAACTTCCGGAAGTCGAAACTACCTCCAATAAATTCTTCAGGTAGACATGGGTAATGCAATTTTTTTCTCAAAACTCTATGACGTCACGTTTTCGAGAAAAAGGCCTGGGATGGGTGGTCTGAAACACCCGGTCGTATAAAATAAATCGTTAGCCTTTATGCGCCTTTGTGACTTCTATGACTTGTTTTATACGCACGAGCACGCCACGCAGCCAACAGTATTTCGTGAATATTGCGTGCGAATGGATGTCAATTTTTGGTTAAGGTCCCCCTTTTGTGAAAGATGGGTTGCCTAATTTTTTACAAATTTCAAACATAATCAACTCATTTAATACGAAATAAAAAATATAAATTTTTGCTAATATTAGTATATCAATTTATTATCTAGTTTTATACGTTGCCCATTTTTTCCGTGACTACTGTTTTTTTTTTTTGCTAATTCAGTAAATAATCACAATTTCAAGAAAAACGCTTCATATAAAAATCATAAAAATAACATTTAATTGACCTGAGTATTTGGATATAATGGAAAAGAATTAATAAAAAAACGGGGTATGCAAAAGAGAAATTTTAATAAATGTGACATAACCTAGAAAAATTTGAATTTAACCAACGAAAGTGCAAGCAGAAATAAGTAGCTCTAAGTTTAAAAAAATCAGCTGTTTTGGGTAAGATGGCGCCAGTCGTCTACAACTTATTAGAGTGTTGGCGCATTAATAACTACTATTATAGTACTGATATTGTAAAATTAGTTGAATTTTGAATGTTGGCTGTCATTTTATTCACATTATCATTAAAAATAAAGGATTAAAAACTTATTTTATTGTTGGTATTGCACCCTCTTTTTCTTAGTTGAATTACTTATCCATGATAACTTTTCTATTTTTCTGCAAAGTGGCCGACTAATATTTAACCTACTATGTGAAGTGACCTAAAACTTTTATAAATAATACTGTAGTGCTTTCTTTCATACTCAATCCCAATAATGCGAATTATAAAAACTATGTATTGCTTCAGTGTTCTAAAATTGGTCCAATAATAGTTTTATTGACCTCCCTAATCAACATAACCTCAAAATACTGATTGTATCCCAGACATTCGGTACAATATAAGTGTGATATTGTATTATTCATTTACTTATTGTTCTCATATTGTGCTTATGTATGTATTTGCCCTTATTGTATTGTATTGAAAGCTAGGATAGTTGGTGACGATAGAAATAGGTGACACCAGGGACCCGTTACAACTTTTCTATTATTGATTTCAGTTATTATTCCTGTTACAATGTTTTACCAATAGAGTATTGTTTTTTTTTCACAGTTAAAATCTGTTCTTTAACAAAGTTATACTTCAAAATAAATTATTTAGATAAGATACATAACAAAACACATTAGAAATAATAAATCAGTTAAGCAGTAAAGAAAAGGGTAATAAGATAATTAAGGAATTAAGCGCCATTTATGCACTGATCAAACAGGCTACTGATCATGCATGATCACAGATATCAAACAGAGTGGTTAACAGAGCCCATACTGAATTGCTACTACTATACTATGTTTTTATTGAAACAATACGAGTTGGAAATAGATCAAAAATAATAATCAGAAATGAAATTTTTTTAAATTACAAATACAGGTCTTGTCAAATTTAAGTGCGATCCCTTTAGACACCCCTGGTTGTAAGTTCACTAGTCTCTCGGTAATCCAGCAGATATCGGACCTGAACACTGCCGGATTACGAAAAATACCGGATTTCTAGAAATCACCAATGACGAGCCATTAAAATGTCGGAGAAGTGAAGTGCCAGATTATAGAGGGAGTACTATATCTACTTTATAATTCTTGCCTTTTGCCCAATGAAATAAAGTATATAGCAATTGTGCGACTCTTGTGAAGAAACTTCTCTCCAATTCAAAAATTGTATGAAAAACATTATTTCATTTACTTCCCTAGTTTTATATTCCATAATTCTATATAACCAACACAAATCAATTTCAAATTCACAAAATGGGATGGAGATCACTGTGGTGTTATGCATTTTGTATTTTATTGCCTTTTTCCTCATTACTATTACTAAATACTAATGCGCTAATTTATAAAATGAGCGACTTAACAGAGGGGGAGGAATCTATTCTAACTTATAATCTATTATTGATTTTCTGGTAACAACGATCATGTACTTATTGTATCTTATATCTGCATATATTATATAAATATCATGCAATCGGACATATGGTTCTTCAACTATATACATTTTCATTTAATACGTTTACTCGAAATATTTTTTTAACTTATATTTGCACTCAGGCGGACCGGAACGCATGAAGAAATCAATCTATTCAGATGTGTACATTTGATGTTCCCGCTGTTCATTTCTACCAACTCGCAGTATATGTGTGAGAGTGCGCGTATGTGTGGGTGATGAGATTATGGTGGAAACCGACCGCAACTGGCGGTAACCCTGATTTTATTAAGATAAGTGTATTGGAGCTACATTTTACTAGTGGCGACATCTGCACTCCATTCTTGCATGTCAGCAATTACAGGGGACCCTTAACAGTGATTTTGCGTTTTCTATAGCAAATCTCAAGTCGAAAATTCCTTCTCGTGAAAAAAGTCATACTCGACAACTCGACAACCAACTTTCTGCATTTCTGTTCTGGCATTATTTTTGTGAAAATTATCATTTTTATTTTATTATTTATTTCAATATAAAAAAAAAATTACATTGAAAATCCTATGTTCCGTTTTGTTCATCTACACCGTGTATAATTATAATTATTATTTGTAAAGAATATTACATTTTATTTTCGTGTTTTTTTGTCTGTGTATGTGAGTGTGTGGGCGCTGTATCTCAAAAACCACTATATATTTTCAAAGGAAACTTTGAAAATAAGCCTTATTTGACTATCCGTAAAATCGATAAACTTTTGGTAAAATATCGTTCACTGAAAGTGGATGTTTTTTTCAATTTTTTTTCTAAATAGGAAAAAGATTACAAAAACATTTCCAAATTTTATTAATAAATATTTCACGTAACCTGTTCGATTTAAAGAATAGGTAATTTAATTTTTTCTACGGCCATGTTATAATTAATTATGACATTATGACCATCATAATGATTGAAATTTTCATAATGCAAGAAGCTACGAATAATTGCGAAAATTATATGGCGTCAGCATTGGTCGGTCAGTTGTCACTTTGACATAATACTCGAAACCAGTCAAAATAATTTCCTGTTTACTTATAAAATGAGTGAGAGTCCCAGCGACAGTGAGATTCAGTTAACACCACCTGATAATTTACTTCCAACAAAATCCAGGAAGTACTATGAAAAAGCATACAAATTATTGACGGATTGGCAATATGAAAAGAAAACTAAATTCTTGTCTGAAAACGTTTTAATTGTTTACTTCGAAGAGCTTGCGAACAAAATGAAGAGTTCGAGTTTATGGACCCATTATTCGATGTTAAAGTCGATGTTAAATATCAAACACAAAATCGACATAAAAACTTATACAAAATTACAAGCTCTATTAAAACGTAAATCAGAAGGCTTCAGGAGTAAAAAATCGAAGACATTAACATCTGATGAAATAAAAACCTTTATTGACAAAGCTCCTGATAATGAATATCTTCTAGTAAAAGTAAGTAAAAGTAAGTTTAAGACTTTAAACGTTTAATAAAAATTAAATTCATATTTTTTATTAAAGGTATCATTAATTTTTGGAATAATGGGTGCATGTAGAAGACATGAATTACATAAGTTAAAAATTCAGGATTTAAAAGATCTATAATCAGTCTTTCATATATACTATACACGTTACGAAAACAAGAACTGTACGTAAATTTACTGTCACTGGCACATACTATAATATTTGCAAAAAATATATTAATCTTCGTCCAAAGCACACCACTCCTGATTCCTTCTTCATAAATTATCAACGTGGTAAATGTACTATCCAAAATGTTGGACTTAATAAGTTTCGCGGTATGTCAAAACAGATTGCACCATTTTTCAATATTCCAGAATGACATTTATACACAGGCCACTGCTTCCGCAGGACCTCTGCTATCCTGCTAATAGATGCTGGTGGAGATATCACTTCTTTAAAACGCCATCTGTGGCCGAAAACTACATTGATCACTCGTTAAAAAATAAAATAAATGTGGACACTAAAATACTAGATTCTATAGAAAATAATAACCCATCAAGTAGCAACGCACATTTCACTTCAACAACTTCGACGACATTATCCAATGTCCACACTACAGTGCCTCAAAACAATTTCTACAATTGTACAGGAATTACTATTATTAATTTTGTTAATCCTGAAAATTCAAATTCTATTTAATTGTTAATTTATGTTACTATTGCCACTCCTTGTTAATTGCTTATCTATTCAATAAACTAGTTTATATATTTTCATAAAAGTATATTCTCTTGCATTTTTTACGATATACCCCAAAAACGGAAAAAATAAATAAAAACCTACATGGCCGTAGAAAAAGTAATGTATGCAACTCCCACAATATGACGTATTAATGCATTCGTACGAATTACACTCGCAAGCTCGCTCGAGTTGTAAACTTCGTAGTCATACTTTAATAAGTATCATAATGTGGTCGTTGCATAATATACTATAATGTTTTTTATTTTTTTGTCTATAATCATGAAATCATAAGTTACATGGCAAAATGAACAACTTAAAACGTTCGACTGTACGAAAATAGCAACTTTGGCGGTTTCGTTTAAGGCCAAAATGGCGTACTTTTCATACCAGTACAAAATGATAAAATGCCAGTATCAGAACATCCAATGAATGCAATACAAATTATTAATGAAAATGAGATATCAACTATGGAAGTGGTTTATAGCGACAGTACTTACTATTATTCATTATATTAATTTCTAAAAAAATATTGTTTATCGTAATCATACATACACAGAAAGTGGATTTGTAATTTTTGCAAAAGAATGTTAAATATTATATTAGAGAAATTATTTAATAAATAATGAAAACAGCAAGAAACGGCACATCCTTGCATTGCATTATAAAACATAATTTTGTATCAAGATTCTACCAGTTTTTGGAAAAACGATAAATATCCAAAATATTAGAAAAATCACTAAATATAGAGCTATTCAGCAGAGATGGCGGTCGGGGTGTCTTGTCCGTCCGAACCAAGTAGTGTCCGTTGCAATTTTCCACCATAGGCGTGTGCAAAAACGCCAAATATAAAAGTAAAACCGGAAATATCACAAATTAAAAAAAAAATGATGAGTTCATACCACATAAAATGACTTGATTTATAGCGGATATAATTGGCAACACGTTTTATAAAGGGATTAATATTCTTCGGCCAATTTTGAACAGGAATAAATAACCGGATTAGTTGACCTAATTGTTCTTTAATAATGATATGACTATGACCGAGAAGTAATGAAAATCTTAACAAATAACCCCTGGGGCTTGTTAATGTATTTAGTACATTAGGCCGAAAGGGACGCAAATTAATCTTCGCAATGGATTATAAATTCAGAAAACCCGAGTAAATCTGGGAATTCCCTTATTAAAAATTTGCCTGTTTCCCTTGTATATATATATATACATGTTCACTTAATAATATAATTTACATTCGTTTTGATAACTGCAATCAATACAACACCGAAACATTAGTACTCCGAGACGTCTAAAAATGCCGAAGTGTTTAAACTCTAAATGTGACAGTCTAGTTTTAAACTTATTAGAATGTTTTGAAAAGGAAAAAGAATATGGAGGGCCAATTACAAATATTAATCGCGTTCGAGAAAGAGTAGTCGAAGCTTTAAAAATAAGTTTACGATCGGTGGAGAGAACAGTTCAGCGCGGAAAATATGAAAATGGAAAAAGGAACTGCAAAATTTCCCGAAGAAGAAAAAAATCAAAAACCGAAGATCTACCTGCATGTGCTCGAAGTGAAATTCGCAGTGTTATTTATAACATGTACATAAAAAGGAACATGTTAGTGTGGCTTTAATTAATGAACAATTGACAGAAGGAGGGAATGTGCAAATTAGCAATTCCAGTCTATTGCGAGTTATGCATTCAATGGGGTGGTCTTTTAAAACTCATGATAACAGACGTGTTAAATTCTGAGAATGCATTAAAATGTATTTTTGTGGACGAAACGTGGATTTTTCAATACGGAGGACCAAAGAAAATTTGGCAGGATGAATCTATGAATAGCGTGAAACATTCATTTGCGTCAACTGGAAAGCGCTATATGATTGTGCACGCATGTTCCTCGTCTGGGTGGGTACCAGAATGTGGATTATTGTACTACATCCAAAAGTGCCGATAACCATGATAATATGAATGCTGAAGGTTTCGAAAAATGGTTTGAGAGATTATTAATACAATTAGAAGAACCATGTTTAATAATTATCGATAATGCGAGGTACCACTCTCGAATTTTAAATAAACAGCCCACAGGAAATTGGAGGAAGAACTGGCTGACTGAAAATAATATTGCATATTCTGATAGCGATTTAAAAACAGATTTGCTACAAACAGCCCAAATGCGAAAGCAGCCACATGTATATGCTGTAGATGAAATGGCATTAAAGTTTGGACATAGAATATTAAGACTTCCACCATATCACTGCCAGTTTAATCCAATAGAGCTTGCCTGGGGAACATGCAAAAAATATTATGATCATCATATAGGTTGTGAGGGATATAGTTCTGAATTAGTTTTGAAAATGTGGGAGGAGGCGCTTAAACACGTACCGAAAGAAAGCTGGAAACAATATATTAAACACATGGACGCTGTCATATTGAATAATTGGAAGAAAGAGAAAATAATCGACAATATTCCAGAGTTTATCATACATGTAGGAGAGTCAAGTGACGATAGCACTGATAATTTTGAAGAATTTGACGATAATGAATGATTAATTTATTTTTATGTATTATTATTTTATACTATTCATTTAAATAAAATGAATGTCAAAAATTTGTTTTCAATGTTTTGATATTAGTCATTTCATATTTCATTTATATTATTGTATTAGAATATTAAATAAATAAATAAATTCATTACAAACATATTTTCTTTCAATTAACCTGCGTAATTGCAATTCTTGACTAAATCGCGCGCGCCTATGAAATAACCGGTAAGTAAGAGACGCCGTTTCTTTCTCCTTCTACCGCTCGGTCTAAGACCGAGCTACGAAGGCCGCGTGTGTGTTTTCTAGATACGGCCGACGAAATCGTTCGTCTTGGGAATATCCGCTCGGTTATCAGGTAGTAGAAAAGGATACCAGTATTATTTGAATGTTCCGAACTTAGTTCGTAAACCGCCTTTACTCATGAATAGGTCTATACATATGTTAAAATCGGAGAAAGTTAAATGATAGTCACCTCAACTTTTTTGCGAATGAGAATGATAATATAACAAATAATAAGTGTTGGGGAGAAATGAGGAATTATTTTCATTAAAATAATTTTTGTTTTTAATCAGCAATGGCCGTTTCAATATACAGGGTGCGTAAAAAGTATCGCACCAAATGGGATTATATGGAAACGGTTTGACATTCAGATTTGACACTTAGTAGGTTTAAATTAGATATAAATACCCATATTTTAAGATGAGTTTCATTTGTTTCGCACTACTTGCTTTTTGCCAGAGGCCGCTATGTTGAATTTTTGTAATAGCATCCTAGGTTTTTTTTTGGTATTGTTTGAAAGGTTATTTAATTAGTACAACAAGTACAACGTGGTATACTATTAGCATGTTTATTTTGAAATAACGACAAAAATAAATAATTTAAACAAAAACTTAAGTATTACGCCAAATTAGTTTATGTGGAAACGTTTTGACATTTAGAATTGACATTTGTGTGTCAAACTTAAGTTAAAATGAATTTGTCCGAAATTGAGGGCATTGAAATATTAATAATTGTTGGATTTGGTGATCGCAGAAGAACCCATGCTGAAGCTTGCCATGTGTTTAATGATAGTCATCCAAATAGGAATCCAACCAGCAGATCTACAGTAACGCGAACAGTGCAACGATTTGAAGAACTAAAAAGTGTAAAGAATTGTTCTACACCTGGAAGATCGAAAACAGCCACTAATGATGACACTTCATCACAAGTTTTACTGGATGTCTGTGAAACACCACAAACCTCAACCAAGCAACTTGCAGCAGATCATGATGTGTCTGAAGGATCAATTAGAACAATATTAAAGCGGTCTACGTATCGTCCTTAGAAACCACATTTACTTCATGAACTGTTACCAAAGGATTTTAATCGGAGGATACAATTTGCAGAAATAATGATGGAAAGAACAGGAGCTGATCAAAATTTTGTCAAAAATTAAATAGTTCTGTAAATAGGCATAACTGTAGATACTGGCACCCTACTAACCCCTATGTCAACTTGAAAACACACACCCAATATCCACAAAAACTTAACGTTTGGTGTGGAATATTGGATGGAAACGTCATCGGCCCGTTCTTTTTACGTGATACATTAAGATCTGTTGTTTACTTGGAACTATTGCAAAACCAAATTGTACCAAAAATATAGCAGATTAAACTAAATTCAATAAACCCGCAAATCTTGCACCCAAATGTATGGTTTCAACAAGATGGTGCTCTACCGCATTTCGGTCAACAAGTTCGAGAATTCCTAAATCATAATTTCGCAGGGCAATGGATCTGACGGAGGGGTGCAATTGAATGGCCACCTAGGTCCCCAGACCTGACACTTATGGACTTTTCCTTCTGGGGATATTTAAAAAGTGTTGTGTATCGAAATAGGCCAACAACATTAGATGAATTAGAAGTTCGAATTAGAGTTGCAATAACAAACATTCCTCCGGCATATCTGCATAATACACTGGGCGCTTTGCTTGATAGACTTTCCTATTGTCGAGAAGTGAATGGACAACAATTTGAGCACCTATTGTGATTTTATTGGGTTTCTTGTTGATTTCATTTTTGTTTTCAATTATTTATTTTCGACGTTATTTCAGAATAAACAAATAGATATAACTCATTTTTCTTAGAACCGGTTACACAACAAGAAATTAAAAATATCATTCAATCATTAAACAATTCTGGCTCGACAGACATATATGGTATAAATGTAAATATTCTAAAAAACATCACTGAGTATATATGCCCAATATTAGAACATCTAATCAATCTCTCATTTGCAATGGGAGTATTTCCCAAAGAATTAAAAATTGGCAAAGTAGTACCTGTCCACAAGAAAGGTAATATAGACGACGCTAGTAACTACAGGCCTATTACCATAACTCCAATACTCTTCAAAATATATGAAGTAGCCATAAAAACACGTTTATACCGATATATGAAAAAATATATCAGTAGTAGCCACTATGGATATGTAGCTGGTAAATCTACACTGGATGCAGTGCTAGATTTAACAGAAAACATACACCAAGTATTCGAAGATGGAGAAATAACTACGGCCGCTTTTCTAGACCTAAGTAAAGCATTCGACACTGTAAATTGGGAAATACTTCTTTACAAATTGAAGTATTACGGTGTGCGGGGTGCCCCTCTGGAATTAATTAGATCGTTTTTATATGAATTTGCTCGCGCAGCCAATAAAATCTTTATACTGCAAAAGAAGTGTGTTAGAATCCTAGCAAAATTAAATAATACAACAAGCTGCAGGGGTTATTTTAAAGAACTTAACATTTGCACATTACCTGGACTATACATACAATCTTGTTTACTATATATATGACCGTAAATCATCAAAACGTCGCCATGAGGACATTCACAATCACAACACAAGATCAAAAGCAGACCTGTGTTTGCCAGCACATCGTCTAAGTATAACTAACAAGAGCTTCATAGTACAAGCAGTAAAATTCTTTAATTATTTGCCGGACAAAGTAGGAATTCTACCAAGACCAAAATTCAAGCAAATAGTCAAGGCGATATTGATTAAAGCAGAACTCTATGATATAGACGACTACTTCGAAATCGGCATGCTTTAAGTTTTTAAACATATTTTATTATAGATCTTGTAAATGTTGCCCAGAGTTCAATTTGTTAGTTAAACATAGTTTTAATCATTGTGTCTTACTTTACAATTTTACCATTTTTATCTATAAGCGTTTTTACTATGTTGTATTGTAATTGATTTTTATTTATACTACTTAGCTTATGTTATTTATCACTTTTATCTATACAAGTTTTTAATATGTTGAATTGTATATTATTTTTTTATCTATACTAATTGGCTTATGTTAGTCCTGTCAATTTAATCAATTAGTTTGTAATTTTAGCATTAATTTTGAGATTGATTATTTTATTTCAAATTTATTTATATCGAATGGCGACTTGTGTAATTAATGTAATACGTCTAATACACCAATAAACATCTATCTATCTATATATCTATCTAAACATGCTAATATTATACCACGTTGTACTTCTAATTAAAAAACCTTTCAAATAATACCAAAAAAAAACTCAGGATGCTATTAGAAAACTTCAACATGGCGGCCTCTGACAAAAAGGAAGTCTTGCAAAACAAATGACACTCATCTTAAAATATGGGTATTTATATCTAATTTAAACCTACTAAATGTCAAATCTAAATGTCAAACCGTTTCCATATAATCCCATTTGGTGCGGTACTTTCTACGCACCCTGTATAACGGATCTTTAATTACCACGTTCCTGTTTTTTTCTCAAGTCTACTATTTCTGGTAAAATGCAATCATTAAAGAATAAACTCAATTGATTTTGCATTTTAGATCTCCAAAAATCGTCAACTTTAAAAATTGTTTCAATTTTGATACCGTGTGGAGTCCATACATCTAAAATACAATATGCTTTGACAATAATGTACAATTGCCCCAGAATTTGGTAAAACCACTCATGGTGAATGTTAATTTTATTATTTACCCATTTTTTTTTTTAATCTTATGCCTTTTTTTGGTGTCACGTCTACTGCGGACCATTGACATTTTATTTCCACGATTCCTAGCTCTCTTACAAGTTCGTCTGGCGTAGCTGCTAAAAACGGCAATACTGAGTCTATAAACAATTCGCACGGCTCAATTGTTTGTCCAATTTGTTTTTTACATCCCGTAGTGCTATGGGTTTATCAATTATACCAAATTCCGTAAAATAGGTCTTTGAATATAAAATTCGCTCTACTAATGGTCCACAGCGGGTTGTCATTCTACGTTCACATGGCTCCAGATGCCATACATCGGAATTTATTCGCGACTGGGAACGTTCTTGGATGGTAAGGATTTCTGCATGAAGGAGTCATGAACTGACTTAGAGTCGATTCTTTTTACAGTCAGAGCTGGTGAGAAGCAGATCACAAAAAAGATTCCCAAATAGTATATTTACTTGAAATGTGTACGCCACTGGCAACATGTGACCTCTACGATTTCGCGTAGGCTGAGGTTTTTCTTTATTCAAACGTACTTACTTGTCGATAGCTGTTTGAGAATTTTGACTGATTTTGCTGAGCCAGTTTAAAAAGTGGCGAAAAAAATTGATCTGAGATTTACTAAAGAAAATAAAACGGAATTTAATAATATCATTTCAATTGCTATGGTTTTCTAGTCTAAATCATTCAAAATTTAATAAATAAAAAAAAAACGGCACCAAACCACAAATTCAATAAATTACCAAATTTAGATAAATTGTTTGTTTTATTAACATATTTTAGAAAAACTAACGTGGAAATAGTAAACATTTTTCGAAATTGGCGGATAATCCACACGTGATGATATTCTTCCAAAAATTCTAGGCAGTTTATCTTAATTCTAAAATGTTGTACCATGCTTCCTGAGCCATCACAAGGTTCTAAAAGTTTGAACATCCAGTCGTTAGATATACATTATTATTTGATATTAATTTAAAGAAAACCCTGCAATTTCGGTAATATAACTAGTTTGAAAATTATTTGCCAGTTAGCACACTCTTTATATCTCAAACGTGTATTTTGAACACTTCTTAATATGCGTATTTTCATAAAAAGTAGAGCCGGAAACGTCAACACCCACTTTTACACAACGAATTCATTCAAACTTTCTAGTTCCAATTTTGTGTCAATGCTGCTTTCCTCATTATTACCAGTTTGTATTAGTTCCCGCTTGTCAAAATAGACTTCTCTCGACACTATTTACTCATAATATGTTTTACCTTGCATATATATATATATATATACCGGGTGACCCAGGGATCTGTAAAAGCCCCATAACTTATTTGATATTTGAGATATCGACTTCTAGTTTTCTTGAACTGGTACCCACACTTATTCTACATATTTTAAAAATATGTATGTTTTTATACAGGGTGTCTCAATATACAAAACAGAACAAAGTTATGTTTTTCTAAATGGAACACCCTATATTTTATACTTTATTTTTAACCCTCTTGAGAAGCTGATAAAACTAGTATAAGATAGTATGGGTCAATTATAAACGATTGGTTAGTTATGGGCAAATTTGTGGTAAAAACAAGGGCACATTGAAAAAATTGCAGAAGCGCTCCTAGCAAAGCTAGCGTCATTTTTTATACACTAAAAAATTTTCCACATCATGAAGAATAATAAAAATCGGCTTTGGTTCTTTTTTGTTAATACTGCTATACAGGGTGTCAACATACGCAAAATATTAGATAACTATTTTTTTTCCAATGGAACACCCTATATAAGTTGCGACCAATGTATATCATTTTTAATAAGCTTTCCAATGATATACAGTTTGTATGACAAAATATTAAGGATTCTTGAGATTTATCCATAAAAACATTTTTCTTTTGTCACCTCCTGTTCATTTTTGGATTTTCAGCCAAAACTATACATTTTCTGAAAAAATAATAAGAGACCAAAGTTGTAGAGCGGAATATTTTCGATCGACATAGGCCTTTAGACTTTTCCAATAATGCGTGCATTGCCCGCCAGAGTGCGCAAAATCGTGACAGTTTATGCATTTTAGCGTTTATCTCAAATTTTTTGTTAATTAATTGCACTATACTTTATTTTCCACGTCCTCTAGCAGAAAAACGGGTAATTATAGAATTATTCAAATGACCTACATCGATTGAAAATATTCCGCTCTACACCTCTTAAAAGAAGCAATTTTTGCCCAAAATGCATAGTTTTCGCTGAAAATACAAAAAATACTGAAAACGCAAAAATTGATACATACATTTTCAATTTGCATTTTTAGGGAAAACTATGCATTTTTGACAAAAATTGCTTCTATTAAGAGTTGTAGAGCAGAACATTTTCAATCGATATGGGCCATTTTAATTTCTCTATAATTTCCCGTTTTTCCGCTAGAGGGTGCGGAAAATAAACTAGTGCAATTTATTAATAGAAAATTTGAATGGAAAATGCTAAAATTCATATACGGTCACGATTTTGCGCGCTCTGGCGGGCAATGCACGCATTATCTTAAAAGTTGAAAGACCCATATCGATCGAAAATTTTTCGCTCTACAACTTTGGTTTCTTATAATTTTTCCTGAAAATGCTTAGTTTTGGCTGAAAATCCAAAAATCAGCGGAAGGTGGCAAAAGAAATATGTTTTTATTGATAAATCTCAAGAATCCTTAATATTTTGTTATATAAACTGTATATCATTGGAAAGCTTATTAAAAATGACATACATTGGTCGCAACTTATATAGGGTGTTCCATTTGAAAAAAACTAGTTATCTATTGTTTTGCGTATGTTGACACCCTGTATATCACCATGAATAAAAGAGAACCAAAGCCAATGTGTATTATTCTTTATGATGTGGGAATTTTTTTAGTGTATAAATAATGATGCTATCTTTGCTAGGAACGCTTCTGCAATGTTTTCAATGTGTACATGTTTTTGCCACAAATTTGCCCATAACTAACCAACCGTCCATAATAGACCCATACTATCTGATACTATTTTTATCAGCTTCTTAAGAGGGTTAAAAATAAAGTATAAAATATAGGGTCTTCCATTTAAAAAAACATAACTTTGTCATGTTTTGTATATTGGGACACCCCGTACAAAAACATACATATTTTTAAAATATGTAGAATGAGTGTGGGTACCAGATCAAGAAAACTAGAAGTCGATATCTCAAATAGAAAATAAGTTATGGGGCTTTTACAGATCCCTGGGTCACCCGGTATATATATATATATATATATATATATATATATATATATATATATATATAGTGAAGTGTGAGGTGTAACGGGAGAAAGGTCCAGAATTTCGATATAGTCCGCAGGGAGCAATAAACCAGATGTAGTGTGTGCTCAGTCACTATATTTCGCTATAAGTAGCCAACGTTTCGCGTAAAACATTTACGCATCATCAGGGCCTAAAATTAAATGTTACAATAAATTTTAGTGAGGAGTGAAATGATCAAAATTGAGAAAAATTTTACAAAGTAAAAGCTGAAGGCAGTGAACAAGAAAACAAAAGAGGTTAAACTTACTAGTAAACGATTAAAATAATGATGTCCTGCGGTGCGTGAGGCGACCGCGTGGTGAAGAGGTTAAGAAGATCGTCATGGTGCCTCACGCACATATACCGGGTGACCCAGGGATCTGTAAAAGCCCCGTAACTTGTTTGCTATTTGAGATATCGACTTCTAGTTTTCTTGAAATGGTACCCACACTTATTTTACATGTTTTAAAAATATGTATGTTTTTGTACAGGGTGTCCCAATATACATAACGGAACAAAGTTATGTTTTTTTAAATGGAACACCCTATATTTTATACTTTATTTTCAACCCTCTTGAGAAGCTGATAAAAATAGTATAAGATAGTATGGGTCTATTATGGACGATTGGCTAGTTATGGGCAAATTTGTGGCAAAAACATGTACACATTAAAAACATTGCAGAAGCGTTCCTAGCAAAGATAGCATCATTATTTATACACTAGAAAATTTCCCACATCATAAAGAATAATACACATCGGCTTTGGTTCTCTTTTAATCATAGTGATATACAGGGTGTCAACATAGGCAAAACAATGGATAACTATTTTTTTTCAAATGGAACACCCTATATAAGTTGCCACCAATCTATGGCATTTTAAATAAGCTTTCCAATGATATACAGTTTGTATAACAAAATATTAAGGATTCTTGAGATTTATCAATAAAAACATATTTCTTTTGCCACCTTCCGCTGATTTTTGGATTTTCAGAAGAAACTATACATTTTCATGAAAAATTATAAGAGACCAAAGTTGTAGAGCGAAAAATTTCCGATCGATGTGGTTCTTTCAACTTTTAAGATAATGCCTGCATTACCCGCCAGAGCGCGCAAAATCGTGACCGTATATGCATTTTAGCGTTTTCTTTTCAATTTTTTTATTAATAAATTGCACTATACTTTATTTTCCGCACCCTCTAGCGGAAAAACGGGAAATTATGGGGAAATTAAAATGGCCCATATCGATTGAAAATGTTCCGCTCTACAACTCTTGATAGAAGCAATTTTTACCAAAAATGCATAGTTTTCCCTAAAATGCAAATTGAAAATGTATGTATCAATTTTTGCGTTTTTTGTATTTTTAGCGAAAACGATGCATATTGGGCAAAAATTGCTTCTTTTAAGAGTTGTAGAGCGGAATTTTTTCAATCGATGTAGGCCATTTGAATAATTCTATAATTACCCAGTTTTCTGCTAGAGGACGTGGAAAATAAAGTATAGTGCAATTAATTAACAAAAAATTTGAGAAAAACGCTAAAATGCATATACGGTCACGATTTTGGGCACTCTGGCGGGCAATGCACGCATTATTGGAAAAGTCGAAAGACCTATATCGATCGAAAATTTTCCGCTCTACAACTTTGGTCTCCTATTATTTTTTCAGAAATGCATAGTTTTGGCTGAAAATCCAAAAATGAGCAGGAGGCGACAAAAGAAAAATGTTTTTATGGATAAATCTCAAGAATCCTTAATATTTCATTATACAAATTGTACATCATTGGAAAGCTTATTAAAAATTCCATGCACTGGTGGCAAGATATATAGGGTGTGCCATTTGAAAAAAAATAGTTATCCAATATTTTGCGTATGTTGACACCCTGTATAGCAGTATGAACAAAAAAGAACCAAAGCCGATTTGTATTATTCTTCATGATGTGGAAAATTCTTCAGTGTATAAAAAATGACGATAGCTTTGCTAGGAGCACTTCTGCAATTTTTACAATGTGTCCTTGTTTTTGCCACAAATTTGCCCATAACTAACCAATCGTCCATAATAGACCTATACTATCTTATACTATTTTTATTAGCTTATTAAGAGGGTTGAAAATAAAGTATAATATATAGGGTGTTCCATTTAAAAAAACATAACTTTGGTCTGTTATGTATATTGGGACACCCTGTACAAAAATATACATATTTTTAAAATATGTAGAATAAGTGTGGGTATCAGTTCAAGAAAACTAAAAGTCGATATCTCAAATAGCAAATACGTAATGGGGCTTTTACAGAACCCTGGGTCACCCGGTATATATATATATATATATCTGTAAATAAACCCCTCTCTATCATTATGACTCTTCTACTCTGACCCAATCCACATAATTAATCATGAGATTATTGTTTATTGAAAAAACAGGACAGCTCATGAATGCTATGTTGCCAAATGTACATTTTTTTAAATGGCTCCTGATGGCCTATGAGACATGATACAACATTTTTGCATCGAAATGTACCATTCAGAATTTGAGGAAGAATATCGCCAAGTGTAGATTATCCTCCATTTTATACACAACCGATATATGGTCTAAACACGAAGACTGAGTGGTTGTTCTAGTGTCATCTGTATTTACTTGATATAGGTTGAAAGTATCTAGCACAGTTTTTTTTTAAGGTAATGGCATCTGTTGTCATTATATTAAAATATCCATTACAAATAATTCGTATTCGTATACTGTATAGGTCACGTAATAAAGTATTTAACTGTATTAAAAATAATGCCATCACTCCCAGGGGGTCTATAACAAGTTGTTATATAAGTTGGTAGATCCTGACTTAACCTCCAAATTATACAACATACCTCAAAAACATTATCGATACAATATTTGTTTATGTCAATCTCATCTATTAAGAGATCATTCTTACAATATATTGCAACACCACCGCAATATAATACTTGGAACCTATAACTGATTGAGGTTGGCGGCACTTACTTCGTGATACATTTTTAATTAAATAAAACACACTTTTACTTAGTTAATATCAATTACTTATACTTTGATAATGATCATTATTTGATCGAAACTGCAGTCACTAATAAATAAACAGTGTGATATTAACTAAGTAAAAGTGTGTTTTATTTATAACATATAAATTAATATTCAGTAACGTGATAGTTAATAATAATAATAATCAATAAATAATTTTAATATAAGTTGTTTGGTATTTCGCACCGCATCTAGCGATGATTGTATATTTTTATCAAACCACACCAAACAGTAACAATTTCTACGAAAGATACCCAATAGATGTTTTTGGATTAAATACATTTACGCTGACAGATGCTACGTTTTCGTCGGAACGTTTACCGTGAAGGTGTGCTTTGCTTCTTTGATCTTTCACAGAACGTGTGTCCTTAAATTTGCCGACAATGTTTTTAGCAGGCACAGAAGGTGAGTTATGTACATTAAATTTTATTCTATATTTTCTTTTTGTTTTGGCAAAACTTTCAAAATTTTTTAAATTTTTAATACGTCTATGTTAGATGGGTAGCTCAGAGTACGTCTCCGTACATTGACAAAGAATATTCGCGAAAAGATACATTTGAAATAATCGCCAGGCATTAAACTGATGATTTGCGAAGGATATACAAATCTCAAATATGCTTCTGGTTATAAATAAATTTGAGACAACATCACTTGTTGCAGAAGCATTAAATAAATTCGATAAAGACGAAAGTAGCCTGAATATATGTATATTCAACCTGTTCGTAACTCTGCAATATTAAGTCTTATTAGCACTACTATCAATTTTTTAAAGATACCAACACAGCTGCTATGTATTACGTAGTATTCACTAAAACGCTCGAATAAAATTGATTATAATTTATTAAGAGACTTATTAAGATTTATTGTTATTTTATTTGTTATTTTAAACATAACAAAAAATCTTTACTATTCATTTATTTATTATTATTATTATTACCGCATGAGTAATAATTAATTTATATTGGGCCATCTAATCAAAGTGAAATATATGAAAGGCTTTAAAACCGAGAGGAATCAAGATAAATTTAATAAAGTAATTCAATGCAAGATCTCTTTGTAGGGCAAATTATAGAAATATTTTTCATAATTGCAGAAACAAAGAAGAAACTATAAGCGTAATTATAAAATGTCAACCGCGAGGAAATCTCATAGAGCAATGGACGATGGAATTAAATTTCTTTAAAACAGAAATGGAAATGTTTGGAAAAACATTGCCTACGATATACAAAATTTTAGGTATCTATTGACCTATGAACTTTAGAAATAAACTGATACTATTTTAATTATAGGCCCGGACCGAGATGGATGTTTATCATCAAGATGTCTTTATGTAACAGAGGAACCAAATCTAATTTTAGTCCTTGAAGATTTGCGGCCGCATGGCTATATAATGGCACCTCGAAGAGATGGTTTTGACTTGGAACATTGTCTTTCTGTTATTAAGAAAATGGCAATTCTACATGCCACATCTGTCATCATGATAGAAAATGTAAGAATCCTAACGTATTATCACCAAGTTTGTTTGTTATTTAAGTCTTGGAAAACCATTTTATGATTTTAGTAGCTTACAAATAAAAACATTTGGTTTGTTTCATAAAATTTACTATGATTTTGACAAGTTTTTACTTTTACTTCATAATCGAGGAATTTGACTGAGTTATGCCCGTTTGCACCAATTCGGTTAACTGTTTAAATATAGGTTATAAGTTAATCCGTTTGCACCGCCATTTAATCATTGATTAAAGTCCCAATTTTTAACTGGCCGAGTTTTTGGCGGTTAGGGTGCCGGTTAAGGCTCCGTAGACGGGTCCCAAGCAGTTTGTCCAAAAGTATATCGGTGCGGGGATCGTTGTTTTTAGTTCTAAGCAATGCCGTCGGCGCAATCGTGATACTATTCGTTTATATCTATTTATCTGAGCTGCGTCGTATGAATATTTATCGCAATTCACAAAACGGAAACCATAAATCATGATTTTCAGTCTGCCATATGTGATGATTCTTAACAAAGATGAAACAGCTGTCTCTGTCTCTCGCCTCACACATTTGCAAATTTTTATCATCATCTGACCGAGAATCTCGTTAGCACATTATCCACAGTTATTCACATTTACAGTCGTTAAAATTCTCCTATGTTCAATTAAATGAGAAAATAATTAAATCTATTCACTCGTTGGCCGTCCACCGCCGCTGTCCGTCAACTTGGCCCCCCACTTTCGATTTTTTGGGAAAAAGTGTTGCTCCAGAAAGCCCTTAGCTAGCTCCAGCTAGCTCCACAAAAATTAGAGCTGGCTCCAAAAAGGTAAAAAAGTTATGTGGGTTTCAAATTTGGAGGGGCTAAGTCGACGTTTGACTCCCACTTTTGGTTTTTTACCTTTTTTTTATGGATTTATATTCCTCAGACCTAGCTCCAGCAGACTCCATCAATTTTAAAGCTAGCTCCACCCCACAACCCCTAAAAAAATAGTTTTTACCCTAGCCCCCCACTTCAATATTTTTTACTTAATTTTAAGTGATTTTATAGCTTAAAGCTAGCTCCAGCCGAATATGTAAAAAAAAAATGGATAAAAGAATACGGATAAAAAACTATAAGGGTTTTAATTATAAGACGTGAGCTTTCCTGAATCCTGTATGCGCATTCCCAATTATGTGATCATATCAGTGACAGCTCGTGATCTAAGGAAGTGGGTCGGCCAAGGCAATAAATATTAAATATTATGTACCTTTGTGGGCGCAGTGTTTGCAAGGGTAAATATTGATCAATAATTTGTTCAACTCTATAATAAAAAAATATATATGTATACAGGGTGCCCCACAACGGAGTACCAACAGAAACTTATGTTTTTTTTTAAATGGAACACTAGGTATATTTTTGCATTTGTATCCGTAGTTTTTAATACCAATTAAACTGATAATAAATTGGATTTCAGATCACATTCATTAACTGTTATGAGTTATTCTGGTTTTTATGAATTATGTAAGAAGACCTTTGCTAAATGTGAAGAAACTTTTTTTTAATGGAACACTCGGTATATTTTAAGAGTCCTTTTTCTAGCCTTTCTAAAAATACCTAGATTCCTAGGTTTATAAATAATAATAATAACTTTCAAATTATTATTTACAAACCTAGCAAACTGGAACACTAGTGCCCATTTGCACCGCACTCGGTTAAAATCTATGATTACCAAATCAATGATTAAGTTAATCATGCTGCTCCGTTTGCACCGCCCATCGGTTAGTATCCGTCGATTAAATGGTTGTGTGCAAAAATACGGTTGGCAATTTGTGGGGTTATTTTATTTTCTGGGGTGGGTGCCACTGAAATTGAAGCCTTTGCGCATGCTTCAGATGCCAAATGAACAGCTGTTTACAGTGTCCTATTATTTCGAAAATATATTTTATGTTTAAATGTTCAATTACTTGCAACAAATTGAATGTGAATTGTTTTCTTAATCCATAGCTTCCCCTAAAACACACTTCATCTAATAAATCAATTTTTTTATTCGCATATTTACTTGGATTGGCATAACGACATTTAAATTTAGCGCTTGAATAAATTGTATTTGATCTCCGTAATGATTTTATATCACTTAACGTCGTCCTCAATGTAATAAACTTTCATGTTCCTTTACTTTTAACACGAACGCACGTGTATTTCCTTAACCGGCTTCCTAACCGCCCAAACTCGGCCGGTTAAAACATGGGACTTTAACCCGACTTTAATCACTGATTAAATGGCGGTGCAAACGGATTAACTTATAATCAATTATTAAAGAGCTAACCGGGCAAACGGGCATTAAAAGGCCTGCTGTACCGAATCATAGTCCTCCGCTAGAACGATACACATTAAATAATTTCGCCCGACTTTCAAAAATAGGAGAGAATGTTCTCGGAGTAACAATAACATTTTTAAACATGTTATATACAGAATATGGTTAATTCTACACTGATTATTTCACATAAACCATCTAAAATACTTAGGATGTATACGTTAATAAATAAATCCATAGTTCTCGAATAAAAATCTGTGATCTGAAACATAACCGAATTTACGGCAAGTTGGCCGTACTGGAGTAAACCATTTGCGGACGTTAAATTACGTTATGTTCATTAAAAAAAAAACCTCAAGTGTGCCATGACTTTTTCGTTTTAAAAATTTCAGCTGGCACACTTGACACTTGTTGGGAATTGTCATATAAACGTCAGATCTTTCTAGAAGCCACAATTATTCCGTGCTCACAATGGTTTACAGCAACCAGCAAAAAACGTTTCTAATTGAAAGTTATTTCCGAAATGGGATTAAAGTGGACGGAAATTAGGTGTATTCATTCGACGTACCTTTAGCAGAGTTTCAGGAAGAATTTCCTAACGTGCCCATTATTTATGATGAATTTAAAAACACCTTATCACGATCTGTAAACCAGGAAGTGGTAGACCAGTAAAATGAACTCAAGATGCTATTAACACAGCCCAAGAAATTTTGGAAGATGAACCTACGACTTCTCTGCGTCGTTTATCACACCAAATGAATTTGTCGGTAGGAACATGCCACAAGCTTCTACGAAAAGATTTGCAAGTATACCCTTATCGCATAACATCGGTACAAGAGTTATTACCTGTTGATTACCCCAGACGACTGGAATTTTGTCAGTGGTTTTTACAAAATGTAAACGAGGATGTTTTACAAATTACTTTTTTTACCGATGAAGCTTGGTTTTACAAGGATGGGTACATTAATTCCCGAACTATGAGAATTTGGTCGGATGAAAATCCTCGTATATATCGAGAGAAACCATTACATCCAGAGAAAGTTGGCGTTTGGGCAGCGATTAGTGGAAGAAGATTAGTTGGACCGATATTCTTTGAAGGTAAAATCCTATTTTTATTATTAATAATAAAAATTCAATAACCGTGCATTCATTTTAGGTACGATAACTGCAAACCGTTATCGTACAGAAATGTTATCGCCTTTTATAAATGAATTAAATGATGACGAACTGAAAATTGGATATTTTCATCAAGACGGAGCAACTCCTCATCACAGTGGATAATTTGGCCATTTTGGAGGAATTTTTTGAGGGCCGAATAATAAGTCGAAATGCACGGATTTCCTGGCCGCCCCGTTCATGCGATTTAACACCATGCGATTTTTTCTTGTGGCCATACCTGAAAAATTGTATTTATGCACAACCAGTACACAATCTAGAAGACATGCGGCAACGAATTCGAGATAAATTTATAGAAATTAACAATAATCTAGTGTTGTTGCGGAGCGTAATGGAGGGTGTGCGACGAAGAGTTCAGGCTTGTGTTCAAGAAGAAGGAAGGCACATACATCAAATGTAATTTTACAGTGAAACATTCACCGTATCTATAAATTGACTACAGTTTGTTTTTGAGAAGTAACGTAACCTCAATATATGTAACCAACTTAAATTTTTAAAATTAAAAAATCATGGCACACTTGAGGTTTTTTTTTAATGAACATTACGTTCATGCTGCAGGGGAAATGTAACGATAGAAACTGCACAGACACTCGTAACGACGTAGCGCTTGCATTAATCTTAATATTCTGAAAATCTTCGGCTGGCCGATTTTGCAAATACGAACTTGCGTAGTAACCATATATTAAATGAAAATGAATTCCCACGGTTATCGGCCTTATACTGAGTGCTTATTAATATTATTAGCTATTAGCCTAAAATATATCCATTATAAAAAATGCGCAATATTTATTTTCTCAGAAAATAAAAATTTTAGTATTTGGCTTAATCAAATTTAACGGTACGGCCCGGCCGACCCTGCCGTCCCCAACGAGCCGTCACTGGATCATATTATAACGGTAGATGCAAATTTTCAGTTAAATCACTATCATTCAATGGAGTTGGTGCCAATAACCAATTACATTGTCATGTACGGTACTAAGGGTTCCTTAAATATTGTATAACCATCATTTAGGCCAGTGGTGGGGAAACTTTTTTAAGACGGGCCATTTGTAATAACTAGACAATCGTAGCGGACCAAAGAATAATGCTTAATCGTTAACTAATTTATGTGTTCTATAAACATATACATATATTATTACATACACTTATTTTAATAGTAAAGAAGCAAAAGGTAACAAAACTATAAGCACAAAATATAAAATGAATTTAGTGTAGTTCTTGATGTGAAGTATTATCACTTTATTTTCTGGTGTCATTACTGGTTGATGGTGCATGAGAAAAATGAAATTGAGACTGTTTCATCAAAATTTCATCATAGTCCGGTTCCATTTGCGAAGCAGAAATTCTTAAAACTGATGAAACGTGCTCATCTGTAATTCTGTTTCTTAAAGAAGTTTTCCTAAGCTTCATTGTTGAAAAGATTTGTTCGCATATATAAGAAGATGAGCCGAACATTGTCATTATCTTCATTGCATGAGTAATTAGATTTGGGAAATTATCTGGACTTAAATTTTTATAAAATTCTAGTAATGGTACTGTATGAAAAGTTTGTTTCAGGAGAGTATTACAGTTCAGTTCTATTAACTCAAGTTGAAATTTTGCATCAACTTCTTCGTAATTAACATTGAATGGGGTCGCAAAAATACTAAACTCTGGTTCCATTTTTCTAAAGTCCTGAAATCTCCTTTCAAATTCTGTAGATAGTTTTCTCAAATTAATTTCAAAAAAAAACGAAATATAGCCTGAATATATAAATATTCAACCTGTTCGTAACTCTGCAAGCAAAATTAAGTTTTACTAAGACTATAAACAAATAACTTATTGAAACAACTATTATTTGTTTATAGTCTTAGTAAGACTTAATTTTGCTTGCAGAGTTACGAACAGGTTGAATATTTATATATTCAGGCTATATTTCGTTTTTTTGAATTTATTTAATACTCTCTGCAATAAGTAAGGTTGTTTCTATTTTATAAATTAATTTCGTATTTTTTAATCTTATTGTTTGATATAGTGAATTTTAAAGATTGTATTCTTGGAAAATGAGAAAAATCAGATTTAGAGATCTGATTAGCAAATAATAATAACTGTAATTTGAAACTTTTCAGGTATTGCCAAATATCGTGAAGAAACTGATTTTTTCCTTGCAATTTGAGATTAAGTTTATTCATGTGTACGAGGAGGTCTGTGAAAAAAGCGAAATCAGAAAGTCACGTTTCGTTTTCTAAGACGTCAAATTGATTATAAATGTCTTTATCAAGAAGAAAATTCACAATATCGTCTTTTAAATCCCAAATTCTTTCAAATACTTTTCCAACACTTAACCAACGAACTTTTGAATAATACAGGATATCGGAATGCTCAGCATGTACGGACTCCAAAAACTGTTGAAACTGGCGATGTAATAATCCTCTGGAACGAATCATATTTACTAGTTTTACAACAATATTAAGTATATGGTCAATATCTAAAGCCGATTTACAGAGAGCATCCTGATGTATAAGGCAATGCAAAAAAACAACATAATTATCCGGATACTTAGAATTAAATTTCCCAACAAATCCTTGATTGATTCCAACCATATTAGGAGCACCATCTGTAGTTACATTACATAGCTTGTCAATAGGTAAACGAAGTTTATCGATGCAATTTTCAAATTCACAAAATATATCGGCACCAGTCGTTGTTCCTTTCATTGACTGCAGCCCTGCAAGTTCTTCTGTAATTTCAAAGTGGGCGTTGATTCCTCTTACAAATATGAGTAACTGCGCAGTGTCGCTGATATCTGTACTTTCATCCATGGTAATTGAATAAAAAATAAATTTTTGAGTTTTTGTAGTCAGTTGTGAAATTAGATTTTTATCAATATTTTCAATTCTCTCGGTGATTGTTCTTCTTGAGAGAGACAGTGACTGAAAATCCTTTTTCTTGTCAGGGCACATAATATCGCACACATCTATCATGCACTGCTTTATAAATTCACCATCTGAAAATGCTTTATTAGATTTAGCAATATTATAAGCTAACACATAACTGGCTTTCGTAGCGCATCTTTGAGAATGATTAGCTCTCTGAAATAATTGTTGTTGACTTGATAAATTTTTTATTAAATCTTTCGATTTAATTTTTTTCACCTCTTCACTTAACGATGAGTAGGAGTGGTTTTCATGTTTGCTCTTGAAATGGCGTTGAATGTCATATTCTGTTAAAACTGCAACAGTTGTATTGCAAAGTAAGCACACAGGTTTTTCTTTGAATAAAGTAAAGAAATATTTCCACGTCCATTCTTCTTTAAAAACTCGACATTCTGAATCCACTTTTCTTTTTTAAACATCTATTTTAGACGTTACCTACTACGGAGAACAACACTCAGAAACGCAATTGACGAAAGCTTACTGCTAACTAATGCTCTTACGCGGGAGTTTGTTGAGGCACTGGAAGTTTGGGGGATTACACAAACAATTACTCGAGTCACAGCGGGTCGTTGCAGATGACTGACTAAGTCGGTAACTAACTGATCTTCGGGCGGCCTCCTTTGTATTTATACCTACCTGCGAGAGTGTCTGGAAGTTTCGAGCGAAGATGAGTCATCTGTTTAGGTCGGATGGATTTGTCCAGAATACTATTGTGTTTTGAATATCGCCGCAGGTAGTTTTTATGCGGGTCGTCACATTACGAAGTAAGAACGCGTTCAAACATTCTCACGACGGCACTCTTAAACGGGCCGGATTAAACCTTTCCGCGGGCCGGACTTGGCCCGCGGGCCGTAGTTTCCCCATCACTGATTTAGGCCTTAGGTGACGTCATGATAATATATGTTTTTAAATTGCATGCTATATATTTGATTGCTTATTTGAGTACTTTTTATGGTTGCCTACAGACTCCTATAATTTTATTGAAATCGATTCAGCGATATCAGCAAAAAAAAACTAAAAAAAATCAGTTTTGCACTATTGGTTTAAAAAATAACTAAAAAACTAAAACAGTGCCTTGTTAATAATAATAAAATCATAAAAGGTACTTATTAAATAAGGTCTGATACTCCCGTTAACCAAGTTAAGCAATCAAATACATAGCATGTAATCTAAAGAAATATATTATCATGACGTCACACTTTTTTGGGACACCCTGTACAATCAAAAATATTTTCCTAAAATGCATTCTAGGATGCAAATTTATTTTGCAAAATATCAAAATTCCAACTTAATTAGTAAATGAGCTATAGAAGACGGCAGAATGCAGGACCCTGTATTGGTTTCCCTCTTTTATATTATTCGTATGAAAATTAAATAAATATTTGTTGTCCTATATACTTATCTAAATGCAACTTTTTTTACTAACGTTGGCTACTAATAATTACTACTAATAAATCAAGAACCTTACATAATCAACAGTAATCTAACGAGTGCCTATGATTTTGTCAGAAATTATTAACATCAGGATCACAAATCGGCAGGAGTGATCCAGACGCTAATAATTGCCTAGGAAAAATCAGTCACGAGTTAGATTCGAGAAGACAATTGGTCGAACAGAAAGTTCACACTTCATAATTTGAAAAGTTAAATTTAGTGACATCAAGTGTCAGACGTGTATTAATCTGCGCCACAATAATTGTAGTAAAAATGAACTTACCAAGATTTTGAGAAATGCCTATGAATACTATTACTGATGAAAGCACTTCACCCGAAAATACAAACAGATCGAATTCAGGAGCAAACTGCTTAAAAGTCCGGCAATAACTGACGTTTTATATGTTATAGAACATGTACTAACGCCTTGCTAGGCAATACCAACATGAGAGATTATCTGATTAGATACCACCCAGGGTGAATTGCCATGCATAAAATTCACCGTGGTCTGTTACGCATCGTAATTAGAATTTTATTGGATTATGTCATCAACATTATTCGATTTCATTGGTTAAAAAGTAAATGAGGGCAATTGTCGGTAGTAATATACCAAGATCGAGGTTAGTTATCAAAAAATAGTTTTGTTACCTACTAATTTAACGAAACAGTAACATCTGTTGTCTGGTTATTAACCGAGGCATCCGCTCGAGGTTAATAGCTAGTTGACAACAAATTTTATATCTAGATGAATTACTAAAATGTAATAGGTACGAAACAAATGTTTTTTGATAATTCATTCATAATTTCAAATGAAATAATAATAACGAACAGGAAAAGTTATGATTTATTTCTAGTTGAATAGTTTGGTTTGCTGCAAGAGTAATTGTAAAAAATAAAATTGAATGCCAGTGTCATAATGTCATGACCATCAAGTTTTTATAATTGTAAAAGCTACTCGCCTTATTACCGTTTTTCTGTTATCGAACCTAACTAACTATCAATTTTTGGTTATCGCATCTATTATTATGTGGTAAATTATCGATATTAATAGTTATTTAACCAACGAGTGAGTTAGTGGTCCAAGCAAAAGCCTTTGCGCGAGTGAGTTGATAGTCGGGATTATTAATCGCCAATTAACACCCGATTTGGTTACAAGATTTTTCCGCTGATCGTAACTTATATGATAATTAGATCAGAGAAAATCTAATTTTATTTTCTGATAAGGGAAGTAATTCTGAATGTTATTCATATTATAATGATAAATTACAGGTGAAATATAATATTTATTTTTCCACTTTGAATTAATAATCGATTTATAGTTATATGAAAAACTGTAAAACAATTAAATTTTTATTTTACAATTTTTGCTCATTATTTAACTATTTTGGTAAAATTCTTGGTTGTCGCTATAGGAGACCGGTTTCGGACTAGTTTATCTCTTCGCTGCACTATGGAGTAAATCGACTTACCAATTTACTATTTTACCCTCATTCAGTTTCTTCCGGGTTATAAATAGTACGTGTACCAAGTTTCGTTGAATCTGACAACAGTTTCGCATGCCACCCCAGGCACACACCAACCCCTGAGATTCTAGGGCTATTTTACCCTCACATTATTTTTTTCAGGTTATACATAGTACGTGTACCAAGTTTTATTGAATTTGACAACAGTTTTGCATGCAACCTCTGGCACACACCAACCCCTGAGATTCTAGGGCTTTTCTACTCTCACATTATTTTTTTCCAGGTTATGAATAGTACGTGTACCAAGTTTCGTTGAATTTGGCAATATTTTCACATGCCACCCCTGGCCCACTCCACCCCCTAAGATGCCAGGGCTATTTTACCCTCACATTATTTTTTTTCCAGGTTATACATAGTACGTGTACCAAGTTTCGTTGAATTTGACAACAGTTTCGCATGCCACCCCTGGCACACACCAACCCCTGAGATTATAGGGTTATTTTACCCGCACATTGTCTTTTTCCGGGTTATAAATAGTACCAAGTTTAGTTAAAATGGACAACATTTTCACATGCCTCAATCAATCACTCACTACGCCACTGTCTCTATGGCACTAACTCATTGATTTACAATGTTTGTCATCTTTTTGTTTCAAGACTCACATTTGACCATTTTTTAACTTTCAATATATATTTCAACTAATGAATCGATAATTTATCAAATATACAAATTGTTTATAAGTTGAATATTTATTTCAAGGACGGCCCTAAGGCCTAAATAATGGTTATGCAATATTTAAGCAACTCTTAGTACCGTAAGTAATAATGTAATTGGTACCAATTTTGTTGGATAATCGTGATCTAAATTTGCATCTACCGTTATAATATGATCACACAATTGGGAATGCGCATACAGGTTTCAGGAAAGCTCACGTCCTATAATTAAAACCCTTACATCTTTTTATCCGTATTCTTTTTTGCAAATTTTTTTACATATTTTAAGCTACAAAAACACCTAAAATTAAGTAAAAAATATTGAACTGGGGTGCTAGGGTGAAAAATGTTTTTGTCATTTTTAGGGGTTGTGGGGTGGAGCTAGCTTTAAAATTGATGGAGCCTGCTGGAGCTAGGTCTCAGGAATCTAAATCTTTAAAAAAAAAGTTAAAAAATCAAAAGTGGGGCAAACTTCAACTTGGCCCCGCCAAATTTGAAACCCCCATAACTTTTTTACCTTTTTGGAGCCAGCTCTAATTTTTGTAGAGCCAGTTGGAGCTAGCTAAGGGCTTTCTGGAGCAACAGTTTTTTTCAAAAAATCGAAAGTGGGGGGCCAAGTTGACGGACCTAGAATTTGCGCCGCCGTGAGCGAAATGTTTACGCGGTCTCGAAGTAATGGACAAGTTATCTCTAGAAATTGCTGGAGACGCCTAATTGTTGCTCAAGTTGCATTTATAAGTAGAAGTGATACATAAATTCAGCTAGAGGGTGCCCTGTTCCTAAATCTCAACCCTGTCTAAAAGTATGACTATTTTAGCATAAGTGTGAAGGAAATGCTCATAGCGCGAGTTGTCCAGGGTTATAGGAGAAAGTCAAACTCAATTACCAACATTTTCGTGAATAATTGTGGAAATTGTGTGTGTTATCTAGTCCGCTGCTACGAAAGCCAGATTAATCAGAAAAAAGAACTAAATCAAGAAATTAACCATTTTCTCTGTCCAAAACCCATAAACTCTGCGATGAAAATCCAGTTAATCAAGTTAAGTGATGGTGGTTAAATGGTGAGCACACCATTTATTATTAACCACCATCACTTAACTACCACCTCTAACAATTATATTATATTTTTTAACTCATCTATTAATCCTAACCCCTACATTTTATTATAGCGTTAAAATGAGTCAGTCATTGTTAATGTTATATTCTACATTTGTAAAGGTTAAATTGATAGCCACAGACAACACCACCCCCCCTTTTTTCTTATACATTTTTACACTTTTACTCTTTTACACTTAAAAATGTCAAATTCAAATTTTACCGCCACTTTGACGGCATCAATTCCCAGGGTTGGCACTAATTGTGTAGTGCTCTCCCTCCAGTTTGGCTTGTACCTCGGCCATTACAATCTAACCTAGTTCACAATCACTGTTAGTCATCGTCTCGAACCAACATGTCCGGCGATGTGTGTTTGTAAAGTTTGTAAATTTTAATCCTGTGACATCAGCGTTTTTAACAAATTTTAATATGTTTCACTATTACTGCATCGAGCCTTTTCATTAATCCCGTATGTTCAACGGTTTATTTTTTCACATCTTCCATGTAAGTAAATTTTCGCCAACACGTGCGTCGCGAACACGTGCATAACCTCAATTCATTAACTTATAAAATTTTTCTCTCTTGTAAATTATTTTGTAGCGTTATCCCTGAAGAAGCTAATAAACATTGGCGAAAGCTCGGTTTTATGATAAATAGATGATTTATTAACCACCCTTTTTGGTCGGATTCCCTGATACGAGGATTTTTCTTCGACATTTTTACTATTTTCCAACAAGTACGGCCGTTACTTCCCTCCAGCATCTATATATATATAAAACGGCAAGAAGTAACGGACGCTGCTATGTAGTGAAGTGTGAGGTGTAACGGGAGAAAGGTCCAGAATTTCGATATAGTCCGCAGGGAGCAATAAACCAGATGTAGTGTGTGCTCAGTCACTATATTTCGCTATAAGTAGCCAACGTTTCGCGTAAAACATTTACGCATCATCAGGGCCTAAAATTAAATGTTACAATAAATTTTAGTGAGGAGTGAAATGATCAAAATTGAGAAAAATTTTACAAAGTAAAAGCTGAAGGCAGTGAACAAGAAAACAAAAGAGGTTAAACTTACTAGTAAACGATTAAAATAATGATGTCCTGCGGTGCGTGAGGCGACCGCGTGGTGAAGAGGTTAAGAAGATCGTCATGGTGATCGTGTGTAGACGAGGCGTTAAAATTTAAAAATACAACAGCACATCGCAAATAACATGTGCGCGTAACGTGATAGGTGCGCAACAAACCACTTAAATCAGAAAATACACAGTGGTTGAACAGATTAAAAACACAGTCGGTCGGTGTAAAATTGACAGTGCAAAATGGCGTTCAATAAGTACAACACTGTTGTGGTTCGATCCGGTGGAATTTCGCGGTGGGAAAAGGAGATGGGCGGGGCAACGTCTATCGAAGCCGGATGTTGGTGGGAAATAGTGTACGAAAAAGCGCGGCAAAGATTGTTTTCCTTTCTCCATCCAAACCGTCGAGTAAAACCGACAACGGTCTAGATGAAAGAAGGAGAACAACCCCTGACTCGAGTACCAAGAGGTAATGTAGTTGCAATAGTACAACGGTACACAGGCCCTGACCCAGTGTGAAACTGAAAACCGTCACATTATGTCGATGTGCTATCCGGGAAAGAAAACAAAAAGCAAGGAGACAATTGAGAGAATAATAATAGAGAGCTATGGGTTGTACGGGAATGAAAAATGAGCAAACGGAGGATACATTATAAGTACTGAAGGCAAAATAATGGGTGAAACAAAAAACTGTAAGAATAAAAAAAAATTAAATGTATGGGATTGGGGTGAAAATTAAGACTTACCAAATGATCTCTCACAGGAGTGTCAAACAGAAAAGAAAAGGGAAATAAGTCAGGGAGGACAGGACTGCAAATATAAAGTGAAATGGGACTAGTGGGACGGGGAAGCCAGGGACAAAAGGTTACTGTAAATTATGCTAAGGCCCTCGATGTCCTTCTTGATATATATACCGGGTGTGGCACTTAAGACGCCTCGGACCATAGCTCTTTTACGATAAAAGCTATCGAAAAAAATCTAAGAACAAAGTGGTGCATAGTTACCGTCGCTATGTTTCAAAAATATTTTTAATCATCAGTGGCGTGCCGTACTCCAGTGGCGTACCAAACTTATGCTTTTTTAAATGGAATGCCCTATTTTTTATTGCAGATTTGGAAAGTGCTTGACGAGTACTTATTTTTTTATCTAACATGTTATACCCTTCACTTTAGCGGTTTCGCTGTTATAACCCCTTCTTTCAAAATTGCGCCCCA
This sequence comes from Ocypus olens, assembly GCA_910593695.2. Taxonomy (NCBI): domain Eukaryota; kingdom Metazoa; phylum Arthropoda; class Insecta; order Coleoptera; family Staphylinidae; genus Ocypus; species Ocypus olens. The sequence goes on from OU343047.1 coordinate 34,378,988, forward strand.
TTTTTGAGATTTTTTTGTAGAGAAACTAATTGACGCCGGCGCCTAAATTTTGAATTGAGGTACAGGTTAAGACCTCGTATACCTTCACATAATTTTTTTTCGGGTAATTTATGGAAAAAAAATAATTTTTGATTGATCTTCGCATGTTGTCATTTTTTCCGAAAATTTCAAATGGCACCCCCCTAAAAAAATTACGGTGTTGTACAGCCAAAACTCTAAATTTTTCATTGGTGTAAAAAAAATTACACATTGCATAACAAAATTTCGGAGAAAAAAAGGAATTTCATCGCAAATGTCGGGAAACGTTTTCCGTTCCCAAGTGTGCCATGAGAAAACAAAAGATTGGTAATTGTCAAAGTAAATTATTAGACGTCAGTAGCAGCCATAAGTCATTTTTGATAAACGTTCTAAAAATGTTCCGAACTCAAGAGGAAATGGTTGACATGATATTTATTCTTGGAGAATGTAACAAGAATTGTTTCTTGGCATCACCAGTGTACGCTGCGAGATATCCGCACAGGGCACATCCAAATGAACGTGCGTTTCAAAAAGTGTTGGAGAGATTTACTACTACGGGAAGTGTGAAACGGCCAAGGAGAGTTAGAAAGAAGGCAGTTATTACCGAAAATAATGAACTGCAGGTTCTGGAGGCAGTTATTGAAGATCCTCATACCAGTATCCGTGATATTAGTAGGAATCACGATATTTCAACGCGATTCGTACATCGTGTTCTTAAAAAGTACAAATTCCGTCCATTTAAGATTCAACTGCACCAAGAATTGCAACCTCAAGATTTTCATGCGAGGCAAGATTTCTGCATGTGGGCCATCAACAAAATTGAGCAGGAGGAATCATTTCTTATGCGCGTATTATTTTCTGATGAAGCAACATTCCATAGAAATGGGCATGTCAATCGCCACAACTACCATTATTACGCCGATGAAAACCCACAAGCCATGCGAATGATAAACCACCAGCAAAGATAATCGCTGAATGTTTGGGGAGGCATACTTGGAGAACACCTTTTGGGTCCTTATTTCATCGAGGAGCACCTGAACGGCAACAGTTATTTGAGGTTCCTTCGCGACGACTTGGATGATCTCTTGGAAAATGTCCCTCTAGCCTCTCTTCGACAGATAGTTTTCCAGCACGATGGAGCTCCTGCACATAATAGCTGTGTCGTTCGGGAATTTCTCGATGAAACGTTTCCGGACTCCTGGATTGATCGTGGGGGTCCTGTGAGGTGGCCGCCAAGATCACCAGACCTCACTCCCCTTGACTTCTTCCTTTGGGGCCATATCAAAGACGAGGTTTACAGGACGGTACCAACTACTGTCGAGGATATGAGGGAGAGAATCCGCGCGGCTTTCCGCGGTATATCACCAGAAGTCCTTAGGGCAGTGTCTAGAGCCTGTGAGTCGAAGTTGCGGTTATGCCTCTAGTAGGAAGGTCGTCATTTCGAACATTTAGTTTTCTTTATCTGCATTTTTCATATCATGTTGAATAAATAGGTACATACTATTATGTTGACCGTATTTGTGTATTTGTTTTCTCATGGCACACTTGGGAACGGAAAACGTTTCCCGACATTTGCGATGAAATTCCTTTTTTCTCCGAAATTTTGTTATGCAATCTGTTTTTTTTTACACCAATGAAAAATTTAGAGTTTTGGCTGTACAACATCGTAATTTTTTTAGGGGGGTGCCATTTGAAATTTTCGGAAAAAATGACAACATGCGAAGATCAACCAAAAATTATTTATTTTCCATAAATTACCCGAAAAAAAATTATGTGAAGGTATACGAGGTCTTAACCTGTACCTCAATTCAAAATTTAGGCGCCGGCGTCAATTAGTTTCTCTACAAAAAAATCTCAAAAATGGGGCGCAATTTTGAAAGAAGGGGTTATAACAGCGAAATCGCTAAAGTGAAGGGTATAACATGTTAGATAAAAAAATAAGTACTCGTCGAGCACTTTCCAAATCTGCAATAAAAAATAGGGCATTCCATTTAAAAAAACATAAGTTTGGTACGCCACTGGAGTACGGCACGCCACTGATGATTAGAAATATTTTTGAAACATAGCGACGGTAACTATGCACCACTTTGATCTTAGATTTTTGTCGATAGCTTTTATCGTAAAGGAGCTATGGTCCGAGGCGTCTTAAGTGCCACACCCGGTATATATATATATATATATATATATATATATATATATATATATATATATATATATATATATATATATATATATATATTAGAGTGGTTTTAGCATATATGGTGGAGTTTCGAAGTATGTGAAAATCAACGGGACAACCCGGAAACTTGTTCCTATAGATAAAAAACTAATAACTGTAAATTTTGAGCCATATCGAACATTGCATAAGCGGGCCCTAGCCCTCTAAAATTTGAAACAGACGGATTTTTATTTTAATTTTATTTTGGTCCCCCCTAAAATTAAACAGTCCACCCTAATGGTAAAATTATATATTGTGTCGACAGAGGAGGTTAATACGAATCCAAAATTAATTTATTTTTTGAAATCGGACTAAAATTAATGGAGTTATGATTTTTTTAGTTACATCATACTTGTATATTTCGATTTTTCATGTTTTTAGATATTACCAATTAATGCATTTTTATTAAAATCTCTTGTGATACTCTTCAAAGTTTAATAATAAAAACTTCTTTTGTTCCTTGTCATTGGTTAGTCATTGAGTATTACATTCTTCGATTAATTTGACTTTTCATTCTAAAATGTCATTCACAACAAGAATTTTGTTAAGAATCTCAGAATATCACTGCCGGAAATATAACATTGGGGTCAAATGTTGGATTCAAATTTGTAATAATAATTAAATCGTTTACATTGTAACCTAATCCTTCAACGACGGTAATCAGAAGATGAACGGAATTTATGTCACTTATTTTACACTTGTCTAAAACAGATGAGAACCTTTTATTGTTAAATGCAATTTTTCCTCGTTGTGGTTGAGGTTCTATGTCCTGATCCAGATCTGAGGTAGGATTAATATTAAAATCAGCTGGACTGTTACTACTATTTTCGCTTGAATCGCTGGCTTCTTGTTTCCATTGAGACAGAATTTTCTTGATCAGATTTTCTGTTCCTTCTCTACTTCTAACCGCTTCAAATGTCTTTCCACTTGCACTGCGAAACTTTCAATGCCATTGATTGATCCTTATCTTCTATTCTCTCTCTGCATTAATAGAAATAGTTTGTCTTCTTCAATTGTCATTGTTTGCAATGCATTTTCAGAAGCAAAAACGAACAAATTATTTTTCTTTATTTATATGTGCTGCAGTTTCTTGAGAAGAACGCTTACTAAGATTTTGCCAATTTTTATGCCATAACTACATTTTATCGATGCAACGTTGTTTGCATTGAATCGGAATATGAGCCTTTGACCAACAGACAATACTTCCAAAACTAGCGTTTCACTGAAGCGTAAATTTATTAAGTACTCGCTGATTGGAGAAAAACAAAAATACCACTTCCTAGATGGTAGTTTTGAGCAAAGTATTTGGCTATGCGGTATTCTGATCAAAAAAATTTCATCTGCAAATATGGTTCTTCCACTCATTTTGAAAGCAACTTTATAATATCGTTACAAAATGCCGCCGAAAACATCAAACCAGATTAACCAGGTGTTAATCTGCGCCACAGGCCGCAAGAAAATCACCCACTCTATTACATAAGGGCACGCACGGATTATCTCTTGCGAGCTGTGGTGCATCAAACTAATATTACCAAATGTCAAAAGATAAAAATAAGATGGGGTTACCAATTGAAGTGAAGCGTCTGGTTCACTTAGTCATGGCTTTCTTATGTGTAATTTTAATTTCAATGAATAGAGGGGCATTAAAAAATTCATAACTTTAGTCCAATTTTAACAAATAAATACTTTATGGATACATATTAACGTCCTTTATCCACAAAATATATATTTTGGCAATTTAGGTGGACCGTTTAATATTAGGAACCAAAATAAAAAAATAAATAAAAAAAACGACTTTTTCAAATTTTAGAGGGCTAGGGCCCGGTTAAGCAATGTTCGATATGGCTCAAAATTTACAGTTATTTGTTTTTTATCTATACGAACAAGTTTCCGGGTTGTCCCGTTGATTTTCACATACTTCGAAAATAAGAACCACTCTAATATACCGGGTGATCCAGGGATCTGTAAAAGCCCCATCACTTATTTACTATTTGAGACACTTATTCTACATATTCTAAAAATATGTATGTTTTTGTACAGGGTGTCCCAATATACATAACAGGACAAAGTTATGTTTTTTTAAATGGAACACCCTATATTTTATGTTTTATTTTCAACCCTCTTGTGAAGCTGATAAAAATAGTATAAGACAGTATGGGTCTATTATGGACGTTTGGTTAGTTATGGGCAAATTTGTGGCAAAAACAAGACACATTGAAAAAATTGCAGAAGCGCTCCTAGCAAAGCTAGCGTCATTTTTTATATACTAAAGAATTTTCCACATCATGAAGAATAATACAAATTGGCTTTGGTTCTTTTTTGTTCATACTGCTATACAGGGTGTCAACATACGAAAAATAATGGATAACTATTTTTTTTCAAATGGAACACCCTATATATCTTGCCACCTATGCATGGAATTTTTAATAAGCTTTCCAATGATGTACAATTTGTATAATGAAATATTAAGGATTCTTGAGATTTATCCATAAAAACATTTTTCTTTTGTCACCTCCTGCTCATTTTTGGATTTTCAGCCAAAACCATGCATTTTCTGAAAAAATAATAAGAGACCAAAGTTGTAGAGTAGAAAATTTGTGATCGATATAGGTCTTTCGACATTTCTAATTATGCGTGGATTGCCCGCCAGAGTGCACAAAATCGTGACCGTATATGCATTTTAGCGTTTTTCTCAAATTTTTTGTTAATTAATTGCACTATACTTTATTTTTCAAGTCCTCTAGCAGAAAAACGGATAATTATAGAACTATTCAAATGACCTACGTCGATTGAAAATATTCCGCTCTTCAACTCTTAGAAGAAGCAATTTTTGCCCAAAATGCATAGTTTTCGCGAAAAATGCAAAAAACCATTGAAAAACGCAAAAATTTATACATACATTTTCAATTTGCATTTTTAGGGAAAACTATGCATTTTTGGCAAAAATTGCTTTTATTAAGAGTTGTAGAGCGGAACATTTTCAATCGATATAGGCCATTTTAATTTCCCTATAATTACCCGTTTTCCGCTAGAGGGTGCGGAAAATAAAGTATAGTGCAATTTATTAATAAAAAATTTGAAAAGAAAACGATTTTGCGCGCTCTGGCGGGTAATGCACGCATTATCTTAAAAGTTGAAAGACCTATATCAATCGGAAATTTTTCGCTCTATAACTTTGATCTCTTATAATTTTTCCTGAAAATGCATAGTTTTGGCTAAAAATCCAAAAATCAGCAGAAGGTGACAAAAGAAATATGTTTTTATTGATAAATCTCAAGAATCCTTACTATTTTATTATACAAACTGTATATCATTGGAAAGCTTATTAAAAATGCCATAGATTGGTGGCAACTTATATAGGGTGTTCCATTTGAAAAAAAATAGTTATCCATTGTTTTGCGTATGTTGACACCCTGTATAGCACTATGAATAAAAGAGAACCAAAGCCGATGTGTATTATTATTCTTTATGATGTGGGAAATTTTCTAGTGTATAAATAATAATGCTATCTTTGCTAGGAACGCTTCTGCAATGTTTTCAATGTGTACATGTTTTTGCCATAAATTTGCCCATAACTAACCAACCGTCCATAATAGACCCATAGTATCTTATACTATTTTTATCCGCTTCTCAAGAGGGTTGAAAATAAAGTATAAAATATAGGGTGTTCCATTTAAAAAAACATAACTTTGTTCTGTTATGTATATTGGGACACCCTGTATAAAAGTATACATATTTTTAAAATATGTAGAATAAGAGTGGGTACCAGTTCAAGAAAACTAGAAGTCGATATCTCAAATAGCAAAGAAGTTATGGGACTTTTACAGATCGCTGGGTCACCCGGTATATATACCGGGTGACCCAGGGTTCTGTAAAAGCCCCATAACTTATTTGCTTTTTGAGATATCGCCTTCTAGTTTTCATAAATCGGTACCCACACCTATTCTATATATTTTAAAAATATATATGTTTTTGTACAGGGTGTCCCAGTATAAGTAACATATCAAAGTTATGCTTTTTTAAATGGAACACCCTATATTTTATACTTTATTTTCAACCCTCTTGAGAAGCTAATAAAAATAGTATAGGATAGTATGGGTCTATAATGGACGGTTGGTTAGTTATGGGCAAATGTGTGGCAAAAACATGTACACATTGAAAACATTGCAGAAGCGTTCCTAGCAAAGATAGCATCACTATTTATATACTAGAAAATTTCCCACATCATAAAGAATAATACACATCGGTTTTGGTTCTCTTTTATTCATAGTGCTATACAGGGTGTCAATATACGCAAAACAATAGATAACTTTTTTTTTCAAATGGAACACCCTATATAAATTGCCACCAATCTATGGCATTTTTAATAAGATTTCCAATGATATACAGTTTGTATAATAAAATATTAAGGATTCTTGAGATTTATCAATAAAAACATATTTTTTTTGCCACCTTCTTCTGATTTTTGGATTTTCAGCCAAAAGTATGCATTTTCAGGAAAAATTATGAGAGACCAAAGTTGTAGAGCGAAAAATTTCCGATCGATACAGGTCTTTCAACTTTTAAGATAATGCTTGCATTGCCCGCCAGAGCGCGAAAAATCTTGACCGTATAAGCATTTTACCGTTTTCTTTTCAAATTTTTTATTAATAAATTGCACTATACTTTATTTTCCCCACCCTCTAGCGGAAAAACGGAAAATTATAGGGAAATTAAAATGGCCCGTATCGATTGAAAATGTTCCGCTCTACATCTCTTAATAGAAGCAATTTTTGCCAAAAATGCATAGTTTTCCCTAAAAATGCAAATTGAAAATGTATGTATCAATTTTTGCGTTTTCAATGGTTTTTTGCATTTTTAGCGAAAACTATGCGTTTTGGGCAAAAATTGCTTCTTTTAAGAGATGTAAAGCGGAATATTTTCAATCGATGTAAGTTATTTAAATAATTCTATAATTACCCGTTTTTTCGCTAGAGGCCGTGGAAAATAAAACATAGTACTATTTATTAACAAACAATTTGAGAAAAACGATAAAATGCATATACGGTCACGATTTTGCACACTCTGGCGGGCAATGCACGCATTATTGGAAAAGTAGAAAGAACTAAAATTTTCCGCTCTACAACTTTGGTCTCTTATTAGTTTTTTAGAAAATGCATAGTTTTGGCTGAAAATCCAAAAATGAGCAGTAGGTGACAAAAGAAAAATGTTTTTATGGATAAATCTCAAGAATCCTTAATATTTAATTATACAAATTGTACATCATTGGAAAGCTTATTAAAAATTACATGCATTGGTGGCAAGATATATAGGGTGTTCCATTTGAAAAAAAATAGTTATCCATTATTTTGCGTATGTATAGCAGTATGAACAAAAAAGAAACAAAACCGATTATTATTATTCTTCATGAAGTGGAAAATTCTTTAGTGTATAAAAAATGAAGCTAGCTTTGCTAGGAGCGCTTCTGCAATTTTTTCAATGTGCACATGTTTTTGCCACAAATTTGCTCATAACTAACCAACCGTCCATTATAGACCCATGGTATCTTATACCATTTTTATCAGCTTCTCAAGAGGGTTGAAAATAAAGTATAAAATATAGGGTGTTCCATTAAAAAAAACATAACTTTGTTCTGTTATGTATATTGGGACACCCTGTAAAAAAACATACATATTTTTAAAATATGTAGAATAAGTGTGGGTACCAGTTCAAGAAAACTAGAAGTCGATATCTCAAATAGCAAACAAGTTATGGGGCTTTTACAGATCCCTGGGTCACCCGGTATATATATATATATATATATATATATATATATATAGATGCTGGAGGGAAGTAACGGCCGTACTTGTTGGAAAATAGTAAAAATGTCGAAGAAAAATCCTCGTATCAGGGAATCCGACCAAAAAGGGTGGTTAATAAATCATCTATTTATCATAAAACCGAGCTTTCGCCAATGTTTATTAGCTTCTTCAGGGATAACGCTACAAAATAATTTACAAGAGTGAAAAATTTTATAAGTTAATGAAATGAGGTTATGCACGTGTTCGCGACGCACGTGGTGGCGAAAATGTACTTACATGGAAGATGTGAAAAAATAAACCGTTGAACATACGGGATTAATGAAAAGGCTCGATGCAGTAATAGTGAAACATATTAAAATTTGTTTAAAACGTTGATGTCACAGGATTAAAATTTACAAACACACATCGCCGGACATGTTGGTGCGAGAAGGATGACTAACAGTGATTGTGAACTAGGTTAGATTGTAATGGCCGAGGTACAAGCCAAACTGGAGGGAGAGCACTACACAATTAGTGCCAACCCTGGGAATTGATGCCGTCAAAGTGGCGGTAAAATTTGAATTTGACAATTTAAAGTGTAAAAGAGTAAAAGTGTAAAAATGTATAAGAAAAAAGGGGGGGGGTGGTGTTGTCTGTGGCTATCAATTTAACCCTTACAAATGTAGATTATAACATTAACAATGACTGACTCATTTTAACGCTATAATAAAATGTAGGGGTTAGGATTAATAGATGAGTTAAAAAATATATAATATAAGTGTTAGAGGTGGTAGTTAAGTGATGGTGGTTAAATGGTGAGCACACCATTTATGGTGAATAAAGTGGATTAATGTAACCCCCAGATTGTAAGTTGTAATATTAACAATGTACAAGTCATTGTAGTATTATAACACATTGCAGCGGTTGCAGGGTTGTTATTGAAACGTATTTTTTTTTATATATCTTTAACATTACGTAACTTATACGTTTTCAATAACAACCCTGCAACCGCTGCAATGTGTTATAATACTACAATGACTTGTACATTGTTAATATTACAACTTACAATCTGGGGGTTACATTAATCCACTTTATTCACCATAAATGGTGTGCTCACCATTTAACCACCATCACTTAACTACCACCTCTAACACTTATATTATATATTTTTTAACTCATCTATTAATCCTAACCCCTACATTTTATTATAGCGTTAAAATGAGTCAGTCATTGTTAATGTTATAATCTACATTTGTAAGGGTTAAATTGATAGCCACAGACAACACCACCCCCCCTTTTTTCTTATACATTTTTACACTTTTACTCTTTTACACTTTAAATTGTCAAATTCAAATTTTACCGCCACTTTGACGGCATCAATTCCCAGGGTTGGCACTAATTGTGTAGTGCTCTCCCTCCAGTTTGGCTTGTACCTCGGCCATTACAATCTAACCTAGTTCACAATCACTGTTAGTCATCGTCTCGAACCAACATGTCCGGCGATGTGTGTTTGTAAATTTTAATCCTGTGACATCAACGTTTTAAACAAATTTTAATATGTTTCACTATTACTGCATCGAGCCTTTTCATTAATCCCGTATGTTCAACGGTTTATTTTTTCACATCTTCCATGTAAGTACATTTTCGCCAACACGTGCGTCGCGAACACGTGCATAACCTCATTTCATTAACTTATAAAATTTTTCACTCTTGTAAATTATTTTGTAGCGTTATCCCTGAAGAAGCTAATAAACATTGGCGAAAGCTCGGTTTTATGATAAATAGATGATTTATTAACCACCCTTTTTGGTCGGATTCCCTGATACGAGGATTTTTCTTCGACATTTTTACTATATATATATATATATATATATATATATATATAACGAAGGGGTATAACAGCCGTTATAGTTAGAAAACCGAATTTAAGTAACGGGTGTGCGGCTTGGGTCTGGTAGGAAAACTCTTGTTATTTACTGCCAATATTTCGCCGTTTATTTTACAGCTTCATCAGGGCTCTAAGTGAAAACGATCAACACGTGGTATTAGTTAACATAACCTACAATATTTATGTTATACTTACTAAATAGTGAGTTTTTAGTAAAACTAGCAACCGTGAATATTGGAAACATCTTTAAAAAGTTACATAGAAACACAAGGGACAATGATGGATGATGAAAACATTACGCGTAATGTTTTCATCATCCATCATTGTCCCTTGTGTTTCTATGTAACTTTTTAAAGATGTTTCCAATATTCACGGTTGCTAGTTTTACTAAAAACTCACTATTTAGTAAGTATAACATAAATATTGTAGGTTATGTTAACTAATACCACGTGTTGATCGTTTTCACTTAGAGCCCTGATGAAGCTGTAAAATAAACGGCGAAATATTGGCAGTAAATAACAAGAGTTTTCCTACCAGACCCAAGCCGCACACCCGTTACTTAAATTCGGTTTTATATATATATATATATATATATATATATTTATTTAATATTTTTACCGTTTTAGGATAATGAAACAGTATCAAATTATACCAACGGCCTTTTTACAAGGGATGAGGTATCTGCACAATGGATAAGAAAAGGATTTCAATCTTTAAGCGATGCTTGCATGTTATGGAAAGGTAAATAAACAAAGATATTTTCATTTTACAATAATAGTTTATATTTTAGGATTTGAAAAGTATGGCACCAAAATAAGAAAGTTAAGTGAAGTTGTAGTAGAAAAGGGTGTTCAATCGGGAGCTAGAAAATCTGGAGCATTTAGTGTCCTAAATCACGGAGATTTATGGACAAATAACATGATGTTTAAATACGACAGTAACAAGAAATTGGTTGATACAAAATTTGTACAGCTCAAAATAATTAATATAATTTTTAACATTAATACGTTTTCTATTTTAGGTTGATTTTCAACTGGCTAAATATTCCAGTCCTGCCGTTGATTTGCACTATTTTTATGCTACAAGTCCAAATGACGAAGCAAGAGAATGTTTAACATTATTGTTGGATAGTTATTATAGTAACTTATTGTTTACGCTGACATCATTGAAATACAATTTGGACAAAATTCCAACAAGGAAACAGTTTATAAAGGATTTTGAGGAACGTGCTTTTTATGGTATTAGCGTATCTTGAATTTGATTTGTAAAAGGTAATCATCGACCCGATTGCAGGTGTTCTAGCAGCCGCTACTGTTACTCCTCTGGTTAAAGCATCTCAGCGAAAAGATGCTACTTTTGATGATCTTGCCGCTAATGATGGACCAGGAAGTTTTAGGGAGCATTGCTATACCAATGATGTCTACTCGAGGACCATGCAGGCACTATTACCATACTATGATGCTTTGGATGTTCTCGGTTAAGATATCTATATTCTTTAACTTAATTTATCAAAAGGGGAGTCAGATTACCAATACAAATGGATTAGATATGCATATAAAAGGAAACTTGGGAGAACAATATATTAATAAATTATTATTCTAATAAATGAATATTAGGTTTGTATGGTGTGATAAAAACAGTTTTATTTAAAAATAATAAGCTTTTCCTTTGAAATAAAATTGCAAAATGCTTTATTTTATGATATAAATGAGCAACTAATAAGGAATGGTGTAAAGCCAGTACTTAAAATGACCAGCGATAACAAGCCAAATGCTGAACAAGCATTAAAGTGCTGTTCAGGGATAACGTATTATTCATTAATTCAATGTCAAACTTTTTTGCCCCAAAAATCCCACTACTAATGGAAGAGGAATAGGAGACTCGTGTGTATTAGCTCAAGAAGAGAAGACATATTGGTTTTCACCACCGCTACAATTGATACCGCCGCCGGCTCTTAATTTATTCGTTACACCGCAATATCCATCTCCGTTCGCGAGTATATCCGAACCGAGATAATTCACCACTATCCTGCGAGGAACTCGTGGACATCTAGGAAAGCGCCCTTTTGCACCACCATCCAGACCAACAGGAAACTCGCTCAGCGAGAATAACGGATAGTGTCCTTTTTCCTGCCGTCCACCCTCGTAAGTTAGTGTGTCGAATACGCCACCCCCGCGCCGGAGATCATCTCCCTTTAAATAGGGCTGCTTACAGTCAGCTATTGTTTCCGGGCTTTTAGTACCCAATAAGTGCGATAGGAACCAAGTACATCATGTGTTGTGATTTATAAATTGCTTTATCAACGTCCACCTACAACTTGAAAAATAGGCATTTTCCTGTTATTGAAACCCATGTTAAATGACGATTTATAGCTCCATTATGCTTCGCCATTGATTATGGTGGACTCGCAAAACTTATAGATTAGTGAAGGCTTTACTCCTGCGGGCGAAAAAAAAAATCGGGCTACCTACCCTGCTGACCGATTATGATCTCGCAAAATAGGTCTAGGATTTTGGAGAATCGTTTTTTTTTGTTTAAACAATATTTTACTGTCTTATAAACAATATCCGGTTGGTCCTATAGTGAGAAAATTCCTTAGGGTTCTTCAGGAGTCCACCAAAGCTGTAAGGATTTATGTGCCCGAAAAACAATTTACTGCTTATTCTTTGGCCAAACATCGATACATTTTTTCAAACGTGCACTATTTCTTCAAAATTGGACCTAGATAACTGAATTATTAAAAAAATGTTTTTTTGTCCCAGGTCTTATACTTTACGAGAAATCTGTCCTCCCGTTTAGAATTTAAAAAAAAACGGCGATATTAAAGATTGGCTCTGTTGCCGCCATTTTGCATTAAACTGATAATACAAATGTTTTGTTTCATACCTCACGTAGTGTTAAATAAACCCTGTAAAAATAAATTCCTTTTTCCATATTTCCAAAATAAATCGTCAGCTTGTATTCTGCTACTCGTGGGAATATCTCTGAATGCCAGGACACCTGTGACTTACCGCCGCAAATCGGGGACGAGTCTACGGGTCCATGTACCCTCAATGAACTGTATACTACGTAACTGGAACGGCCCCGCTCGTAAACGAAACGTGTTGAACTGTGTCAGGGGTAACAGAGCGAGAGAGAATGATGTGTAGTTATTCCATCTCACTCTCACTTATGTCAAGCAATGAGCGTTAATGCAAACAGGATTGTTATTGTGGTGTTTTTACAGCCGATACCTGTTTAATTATCATAAGGGTCCAGAGTTTAGATGCTGTTTAGTGTCCTTTACAAGTTAACGTGAGTAGTTGCTGCTATTTTAAGTACCGTCAGTATTAAAAATGGTTTTGAACTGTGTTGCTTTCGGATGCAAAAATGAACATGATGCAAGGAAACAAATTTCATTTCACACGTAAGTTTAACCATTTTTTTTGTAAATTTGGGATTACATGGAAAAGCTCCAACGGTGCGAGATAAACTGAATAAAGTAGATTTATTTAAAAACTGTTGAGACTTATTTATTTTTGTAATTTAAATTTTAGTTGTATGTACATATTTGATGTCAATGTGAAAATATAAATTTAAATTTAAAATCTGTGTTTTATTTTAAACTAGACAATGTTCATGAAATGTTTTAAATAAAATTATTTCTATATAAAAATAATTTTTTTTCATTTTAAACTCCTATTCCTACATATGTCCCTATAAGATAGAAAGAGAGAGGTACCCAACAGCAACGCGGGTTGCTGAAAAATTGACTTGCCTCAGGCGTTTTACATTGCGTGTCCTTTCCAGTTGTATTCTAGTTCAATGTGTACCCTTGATGCCCACAGTGCACCTCTGTTGCCATCGCTCCAGTTGCCAATTTAAAGACTCCCTTTTCAATCTCGAGATAACGCGGTAACCCCTTGCGTACCCCCCATGCGCGACGGGTGGGACCGACAATGCCAGGACCTCGACTGCCTCTGTGCATATGGTGCGGTAACCCCTACTACCTCTGATAAGTCCAGGATACAGCGCTCGTTGAAGGCACTCCATTCAGCTCTTGGCGCAGTTCGAGACTCCTCTTGGTCCCGGGGTCTTCCGGTGCTGAAGCTTTTCAGCGGCTTTCCGCAGCTCCTCTTTGGTAAGAAGTTATGTCTCGGTAGGGCCACTCTCTTCGGGGGGTCCCTCACGGGAGGATACACGCGAGAATAGCACACGTACTAGGTAACGCCTTGCTGCATTCGCAGTAGCCCACGCGCCGGCCACCTCCGGGAATCACTAGTTGGCTGTCCTGTTCGGCCTTTTGGAAACGTTACGGCGGAGGCCTCCGCAGCCCCACGAAACGTGGCCCTTCTACCCATGTCTTGGGTCAATTTTACCCCGGTTCCATGTCGGGTAGGACTTTTTTAGGCACGGCGCCCGGGGTGCTGACTGCGCTACCTCGTACGTAAGGTATTAGGTGGTCTTTGTGCGATACCACATCCACCGCCACCTTCCATCGCTCGATCCTCGATAGTACCGTCTGCGAGGCCAGGGTTATGTCTAGGATTGATGCCGATGCCTCCTTATAAAGGTAGCCTCGTTGTCCATGTTGGCAACCTTTGGGTGCAGGACTGCCATGGTTTCGAGAGGACCCGCTAAAAATGTCCAGAGTAGACGGCATGGCCCTTGGGTTCATTGCGGTAGGTAATGATCCATGCCCTGCGCACTCCATACGAAATAAATTGTTCGCATTAGAGCTTCGCACTGGAAACATGGTATGGCGTAAGTATCGCCAAACGGGCTAGAATTTGTTACAGCAAATGACGCTAGATGGCCCAACCACGGGGTTGAGCTACAACAAAGTATTGCAAGAAATGTATATCTTCTAAAGAACTTGAATCGATCTTTACGACCAAAAATGTTGTTAAATATCTATCACTCCTTTATCCAGTCACAAATTAGATATGGCATTTTACTATGGGGACACTCTGCTATCATGGCTGACATCTTTAGATTGCAAAGACGTGCTGTGCGGGTAGTTTCAGGCCGTGGCTATAGAGATGACTGTAGAGATAACTTCAAAAAACTAAAAATTCTCACAACACCATGTATATTTATCTTGGAATGTCTGCTGTTTATCAAAAATAACGTCAACAAATATACGCAGAATAGAGACAACCACACGTATGATACACGATCCAAACATGAAATTCGCGTAAATAAATATCGCCTTTCAAAGGCCAAAACAGGCACCCGGTATTTCGCCGTAAAATTTATCAATGCGTTGCCTCTCAGTATCGAAAATCTACCAGTCTTGCAGTTTAAGCAGTGGTGCAAGAATTACCTAGAGGAAAAAACATTCTACACTTTTGACCAATATCTGGATGCCTGTGTAAATTGGTCTGGTTAAATACTCATTTGATTCTTTTATTCCTGTATTTTCATTCTTGGTACAATTCAGTTTTAATCTAATTTTCATATTCATTAAATTATGTGCATTTTATCGCTTTTATTTACTTTAAACGTCTCGTTTCTCGCTTTTAATTTTAAACTAAGTCCAACCTTTTATATTTTTAGATTTATTTTAATGTGTGATAACTTGTTGTTTATTTTACTAATTTTGTATGTAATTTTTACTTTTTCATTGGTATTGTATATTTTAAATTTTAGGTTTTATGTTTCAAATTTTAAGTTTTAGATTTTAAATTTTGAATTTTACGTTTTATATTTTAAAATTTTTTAATTTTTATTATTTTTTAAATTGTAAATTTTATATTTTAAGTTTTAGGTTCTAAATTTTGAATTTTAAGTCTTAAGTTTTAAATTTTGAATTTTGGATTCTAAGTTTAAAATTTTTAATTTTGAGTTTTGATTTTTAGTTTTTGAATATAAATTTTTAATGTTTAATTTTTACTTTATATGTATGTTGCGCCATCATCGCTTATCAAATTTAATTTAGAGACATTTCATGACCTGTGTAAAACGCTCAGTTAAATAGCACCAATAAATTATTATTATTATTATTATTATAACCTGCTAATACAATTTGAAATCTCGTCCGTAAATCATTCAACACCAAGCGATAATCAGCGAGGCCGAGTATATGTAAACAAACAAAACCGTAAGTATGTGAATATTCGATTCCTTTCAGTTTTTTGTCTGTCAAAACGAAGAGAAAGTCGTACATTCCCTTCGCGTTATAAAAATATTATAAATAATGAGTCGTTATTGTGCCATTAAATCCTGCAAAAATTACAACAGAAACACTTATATGCATTCCTTCCCCAGAAAGGAACCGGTAAGTGATATTTATTACAAGTACATTTCTTTATTGTCTGAATGAAATTTTTAATGTCATATTGTTATTTTTTGGGACAAAATATTGTTATCGTTTATTTCTCATAGGTGACGAGGAAATAATTCCATAGTTTGATTCTCCTCATTTTCTAAAGTGTGTGAGAAATAATTTAATGAAATACCATGCCACATTCAAATGGAAGGGAACAACATTTTCTTCTTGCTGGTTGGATATCGATATATAATATTGTTATTATACTGTAAGTAACCATTTGTGCAATTTGCAATAAATATATTATTTTAATCAATGACTTCTTATTACTCCTACATTTGATTTTAATCAAGTACTGTAAAATTTGGAAACCCACTAGCTCTGCAACCCGTTCTACTCGCACCCGCTTTTGCTTCGCCAGCACCATCCCATGACTACAGTGACAAATTAAAAATGCGGTAAATATTTTATACAGAGAGTCGCCGATCTATTTTATTTTATCTATGCAATGATCACCAGACGATCGTAAAAATGTCAAACTTGCCGGCACGTGCCTACCGGATCGAATTTGAAATTTTTGGCTCAAGCAGGTAGTGAGGCTTTAAATGGTTTGAAATGATGCCCCTTTCTGAATACATAGATTTTATTTCCGTTTCTCCATTTCCGAGAAAATGACATCAACTTCAGAATTTCAAATGTAAAATGGATGTAGAATGGATTTTTGGAAAGGTGATTGAAAGACAAATTCAGCGATACCATATTATTTCGGAATTTTATTGTAAATTAAGGGAAGTAATCTATATATATAAAAATGAATGTTTGTTTGTTTGTTTGTCGTTTATGGACACCTAAACCATTCGTCGGATTTGGATGAAATTTTCTGGGGTTAATGTAATCATGCGGGGGAAGGTTTCTGTGTAAAATGGAATATGTGTGTCTACTATTTCTTGGGTTTCAATGGACATAACCTAACTAATAGTATTTGTTGAATTTAGCGAATGTCAGGACGATAGAATAATGAACGTCAGGTGTTACCAACTGAAATTGGTGCGACCTGAATTCACTTGATTTGCCAGGCATGCCACCGCACATTTTAACATTGGAACTTGGCGTGCCTATAATCCTTCTACGCAACATCAATACACCACAACTTTGCAACGGTACCAGGCTTTCAGTGAAAAAGATGATGAACAATATCATCCAAGCTACTATTTTGAATGGAAAATTTAAAGGGGAAGATGTACTATTACCACGCATCCCAATGATTCCGACAGATGTGCCATTTCAATTGAAACATTTGCAGTTTCCTGAGCGACTCGCTTTTGCAATGACAATCAACAAAGCACAATCGCTACAAGTGTGCGGACTAAATTTGAAGAATCCATGCTTCTCACATGGACAACTATATGTGGCCTGCTCACGCGTTGGAAAACCATCTGATTTATTTCGTGTGCGCACCAGACGGAAAAACTAAAAATATTGTGTATTCTAAAGCACTCCAATAAACAAATTTAATCTTTATCTCTATATTTGAGTGGCAGTGCAACGCATGCCGGGTAACGCTATCTATCTTCTTCTATATATATATATATATATATATATATATATATATATATATATATATATATATATATATATATATAAATGAATGTTTGTTTGTTGGTTTGTTTGTCGTTTTATGGACACCTAAACCATTCGTCGGATTTGGATGAAATTTTCAGGGGTTAATGTAATCATGCGGGCGAAGGTTTCTGTTTAAAATGGAATATGTTTGTCTACCATTTCTTGGTTTTCAATGTACATAACCTAACTAATAGTATTTGTTGTATTTAGCGAATGTCAGGAGGATGGAATAATGTACGTCAGGCGTTACTACCTGAAATTGGTGCGACCTGCCGGTTGCTTTCACGACCTGTAATTAGCATTTAAAATTAAACAGCCCTCACTAACGTTTAGAGCCTAATCCGTTTTCGGCCAGACGAACAAATCCAACAGGATACGTCACCAGTAATAAGCTACGGATTGACGACGGCGCAGCGCAGCGGAGCCGTCGTTCGTCACCAGTTACCTTGCTTAATTTTTAAGGGCTACGCACGGACGACGGCGCAGCGCAGCGGAGCCGTCGTTCGTCACCAGTTACCTTGCTTAATTTTTAAGGGCCACACACGGACGCCGGAGCAGCGCAGCGGAGCCGTCGTTTGTCACCAGTTTATTTGCTTAATTTTAATGGGCCATACACTCCGCTGCGCTGCGTCGTCGTCCGTCACCAGTTATCTGCCTTAAAATATATGGACCATGCACGGACGACGGCGCAGCGCAGCGGAACCGTCGTTCGTCACCAGTAATAAGCTACGTATTGACGTATTGCAGCATTGCAACGCATGCCGGGTACTCGCTAGTCTATATATATAAAAATGAATGTTTGTTTGTTTGTTTGTCGTTTATGGACAGCTAAACCATTCGTCGGATTTGGATGAAATTTTCAGGGGTTAATGTAATCATGCGGGGGAAGGTTTCTGTGTAAAATAGAATATGTTTGTCTACCATTTCTTGGTTTCAATGTACATAACCTAACTAATAGAATTTGTTGTAATTAGGGAATGTCAGGAGGATGGAATAATGTACGTCAGGCGTTACCAACTGAAATTGGTGCGACCTGCCGGTTGCTTTCATCTATATATATAAAAATGAATGTTTGTTTGTTTGTTTGTCGTTTATGGACAGCTAAACCATTCGTCGGATTTGGATGAAATTTTCAGAGGTTAATGTAATCATGCGGAGGAAGGTTTCTGTGTAAAATAGAATATGTTTGTCTACCATTTCTTGGTTTTCAATGTACATAACCTAACTAATAGAATTTGTTGTAATTAGGGAATGTCAGGAGGATGGAATAATGTACGTCAGGCGTTACCAACTGAAATTGGTGCGACCTGCCGGTTGCTTTCATATATAATAAAATCTATCTATATCTATATACGTTACCAACTGAAATTAAAATAACATTAAACAGAACTAAATTTGTAAATTTGTGACGTTTGCGGTTACTTCTACCTCAGTCAGTTGCATTGCTGAGGAATTCTGCCAGTGTTCCTGTTATCGCTGTCTACTCGCCTGCAGGTCGTAGCACTTTTGAACCCTTAAAAAATTATTAAAAAGGAATACATTTGTTGTAAAATAAATTATGCCACCCAAGCGAAAAGCGATTGGTCGATCTACACCTCAAACTCAGAAGCGAAAGAAGTTACGAACTTCAGAATCAGATGAGCACCGGGAAGCAAGACTGGAAATAGAACGTGTACGCACTGCTCAAGGCCGATCATCTGAAACAGAAAATCAACGCGAAGAACGACTGAGAATCCAGCGACAACGAACTGCTCAAGCCCGACGAACACTGTACGCCGATTTAAATCTTTGTGCATTCCATTACGATGCTACATATGACTACAGTCTTCATCCAAGTGTGCTTATTGGAAAAATGGACAAATTATGCATGTATTGTAACGCTCTCAAATTTAACAAAGAAACACCTGGAATGTGCTGTGCGGGTGGAAAAGTGAAATTGCCAGAATTACATATGCCACCTGAACCGTTATCAACGTTGGTATCAGGTGACACAAGCCAATCGAAACATTTTTTGGCAAATATACGTAAATACAACTCATGTTTCCAAATGACTTCGTTTGGTGCAACAAATATAGTGCGCGAGAATTACATGCCAACATTCAAAGTGCAAGGGCAAATCTATCATCGTGCAGGATCACTACTACCATTGCCGAACGCAGATCACAAATTTCTTCAAATATATTTCATGGGAAACACTAACGAACAAATAGATCAACGTTGTCGGTACAATACGAGTACTAAAAGAGAAATTGTGGCTGCATTACAAAATTTATTCGATCAACACAACGAACTAATTCGACTGTTCAGAAGTGCAATTGAACAAATGCCAACTGATCACTATAAACTTGTAATTAGAGCAGACAAAACACCAGTCGGCCAACACGAAAGACAATACAACGCACCAACAATTGATGAAGTGGCCGTCGTTATAGTTGGAGAAGAATTTAATACGCGTGATATAATTCTTCATCGGAGGAATGGCCATATTCAACGAGTGTCAGAAACTCATCGCTCATACGACGGATTACAATATCCAATTTTATTTTGCCATGGAGAAGATGGATATCATTTCAACATAAAATTGAGAAATCCACAAACAAATGAGGAAACAAATAAGAAAGTCAGTGCATTGAATTTCTATTCATATCGATTGATGATTCGAAGAAACGCTGAAAATCATATCTTGAAATGTCGACAATTGTTCCATCAATACATTGTCGATATGTATGCGAAAATCGAAACCGAAAGACTTCTCTACATTCGATTAAATCAAAGCAAGTTGCGTTCCGAAGAGTACATTCATTTACGTGATGCGGTAGTTAATGATGGCAATGTGAATCCGAATGACTTGGGTAAAATGATCATTTTACCGGCCACATTTACTGGGAGTCCACGGCACATGCATGAATACGCTCAAGATGCAATGACATATGTTCGTGCATTTGGCCGCCCAGATTTGTTTATTACGTTCACTTGCAATCCAACGTGGGATGAAATAAAAGAACTTTTGTTAACTGGGCAATCACCATCGGATCGCCATGATATATCCACACGTGTGTTCAAACAAAAATTAAAATCTTTAATGGACTTCATTGTCAAGCATAATGTTTTTGGAGAGACACGCTGTTGGATGTATTCCATTGAATGGCAAAAAAGAGGTTTGCCACATGCACACATATTGATTTGGTTGATCGGAAAAATAACCCCAAATCAAATTGACGAAGTTATCTCAGCAGAAATACCAGATATCGAAAATGATCCACAATTATTTGAAGTAGTCACTAAAAACATGATTCATGGTCCATGTGGCTTACTCAACAAGAATTCACCATGCATGTCCAATGGAAAATGCACAAAACGATACCCAAGAAACTTACTTGCTGAGACTATTACTGGCAATGATGGATATCCACTCTACCGTCGACGATCAACTGAAGATGGCGGAAAATCTTTCAATTTAAAAGTAAGAAACAATGACATTGGTGTAGATAATCGTTGGGTTGTACCGTATTCTCCGTTACTCTCGAAAACATACAAAGCCCACATTAATGTCGAGTATTGCAATTCGGTGAAATCTATCAAGTATATTTGCAAATATGTCAACAAAGGAAGCGATATGGCAGTATTTGGAGTAGAAAATGCAAATGCATCCATCAATGAGATCAACCAATATCAACTGGGACGCTATATTAGTAGCAATGAAGCAGTATGGCGCATTTTATCATTTCCAATACATGAACGCCATCCAACAGTTGTTCATTTGGCAGTGCATCTTGAAAATGGACAACGAGTGTACTTCACAACAGAAAATGTTCGCGCAAGAGTATTGTCACCACCGCCAACCACGTTAACTGCATTTTTCACATTGTGCGGAGAGGATACATTTGCAAAGACGTTACTTTACTCTGAAGTACCTACATACTACACCTGGAATGCATCTACGAAAAAGTTTCAACGTCGCAAACAAGGTAAACCAGTTGAAGGACAAACAAATTTATATTCGACCGACGCGTTAGGACGACTGTACACTGTTCATCCAAACAATGCAGAATGTTTTTACTTGCGATTACTTTTAATAAACATACGAGGCCCGACATCCTTTGAAGGCTTAAGATTAGTAAACGGTCAAGTTTGTGCCACTTATCGTGAAGCTTGCCAAGAATTAAATCTTCTTGAAAACGATACACATTGGGACACTTCACTCGGAGACGCATCGAATTCAGCTCAACCATCGCAAATACGCACGTTATTTGCTATTATATTAACAACGTGCTTCCCATCCAATCCCAAAGGTCTTTGGGAAAAATATAAAGACTACATGAATGAAGACATCCTATATCGTCTGCGTGCAACGAATGAAAATCAAGACATTCAATTCACACCAAATGTGTATAATGAGGCATTGGTTCTGATTGAGGACATATGTTTGGCAATTGCTAATAAAGGACTTATACAATTGGGAATAGCTACGCCCAATCGAACTACAAATGACATTTTAGATCGTGATTTACAACGAGAAACACACTTTAATGTCGACGAATTGGATAGATTTGTTCAAACGAATCTTCCGAAATTACTCCCAGAACAGCGCATAGCTTATGACCAAATTATCCATGCAACTACAAGCCACAGTGGCGGTTTGTATTTCCTTGATGCGCCCGGTGGTACAGGCAAAACTTTTCTGATTTCATTAATTTTGGCAACTATACGATCTCAAAAAAATATTGCAGTGGCAATCGCTTCATCTGGGATTGCTGCAACTCTTTTGGATGGTGGCCGAACAGCGCATTCAGCACTTAAATTGCCGTTAAATATTCAAATTACTGAGACCCCCACATGCAATATCAGCAAAGATTCTGGAATGGGTAAAGTACTCCAAACATGTCAACTGATTATATGGGACGAGTGTACTATGGCCCATAAAAAAGCATTGGAAGCGCTTCATCGTACACTAACAGATTTGAGAAGAAATGAACAGCTCTTCGGTGGCGCACTCATTTTATTGTCTGGCGATTTTCGACAAACTCTCCCTGTTATACCACGTTCAACATCCGCCGATGAACTTAATGCATGTCTCAAATCGTCAGTTTTATGGCGACACGTACAAAAATTGACTTTGAAGACTAATATGCGTGTACAACTACAACATGATGCATTTGCTGAACGTTTCGCAAAACAATTGTTGGATATTGGGAATGGGAAAATGCCAATCGAAGAATCTACACAATGTATCTCATTGCCTACAAACTTCTGTGAAATCACTGCAACCATAGAAATATTGGTTCGCAAAGTTTTCCCAAATATCGCCCAGAATTATAAAAATCATCAGTGGCTGAGTTCACGTGCTATATTAGCAGCCAAAAATAACGATGTGAATGCGATCAATTACAGCATTCAAAATGAAATACCAGGTGAAGCTACAACGTACAAGTCCGTGGATACTGTAATGGATCAAAACGAAGTTGTCAACTATCCAACCGAATTTTTGAATTCACTTGATTTGCCAGGCATGCCGCCGCACATTTTAACATTGAAACTTGGCGTGCCTATAATCCTTCTTCGCAACATCAATCCACCACAACTTTGCAACGGTACCAGGCTTTCAGTGAAAAAGATGATGAACAATATCATCCAAGCTACCATTTTGAATGGAAAATTTAAAGGCGAAGATGTACTATTACCACGCATCCCAATGATTCCGACAGATATGCCATTTCCATTTAAACGTTTACAGTTTCCTGTGCGACTCGCGTTTGCAATGACAATCAACAAAGCACAGGGCCAATCGCTACAAGTGTGTGGACTAAATTTGGAGAATCCATGCTTCTCACATGGACAACTATATGTGGCCTGTTCACGTGTTGGAAAACCATCAGATTTATTCGTGTGCGCACCAGACGGAAAAACTAAAAATATTGTTTATCCTAAAGCACTCCAATAAACGAATTGAATCTTTATTTCTATATATTTGAGTGGCAGTGCAACGCATGCCGGGTAGCGCTAGTAATCAAAATAAATAATTGCGGTGACATGGATTTACAAAACAAAACGTCAAACAAAAAATTGAAAACACTTCGCATCAAATGGTCGATGTCAAGTTGAGAATATATTCTGATTAAGTAATGCGTCCCATTTTTACGTATAATAAGTATGTCGATATGCTCCTTATTTATGGAGAATGCCGCAAAAACAGAAGACTCTCTATTCGAATCGTCTAACGTCGAAAATAGGCCAGTTCTAAACGAAAGAGCAATGATTTGGTGACAACAGGAAGGTGCAGTACTGAGTATATTGATTTCCAAGGACGCTGGATCGGATGAAATAGTACGATAGTACGATGAGTCCCTGCCACTTACAACTTTTATTAACGGGTTTGTTATCTTTGTTCGTCGTTTTTATATCCATTGTTTTTTGTTTGTTTTTGTAACATTAATATGAAAATAATATGGCATCGCTGTATTTGTCTTTCAATCACCTTTAAAAGAATGTATAAATATACAGGGTGTCCCGTTTGAAATTTTGAAGTTAATGTAATTTTTCCGGAAATGGAGAAACGGAAATGAAATCTGTGTATTTGGAAAGGGCCCTCATTTCAAACCACTTAAAGACACCAAATTTAATTTTCGTACTACTAACCGTTTTTAAGATATCGCCTGTCTACTACCTCGTGGGACACCCTGTATATGAAAATTAAATTGTCAATTATTTTTATTTCAACTTTGATAATAAATGTACATAAAAGTACAGAATTATTTTATCCTTATTTTAAGTTTAATGTTGGTTTGAATCGGATTTTTCGAAACATTTGAAAAGTTTTGTAGTATAAATATGAAATATGCATTTTTTTAAGTCAAACAGACTTTTGGATTTAATAATTTCATTATCTATAATAAATTTATCATTTGTCGAAAATAGCGGGAAAAAGTCGGTAGAATTATTCAAAATTAAGATTTTTTAAGTAAATAATATTTTCTCAAACTAGATTTACACTCTCTCCCTATTAGTAAGTTTGGGATAAAATAACATTTATAAATTTAAATAGAGATTTTGTGTATTTTGCGCTTTCAATTATACACAAATTAATAAATAAATTAGAGGCAAACTCTAATATATGAATATTCAACGTGTTCGTAACTCTGCAAGCAAAATTAAGTCTGACTAAGACTATAAACAAATAACTTATTGAAACAACTACTTCGAGTATTCGGTTTTCCAACAGTAAACAAGATCATTATTTTCTTCACATCTTTACTTTCACTAATCACCTACAATTCAGGTATAAAACTCGTTCAAACCTTTCATAATCTCCTCAGTTGTTTACGACTTGTTCACGTTCACGATCACCTTCACGTAAGTGCATTTTATTCTTTAACATTCAATTTAAATGCGAAGCTACACTGATGAGAGATGTATCTCGAAACGCGTCTGCAGATGGCTATTTACTTAATTTTTATATATTTTAGGGTTTAAAGTTTTTAAATTCAATTTAGTTTAGAAAATAAACGATCTTAAACCAGTGTTATTTCGCTAGTAGTACTAGTAATAATATGCAAATTACTTTTGTATCATTCAATATCCGGCGTGGAACTAGCCAGGGAAGTAGTTGTTTCAATAAGTTATTTGTTTATAGTCTTAGTAAGACTTAATTTTGCTTGCAGAGTTACGAACAGGTTGGATATTCATATATTCAGGCATATTTCGTTTTATTAAATTTATATACACAAATTATTTATCTAATGTTCATGTTATGGTTTATTTTTTCCATTCTTATTTTACTAAAAGTTATTAGCTACCAACATAAATATAATTTCATTGATCTATGTTACATTTAAAAGTAAAAGTTAAAATGAAGTCATTTTAAAATGTAAAAGGAAGGTCGAACGCAGGTACTAGGGGTGAAGAATGGGAACATCTGGAAATATAAAAGCCAAAGTTGCCAGCCCTATAAATATTTGAAAATTGATTTTCACTGTTTAAATTATTAACATATTTTTAAGTTTTCGTGGTACTATTATTACCACTATCGTAACGGTTTCATTTTCAAAAGGGGACACTTGAATTTCTTTGTTCTTTTACTTCTTTGATTTAGTCGATGTATAATTTAATTGAGCTCTTACTTTTTTAGGCAACGAGAAAACTTCATAGTGTGATTACACAAATTTCACCAGTATATGTTTAAAATTTTCAATTGATTGATTAGAAACACTACGAATAACATAAATGCAGATTATATATTTTATTTGGTTTACTTCATCTGGGTCTGCGGGATGAATATGTGGGCTCCCCAAAACAAACACTTCCCCATTTTTGACTCGAGCCCTACCCGCACACGATCTTTTTTTACATCTTAAATATAAATTTCTATTTTGTGTAATTTTTCTTTGTGAGCCACAAAATTTTGCTTCAGAGTTGTCTGTGAGATGTATGAGGTACGTCGCATATTAAAATTAGAACATTTAGCCTACGGGCTATTGGAACTAATATAATAAAATATATAAATAAACAGTTTTATTCAAAAATAATGTACATACATAACTAGAAAATATGTGCACATTATGAAGAATATCGTCATAATAGGGGATTAAACGTAAATACATAAATACATTAGATGTACATAATTAAATTATTATTCTATTATCCTACCAGCAAAATAAAGTTAGTGTTCTATGCATGAATAAAAATCACCCAATGAATAAGGCTCTAGATTTACATAAGAAATTAAAAAGCTTGTGTTTCATAGTGAGATAATTGTTTACATTTTGTATATGAGAAGGAATGAGGTTGTAGTTTTTAAGGCACGAATAGTGAGCACTTTTTTCGTATGCCGTTAATCTATGTCTAGATAAGATGTATTCCTGGCCATGCCTAGTTGGGTAATGGCTTGATAGTAAATTGGCGTTAAATCTATCACGTTGCTTCCAAACAAATTTTACACATTCAAATATGTATAATCCATATATCGTTAATATCCGATTTCTCTTAATCTTAATCTACCTCTACAGCTGCCCCGATTTTTTTTATTAAAAATAATTCTGATGGCCCTCTTTTGGATTTTAAATAATCTATGAATGTCGATACATCTTCCTCAACATATACCGTATTTTAGATGACAGTAGATGTTCGCGTAATAAAATAGTAATTTAATAGTACGGTCGGTATAGCGGACAAGTAGTCTAAGTCCGTAACATGCTTTACTTATTTTGACGTAAACGGTATTGATATGTTTGACGAAACTGAGGGTTTCCTCTATAGTAATACCCAAAAATTTTACTTCTGCTTTAAAGGAACATATGCTGTCGTTCAATGTTATATTACGAGGGTGTTGAGAGTCTGGTCTATTTTAAAGAACAGGCAATGTGTTTTATCGGGATTTAGACATAATTTATTTTTGGAGAACCAGGTTTCCGCATGTTTTAAGGTTTTATTACCAGTGTTTGTAATTTCTACGAAATCTTGTCCCCAGATTAAGATATTGGTGTCATCCGCATAGTTAAGAATTGCGCTATTTGAGATGGAATGTTGTGAAATATCATTTATCAATATTATGAATAGGAGTGGGCCAAGGATACTCCCCTGGATGTCATCAAAACTCCCGATCACACTTCAGTTCCCTTCGTGCTATCCCTTAATTTTCTTGAATGAGCTTTCCCATGTAGGTAGGATTTTATTAGCTTGAGGGCAATTCCAAGTATGCCATATTGATATAATTTAGATAAAAGTAGTGGGAAATCGATGGCATCGAAAACCTTGGAGAGGTTCGAGGACACTCCGCAGGCCAAGTCTCTCCCCTCGAAAGCTTCTAAGATGAGGCTGGTGTAATCAAACAATGCCGTCTCAATACTTCGCCCCCGTAGGAATCCATGTTGAGTTTTTTATATTAAGTTACATTTGGTGGTGTGGCTAAGTGATTTATACATTTTTTAATAAAAAAAATGGTATTTCATCATATCTCGTACTCTTTGTATTTCCCATGTTATTGACTATAGTTATAATTTCTAATTCATTTGTTCTTTTCAAAAAGATGGAATGGTTATTGAAAGGAATATTGCTACTGTTATTGACAATAATATTTTGCTGGGATTGAACAGATATTAATGTATCAACAGCTGAGTTAAAAAGCAGGTTGAAATCATTAGCTAGCTGTAGAATATTTCTATTTGTTGGGAGTTGTTGAACTTTTTTTATTTTTAGATTGGTGTCGTAAATTATGTTCCAGGTTGCCTTTGATCTGTTATTTGATGAATTTATTTTATTCCTTATATACCGGTTTCGCTCTTTCTTGAGCAAACTAGTATAACATGACTGAATTTCTTTATAATGATGCTTGTATTTCGGTTGAAAGGACCCCGGTCAACGCTTATGAAAATGTGGCCCCGGTTAAATTGGCTGAAATTTTGGGAACACGGAGATATATCGCCGGGGTTAAGTGTGGTTTGTCGTCTCAGAATCTACCTTTATAACCCATCCGAATGTTCTATTTGGGGAGTTTCATGAGATCTCGATCAATTTTTGGGATAAATTGGACCTCATGGCCTGCCAGCGGGGCACGAAATGGGGCTTAGTGACCAAAAAATGGCAAACACGCCGAATTGAATTCGTGTTAGTAAAACTAAGCTCTAGGGAGCTGCCAGGGGTGCGCAAAATGGGGTCCAGGGGCCAAAAAATGATAAATACACCCAATTGAATTCAAGAGGGCCTCATGAGTGCACATTATTTTCTCGTTTCCATTTCCGCTTATAATGAGTAGCATGACTGGGCTCCTCACAATTGAGCCCTTGTGACCACATTAGGGGTGTTGAAAGGGTAGTCCTTGGCCTAAACTATTGCTACGAAACCTGAAAATGGGTATAATGTCAAGTGAATTTCTACCCCGTGGTTGTCTTTTTACGTCAGGTATTGTCTGCTATGTATGTGTCTATAAGCCTTTATAGATGGGTGTGCGTGGCTACATCTGTTCGTACATCCCTAGTTGACTACTGCCCGCATGTATGTAGGCGTGTCACCGTTATTATTCCATTCTTTTTCCCAAGAGTGGAATTTTTTATGAGTGAATTTTTTGAATGAAGGTTATAAAATCAGTAGGAAATCAACTTTAACAGTTTATTAATTTATATAATGAACGTGTGTACGCAAATAATGATCATACAATAATCAATGCATTGATTGGTGAAAACGCAAAGTGTTGGGAGGCTGTTGAGATATCAGAGCCGGAAAGGGTTATTCTAAGCGAAACCTCGTGTGTAAGGCTAAACAAGTGACTGCCACAAGGTGGGGTCACTTTACCCAAAAATTCAGTGGGTTAGGGCAACGGAATAACCGAACCTCTGGTTGTTTGTAGACTTTCGGCCACATATAACCACTTGAGTCTTCTTTATCTCTCTACCTTCACAACACTTTACTATTTGAATTTAACGAACATTGATAGAGTCTACTCTTCTTCTTCCACGATTTCCATCTGTTGCACATTTCTCTGGCGTGGTCTGTGTCCTGCATCCACAACATAATCGAGTAACGCAGTAGTTGGGTACCTGATGTGTGGTTGATGTCGCGCAAAGCCCGGAAACCATAATACGCTAGCAATATGCGCATAGCATTCCAACGTCCTCGCTCTACTTCTGCATGTACAAAAGTACCCAAAGACAGGCCCTTGTCCCCTCTCCAAGATCATCCTCAGTCCTATAGGCAATACAGAGTTGATATTTTACCGCATTCCGGAAACGTGAGTAAAGGCGAACTCGAATCAACCCAGGCTCATCAAAGCTCTCATCAAATTCAAACGTCTCCGTTCCCTCTCTCTGCAATTTATCCTGGATGTAGGAAGGGGATAAATGGATTTGCTAGATCCCTATCGTGATCTCTTTTAAATAATCCATTTCCAGTCTTGGAAAATACAGTGCATGATCCTGATTCTAGCGAACCCATCCTTCGTTTCGGCTTTCAAAATGTTCAGTTTCAACCCTAGCTTGAACGACGTTGGGTTCTCGTGATCTTCGCAGCATTTCTTGAGCCAACTCAGCATTCGCCGCCTCCATGTGTATTGGTTCCCTATATTTATTAATAACAGCTCCAGCAATGCGATAAAATTCCCCGAGATTGGATACGTGATCCATTGGAATAACACCATAAAAAAACTTAAACATAGATTTAATATGCCTGTTACGGGCTTCCACCAACCATCTCGTTTTTGTAATTAGCCGACAGTCATTTGCCTCTTCTGTTTCGAATTGCCGTTGACCACGTGGCAGAAGTGTCGGCATTTTACATCGAATGCCCAAGTTGTCGAGGTATGGAAGGATATCTCTATAACCTCGATCCAGAATAAATATGTCACCGTTATGAAACCAGTCGCGGATCTCGTTTATATTGTTTGCATATTCATTATGTAACATGGCGGCGTCGTTGTTAGAGAAATCGAAAAAGTAAGGCCCCTGAATATACCCGTCTGGCGCTACAATGAGGGCCAGTTTCACCAAGTGTCTACCTTTATGGAGATAGAATGATTGTCTTAGAGCTCTAAAATTGCTACTTTTCTGGATGTGGGAATATGTTCCATTTAGATATGCAATGGCAACCGGTGTTTCTGGATTATCATTGTACAATTGGTTGGCAAGGTTCGCCAAATGCCGTTCTATGTACTGTTGTCTAGTAATTGCATTCAGCTCTATATTTTCTGGAACAAACCGTATCATCAAGGATTTTCTGACCGTGGCGATGGCAAGAGAAACACATCGCCGGCTTGCGTATCCAAAAATCACTTTGAGGAATTCATTAGATAGACCTTGTCGAAGCTTGCATAAAAATGTTAATAGATCCCTTTTATGTACAAGACGGCGATGATTCCCATCCTCAGGTACAGCATCGCAATAAGTGTACATATCCTGGAATTTTACCTTATTTATGGAAGTTATGCATCGAAGTTCTTCCTCTGTAAAACTATTTTCATCGCTGAAGTTTGGCTCGTCAATTCTCGCCTCATGGCGCATTGCTTGTAAAAAATTATTCAACTCTGGGCCAGGTATGGTCTATTTACAAATTGCAAACCATCCAGTAAGTAAGTAATCTTGGAGCAAGACCGTTTGCATCCAAGTGACGGGGACATGATCGGGCAGATGAGGGAGTATAAATGTTTCGTTTGATAAATATTCTAACTTGACATTGGACCGATAGACGTGTGACATTGCCTTCCTCGTTGCAAAACATACAGTCCCTATTTCGGGTATGCCTAAAAACATTCAATCTCATACATGCAGCATCCGCTTCCAAATCTTGTATCTTCCTATTAATACTCTGATTACAGTTCAAGCATATTCGAGTATTCGCATATATTTCTTGCACTGGGTGATAAGTCCTTGTCACTTTCACCGGGTCTGTAAACAGTTACCGCAATTACGGACTTATTTTCAAAATTCATTCTGGCACCTGCGCACTCGAGTACTCTATTTACCGCTGTATCACTAAATTCAGCAATGGGTTTCGCAGATAAGTTTTCCGCACAGTAGACTGCTAGACCTCCATGTTCTCCTTCTTGTCGGCACTGGCCTGATATCAAACGAAAGTTTCTTAGTTTTAGAGCTTTTAGTTGTTCCTCGCTTTGCCAGTGTTCACTTATACATAGCACTTCGCAGCCTTCTGTGTCCTCTATGAATGACTCTAATTTATTGACAGCATTGTTTATACACTGTACATTTTGATGAAGTAATTTCAGGGTTCGTTTTTTGATTTACGTGTTTTGTCTTGACTGTGGACTTGAATTAAAATTTGGGCTGGTTAAGTCTGCCCTTGACTTGAAAAAGAATCTGTTAATCTCCTCTAGTGAGGTGGGAATGCCAATTTTGAACGATGAGTAATTAAAGTTGTCGTATTTCGTCTTCATTTTCTCTAAATGGAACATTTCCTGCTTTTGTTAAGTGGGTCATGATTTGGTTACAATCCACGTCCTTGTTGAGGCGGGAAACAAATATCCATTTTCGTGTTACTGTCTCGGTAACCGGCAAATCGATGTTATTTGCCATTGCCTTCAAATATTCTTGTTCTTTTTACGATTGTTCACAAGAGTTCAATCAGTAATTGTATTATTTATGTTATTTGTACTGTCTTTGGGATCATTTACATTGGTTTTATTTACAGTTTGTTTATTTTTATTTTTGGTTTATTTGTATTTCCGTCGCGGTCGCTGTTATCGCTGAGTAGCTTGTGTGCCCGAGCACTGAGATTGGGTTGTTGTCCTTATCCGCTATAGGGAACTTCTTCGATTGCCGTGCGATTGGATTTTGGTTTGTATCTACACTAGCTATTTGATCTACATTTACGTTTTGGTTGCTTTCCACTAGGTTAGTTGATGTAGAAAATTTCTTTGGTATTTTTATATTGTTATTTTGGTTTGAAACTAGGTTTTGATTTTCCGTGATTTTTAGGGTTAATGATCTAATGTTCACATCTTGTTTAGAGATAAGTGTGTTTTGCTCACTTACTTGGGCGGTTAATTGTTTGATTTCCTGTTTTAGTGAGATAAGCATTTTTAAACTGACCTTCTAAATTCCATGCTTCTCACATTTGTTACATGCAGGCACTCCAAATTTATCCTCCGATTTAGCACATTCACGATGATAATCTGCATCGCAGATACAGCAGCGTGTGTTTGAATTTGCTTCGCTGTTTTTCATGTTGCAATCTTGGTACCTTGCCTGCGAATGTGTGCGTACGATCATAAGCACTCGTGCAATGTCAATGCGGTCGTATGTGCTTTATATTCAGTTTTGCCTTTTACGTTTTTTGCTATCTCATCCTACTGCAAATATTTCGTTGGTAAGTAAAAAAGTAACTATATTAATACATGCAAATCTTAATTATGGGATTTATGGTTACAAATAACATTCTCAGAGCTCCTCAACAAGTTTATTATTGAGGCGTTCCTCCATTACCTGCCTTACTGCCTCAATGGTTTCCTAATTTCTCACTCTTGCTGACTCAGTGCCTTCTCTGCGACTTACGTTACCTGTTTCCCTAAACAAATCCACAAAACGGCGAAAAGATCTGCTTAAGTGGTCGTACGGAGCAGCTTCATGCGGAAATTTTTCTTGAAAATCTTCGTACGCATCTCTTACCGCATAATCCCATTCACCATTGATTTCTCTGCTATTTTTTAAATATTTTTCTACCGTGTATCGCGTTTGAACTTCATACGATGAAAAAGCCATTATTTAACACAAATTGTCTCGACTTGTCAGATTTAAAAATGACTGTTCATGTCATGAGACTAGATTAGTTCAATTGGATTATATTCTAAAACATGAATTAATCTCAGATATGGCCGCTATGTTTCTCTCTTTCAGGCATAGCCAATCCTGAAACAAAATTATGTGCCTCACACCTTATAAACATATCGTGGGTATAAAAAGTTTCCATCTTCTTACTTAGAATACTGTTCAACTTTAAATTATCTTCTCCAGAACATTCAATTTTCATATTTTATAGCATCCAAAACTTCCAGATTAGCAGTGCAATGTTCTGGTCGATACATAATAATTTCTACGGGGCGAGGTAAACATTTTCTGTACTTCCAATTTTCTACAATAGTAGAGGATTAGTGTGTTTTCCCATAAATCCTTTACCTCGCAAACTGTAAGAGGGGTATACAGAACTTCCAAACAACTTCTTAGAAAGAGCTTTATTTTAATACTCAAATAATTTTGAAGTTACAGTTTTTATAATTCATTCAAAATCACTTAAATTTCTTAAAAAACCGCTGAGATAACGTCAGCATATACTACCATTAGATAACCGTT
Organism: Ocypus olens; assembly: GCA_910593695.2. NCBI lineage: Eukaryota > Metazoa > Arthropoda > Insecta > Coleoptera > Staphylinidae > Ocypus > Ocypus olens. The sequence continues at coordinate 34,412,550 of OU343047.1, forward strand.
TTAGTAACCAATTATTCTTGCTCATAGCTTTTTATTAATTAATTAACCAATAAGAAAAATGTCAATAAGTAAAAAAATGTCAAATAGTTGTTTCAATACATAATTTGCTTTTGTAGTCTTTGTAAGACTCAATGTGGTAGATTGCGAAAAGTATCGCATTTTGTTTGATTATCTAATTCATCTATAGTTAACTAACATTAATTTATTCAAAATCGGGTGTAATAAGCGAATTACTGCGGTCATTTTAGGGAGGTATAGTTATTCATTACCCACTGGTAAGAGAATAACTCGGACCCACGGAATGATTACATCCTTCGTAAGATTTTTGAAATAATTCAAATTGACACCACGTACGTCAGCATTTCTTGTCAAAATTTTATAAACAATATTGTGATAATGTATATATTTATTAATTTAAATGCGAACGGTTTCGCGGTTTATGGATAAATATTGTAGAGGTCAAGTTTTTATTGTAGAGATATTATTAGTAGAATTAATTAGTCTTTATTTTAATTATATTTATAATTAATCGTACACGAAGCAACAGTGCAATTTAATAAGTTATCAACCCGTGCAATTCCTTTTCCTGGATTAGGTATTTTATGTGAGTAACGTTAAGTTATAATATTTAATGGAATTGCAGATGATTTTGGATAAATTGTTATATTATAGTCATGTGGAATTACTCATTAGTCCCTTAAGGCTCCTAGAGCGTACCTCTAAATTAATTTAAAACATTATTCACAAACGAATAAAGACTTAAAAGTGAAATTTTGAATTCACCTCTGTAAATATATTCTAAAGAGTAGTACGGATTTATTATTTTATAATAATGTTTATAAACCATTTTAACACTAATATTTCTTTTTTTCTAGGGTGGATTTTAGGAACGTACGTTTTATTCTTAAAATATCCTGTGAAAAAATAGTATAAATAGGGTGAAATATTTTCAACTTTCTATCACTTCCGGTTCCACCGGAAAATTTGTTATTTCAAATGGAACACCCTATATATTAGTATATTTTTGGATTCCTCTTTTAAATTTCAATATATTTTGTAGGGACGTTTGTACACCTATCTATTTTAGTTTTCAAGAAAATTAAACATTTCTGAAATTTTGACCTCAAAAAGGCAACTTTTAAAGTGCCTGTAACTTTAGACAGTTTCCAATTATATTACTCATAGATGAATCCTTTAGGTACAATTAGAGATATAAATCATATTTCTATCTTATTCTTAAGAGAAGTTTCAGGCAGATATCAAGATGCCTTTTTGAGGTCAAAATTTTGGAAATAATGAATTTTCTTGAAAACTAAAAGAGATAAGTGTACAAACGTTCCGACAAAATATGTTGCAATTTAAACGAGGAATCCAAAAGTATAATAATATATAGGGTGTTCCACTTAAAATAACAAATTTGGTGCTAGAGAGTTGAAAATATTTCACTGATTCAATCGTGTGATGAGTTTTTTTTTTAATTTTTAGTACAACGACAACCCCGTAAACTTGTAACAAACGGTTTAGCGTAGACACCCTGTATATCGCGGGAGAGAATGCTATAAGAGCCGATATTCAAGCGTTATTCGTTTCGCCGCTTGGTGGCAGATTATTGCGGATCACTAATTTCTAGAAACGCACTTTTCTCATCAATTATACATTTTAGAGAAAAGGGTTACAGGAAAAATATATTCTAAATAAAGGAAAAAGTGCAACCAATTTTTTTTTATTTATTTATTTTTAAATACAAGAAAACGAAATGTAGCCTGAATATATGAATATTCAACCTGTTCGTTAATCTGCAAGCAAAAAATTAAGTCTTAATTTTTTGCTTGCAGATTAACGTATTTATCTAATTCTTTCTGCAACAAGTAAAGTTGTTTCTAATTTGTTTATTATTTATTTTTAGTTTTTACTTTGTTATTAACAAAAAAACAAAAAATATATAACTCTTGAATGCCCTCGGAATAATGATTTTAGAAATGAATTTTATGAATGTAAAAACAGATTTACATTTTATACCTTATCAGGTACAAATTTCTTTGGTGAGGTCTGTTCTAGATCCATTGATGTTCTAGGTATATTAATGGGGTTATCTGGATTGGATAGCAAATACATCACTTCATTAGGTTAATTTAAAGGTATTGTCTTGTTTCGGGATCTCAAAGATGTAATAATTGGATCGGATGAGAGAAGTAATCTGCAAAAAATATCTTCATCGGTTGTAATCCTTGAATATTTTCTTGTATGGTGCTTTATAAGCTTTATTTCTGCTTTCTTGGGCTTCCTCTGATAATTGTCCTATCGGCAGAATGGCTTTCTGAACGATTTGAGCACCACGTAACAAAATTTTATGTTCAGACGCTGGCATATAATACCAGCTATAAAGTTGGACATATAACTTTGCTGTTTCTAAAGTATACATTCCAAATGCTTTTGCGTCTATGGCAAAACCACAAGCTAGAGTCTTTAGTATGACAGCAAATTTTGCAATTAATGTTTTATCTAAACCGGTAATGTCGCTTGAAGATGTGGGATCTGAAAAAAAGCTGCGAGCAGTGTTGCCATCATTAGTAGTGCTGCTTATTTATTTTGGGATATCTACTAATAAACCTGTACGCTCACGGGACTTAAGTGGGATTTCAGTTTTCTTTTGACGTACAATGCTCTTCTCTTCTGCAGATCTGGCTTGCCATTTTTTTATTTCCAATTTGTATGGAAGATGAAGAAGGCATTCAAACATGCGGATCCATGCATGAATTGACGAAAGTCCGAATCGAAAATTACTTTCTATTACAGGCTTTTGTAATATACAATTAATATCATTCATGATCAAAGTGTGAGGCGCGATTCTCATGATTCACGTTTCGGGGAAGTACAATCGTGTGCCGCAATTTGATTTCGCGTTTTCCGTGCTAAACGGTTTCGCGCTTTTACATCACTTATACTTCATTCAATAACCAGGCAAACTAAATCAAATTATAGCCGCGAAAATACGTTGTTGTGATTGCCTGATCTCTCACCGGTGCTTGTGTCCCACCGGTTCCACGTGTTTCGCCTCAGTTTTTGTGTTTTTAGCCAGTTATTTCTCCCGTTGATAGTGAAATCGATTCCTCTCATCCTGCGAGTTTCTTGGAAATAGTTTTTTTTTATTTTTAACTATGGATATATACTCAGCACAAGTTTGGTGTCATTTTCGCCCCCCAAGAAACGGAAATGGTTGGATTTTAGAGCAATAACGCTCGAGGAAAGACGATCCAAAGTTATCTTATAAAAAGTTTTAATACAAGAGGCTTTAAAACCTACTGCCATCGTACACAAAATTATCGATTCATTAGGTAAGTGTGGCGCAATATGGAATCAAATCATAAACATACATTATATTTAGGATTGGCTAGAAGTGCAGAGTTTCACACAATCAGGGAGTGTAAGGAAATTGGGACAGTAACGAGTCCTAAACTTCTTGAAGGATGTCCAGTGACCGAAGATATCTACAATGAGAGCAGCAAAAATTCTGCGTACGGAAAGTTGTACAAAGATTTTTTTTTAAATGAAATCGCTATATTCGATTAAATTTTAATTGAATTAAAGGATAGAGATGACCTGCCAAATACCTTAAACATTATATAAATTAATGAAAGAGATTTATTTTAAGTAAGTTATACGTTTTTAAATAGCAAGTGACAGTGACATCTTAATTTAATTTAATAAAATTCTATTTCACGACAATCTACTATTTATATTTCAAACCTTTCACAGAATTATATATATTTTTAAAATATACAATCCACTTTATATGTAAATAAATATATGTACAACTTGAGTTTTTCGGTGTGCCCCTCAATTCTTAATAGGGTCTCATACTTATTTTTATTATTATTATAATATTATTTACTAAATCATCAACACAATATAATAATTTCCATCATGAGTACGTACGTCCCATACGGCTGTACGTCTGAACATCTGTACGTCTGTAAATGTCAAAAGTGACAGTGACAGATTCGTAGGTATTAGTTTTAACCATATATCTATTAGTCTATATGGCGCCTTCTGAACGGACGGTGAAGCAACTTTTGTCTCTTTCTCTCCAATGGGTGTGTGCTCTGTATAAGCGCGCATGTATGGCGGTAGACGGTGTTTAAACGATCAGCTGTTCTCTGCCGGCGAGTTTGCTTTTGTAAAAGGTTATATAAAATAATACAAATTAATCAAGAAAATGTCTTTAATGTGGGAAAATGTTTATATATGTTAGAACAATATGTTCCTGTGTAATTTTTAGCGTTCATTTTTTTCTTTTTACTGCGCTCGTTGCAACACAAAGTCTGTACAGCCAATTTGACATTCATACGATTATCATGATATTCTATGTGCTTCTTATTTAATTTATTAGCAGCATTCGTAAGTGAAAAATCTGAGTTTTAGATATATGCATGGTATCCAGGACTCTTAAGAGTTTCAATAATGAATATTTAGTAGTCCAAGCATACTTCATTATCAAAACATGAATAATGGTAAAAGTAACGATAGGAATTTTAGTGGTATAGGGCAGGTGAAATAATTATCCAATAATATACTATTTATATTAAAATGAATATCTAATAAACAAATATTAGTCAGCTATTAACAGTTTTATTATACTCCGACTTATACTACAATTTATACTTTAACCATATAAAATGTCACACGAATGCTCCCATTTTTTCATAATATGGAAACGTAATTTGGATAGATTTTTTATAGCATTCATTATTAAAGCAATGATGTCGAAAGCTGCCGACACCATCATCACTCATTAAATGCTCAAACGTTGCATCATCTCTATTGGACGCCTTTACAATGGGGAAGACCGTAGCCGCAGCCATTATACCTGTTAAATAATAACAAAATAAATATTATATTTCTATGATTAACTAGATGATTGTTTACACTACGGAGACTTACCATAGAAACCACGGGAATAATAATCTTTAAGAAAATCTGCTCTTGATGGCACCGTGTCCAATGAATATTTCATTTCAGCCAAAGATAGAAGTAGTTGTCCATAATATATATCGAGAAGGTTGTCTAAATACTTTTCACGTACTTCGTCGGATGTACTAGTTGTCAGAAAATAGTGTAAATCTAGTGCCGGACTGGAGTATTTCACAATTTGAAAATCTACCTAATGAATGGAAATATTGACAATATAAGGGACATTTAAACATTTAAACAATAAAAAAATAATTATGTAGCCATCATATAACTTTCTCCGAGTTTTTGGTAACAATGATTTTTATTTTCGCTTAATTGAGAGTTACCTTCGAATTTCCCGCGTCAAAAAGACCAGAAACATATCCCCCAAAGTTTTAATAACACCGCGTCAGTTTCCCCGACCTCCATGCGAGCCCCTAACTTTTCTATGCACAAAAATCAGGCCACGGAACGGTGTCGAAATTTGCGCACTTATTTCGCTGCACTGTAAAACGAGAAACTTTCCTTCTGGCGTTTCCTGTGGAAAAAACCCATAACGGGTTCTCCGAAGTATTAACAACTCCGGGTAAGTTTTCTTCGAGCACCGTGTGTTTGCCTAGCTTTCTCACGTAATTAAACCCGAGTTTCATTGGAACAATGATCGGAAAGGATTTGGAGGTTACGTATTATGTAAGTTTTATTTGAAATCAATCATTTAATTTCTAATAACAATAATAATGTGAACCCTCATTTATCCAGATCGGTTATCATATAATAAGGGGTATACCTTAAATGTTTGTATAATTTTAAGAAATTAAGCTAGCAGCAAAAACTAAATGGAATTTAGTTGCTTCAAGAATTTAATTTTACTGTATATGAGGACAACAAAAGAGTTGTTGTAACAACCATTAATACAAGCGTTAAAAGCAATCATCTCAATTTTTCTCAAAATAAAACTCATGTAAAAATAAATTTAAACGATTACAAAAAGAATCAGATTATTATGAATGCGACAGAAATAATACTGCTGGATTATGGAGATTTCGTACGAAAATGGATATGAGAGTAAGCCCATGCCCAATGAAAGCGTACCGTATTTTGATTAGCAAATTTAAAAGCATCGGGTCGGTGGGGTTGCTTAAAAAGGAAAGGGGCTAGTGTTTACTTTAGGGTAAATGGAGCAAGGGGCTGAAATTTGTTTTGTAGACATGTAGTTTTTTGAGCCGAGTTCAGAAATGCACGTTTTAACCTGAGGAAACGTAAGGGGAAAAAGCTATGCCCCCTTAAAGTTTCCCATATTGGACGAACAACTCGCTCAAACCACAAGTTTATGTATAAAACAGATTGTAAACTAACAACTACAAACGACTAATAACACTTTTAACTTACGATTTGAGTAGTGAAAATGCTAATTTTATATCTTTTTCTTCATGAAAATATCACATTTTAAGGTCATGTTAAAAATGCGTATTTTCATTAGTCCCACCTCAACTGAAGGAGTGGCGTGTCGAAATAAACACTCTATTAAGGTTATCTGTGAACTATTATTGTGTAGACAATTGCCACGAATTTTGGATGTTTCATTTATAAATTTATTTACAATTTCTCTGTGCCCTAGTTTTGTCGTTACTTTTTAGTTGAGAGTAAACGTGTGTTTTCGTCTTTGGGTAAGTTGTCTATTAAACTTCTGTATTATTTTTCTAATGTTTCTTTTATTCCAGTTATAATGGAATACGAATACGTTGTGAAGAATGCCAAGGCTTGCTGCCAACAATATCTTCATTCTGTCGGGTTCATAGTGTTCCGACCAGATTGTATATAATTAGTCAGCACGGCTGTGGATGATTCAAGTGTTCAAAAGGCGGTTGTGGAAGAGGCAAGGGTGTCTCCGCAGGCATTTGGTTTGAGGAGGCAAGGAGGCAAAAGAGCGTGGATGTGAATTTGCCTCTAGACCAACGGACCGTCCTTAGTCAACCAACCATAACATGGTATATTAAATAAATCAAATAAATGCTAAAAGTAGTCTAAATATGTAAATATTTAAAGTATTTGTAACTCTGCAAAATTATTATGTCTGTTTGCATCGCAGCCCATTCTCTTTAATCAATGGTTATTAGTTAATCTGTTTGTATAAACTATTATTTAATCATTAATTAAAGTCCCTAATTTTTAACAGATGAATTAGGGTGGTTAGGATTCCGGTTAATCTTATATGCGTATGTTTATGTTAGGTAGAGGTACCTTTCTCAAAGAATAAAAATACCCAGAATTTGCCAACTATTTTTGCTCGCAACTAGTTAACCATTGGTAACTAATTGATGAATGGTGCAAAATGAGCCAGGCACATTAAAATGAGCCATACGCGAAGCTGTACTGATGAGATAAATCTCTAAACGTATTTGCAGATGGCTATTTACCTGATTTATATATTAATTGGTTCATTTTTATATTTAGTCATTATCAAATTTGTTTTAGCAGGAAACGCTCGATAAGTTTAGAATTATACAGTGCGAGTCTCCAACTTGGAATAAATTCAGTAAATCAAAGAATGTTTATTCTTCGGAAATATGCTCAGACACATCGATTAGTATTTTAAATTGCGCTCTTTATGATGTAATAAAATTTTATACAGCGTGTCCCAAATTTGAGATATGATGTCATTGACTATTTTTTTAATAGCAACCCTAATTTTTTTATCACTATTCTTAAAGAGTATATTCTTTAAGAGTATATCATGTGTGCCAAATTTCAATTTTTTTTCCCTGTCATTTAGAAGATATTTAACAAACATTATCAAATTTGTAGAATGAAGAAATCAAGTCACCTTAATTGAATTTTTATGCATTTTAAAAGTGGAATGCCAAAACGTGCTGGTTTGTCATTTTTTTTTTCAAACTGACGTTTATCATTTTGACGTTTAGTTATAAAAACAAGTAAGAAGTGTAGCATCGCATTCCACGCATATTCGAGTGAGGAGAGTATTAGTCGTTCCATTGTTGTGTTGACTGTTGTTCACCGTTGGTCGAAAAATTATACTAACATGCCGTACTTAACTGAAACCCACAAAATCGAAATTTTAATGATGATTGGCTATGGAGATAGGACAAGAACACAAAATGAAGTTATTTATTTATTTAGAGAGAAGTATCCTGACTTACCAGCCATATCTCAAAGTACCGTAAGCAAGATTGAAAGTCAGTTTCGGGAAAATGGGCATTTAAGAAAAACGAATAATCATCGTCAGAATGCGCTGAGTGAAGAGGTCAAAATTGATGTACTTCTCTCTGTTCAGGAAAATCATCATGTCTCCTCTAGGCAGATGGCTAGGGAACTCAAAATTAGCCAGTCTTCAGTGTCAAGAATCCTTAGAGAGCAAACATTTCATCCTTATAAAATGACAATCCTCCAGGAACTCACCGAAGATGATCCGGATAGAAGACTTCAGTTTTGCGAAAAAATGATGGATCTACTAGATAGAAATGTTCTAAAAATAGAAAATATATTGTTTTCCGATGAATCAACATTTATGTTAAATGGTGAGGTAAATCGTCAAAATTGCCGTTATTGGGCAGACAAGAACCCACACTGGATGAGGGAAGGCCACACTCAATATCCAGAAAAAGTTAATGTTTGGGCAGGGATTGTTGGTGATCGAATTTTAGGACCAATTTTCTTTCCAAATAATCTCAATGGAGCGGGATATTTACAATTCTTGGAGGAAGAGCTAATTCCGAGTTTGGTTATTTTGTTTCCTTGCCCTGTAGAAGCTGACGTCCCGAATAGAAACATCTGGTTTCAACAGGACGGTGCGCCTCCTCATTTTGCAAGGCGTGTCCGTGAGTACCTGGATAATGTATTTCCACGAAGATGGATTGGCAGAAGAGGACCAGTTGAATGGCCACCCAGGTCTCCGGATTTAACACCTATGGACTTTTTCTTATGGGGGTACTTGAAAAGCAAAGTTTTTAAGACCAAACCGCCAAATCTTGAGGAGTTGAAAGAACGAATAAGACAGGAGTGTAGACTAATTTCCCCCGAAGTAATTAAAAATGTTCAAAACGAGTTTCAGTTCCGTTTAGGGTATTGTCAGTTAGAAAATGGACAACATTTTGAGCATTTATTGAAAAAAGACTATTAAGTTGAATTCATTTTTCTGATACTGTTTGTTAAATATCTTCTAAATGACAGGAAATAAAAATTTGAAATTTGGCACACATGTGTAACTTGATATACTCTTTAAAAATAGTGATAAAAAAATTAGGGTTGCTATTAAAAAAAATAGTCGATGACGTCATATCTCAAATTTGGGACACGCTGTATAAAATTTTATTACAACAAAAAGAGCGCAATTTAAAATACTAATCGACGTATCCGAGAATATTTCCGAAAAATAAACTTTGTTTGATTTACTGAATTTATTCCAAGTTAGAGACTCGCACTGTATATATGTCCTTAAGGGATTATGAAATGTTTGAATCTTTTCTACATTATCTCAGTGATTAGGGACTATGTGCCCTTGTCAAAATGTTTTCAAACTTTTTCATTTTAATAATAACAGTTTAAAGTTTTCATATTTAATTTAAAATTTTTTTAAGTTAGACCTTGTACAGAGATATAAAGGATCTTAAAGCAATGCTATTTCAATGATAATACTATTAATAACATGGAAAAATAGTTATTTAACCAACAAGTGTGTTAATGATGGCGATTAATGATCGAGACATTTTCACGCACGAGCGCTTGCGCGAGTGCGTTAATTGTTGAGATCGTTAATCGCCAATTAACACACGAATTGGTTACAAGATTTTTCCGTTGATCGTAACTTAGATCAACATTAGAAATTAGATTAGAGAAAATCCAAACAAAACAAACAAATAAACTTGCTATTAAGCCCTTTGCAGCAATATCGGCAAAACATGGGAATAGCGCAGATACCGAATGACGTCTTACCTGTTACTCCTCGCACCAGGAAATAAATTCTACGTAAGTTTTTTCGTAAAAATGTGTACTCTTTTCCGGAATCAAATTTAATGTTGCATTATTTTCAATGGCTAGTACTTTTGGCGGTGTTAATTTAAACTCGACACTATCCATAGTAGCAGAAATTCCCTCGATACACGCGTTTTATAAATTTGACGTTTCACACTTTGACATTATTGTATAACAAAATCGAAGGCGGTTCGCCTCTAATTTGTTTCTAACGCAGAGAATTGATATACTTTTGCATTTACATGTGAAACAAATTATAGATCGTTTTCTCGCTATTATCAGTTACATTTCCAGTAATTATGAGTAATTAGCCACTCATGAATTAGCTATTTAATGCTTAACTAGAAATCGTTCTTTTTTTTAGGAAATATGATTGACAGGAATTCGAGTTAGGGAATCGAGGATGAAAGCAAATTGGCTTAGCCAGCTAGGGCATTCAGCCACCATCGATGTATAGTATTTAATAATTCATTTAAGTGAAATGAGGACAAAGACTAAATATATCCCAGGACCCGCATGGCTATTTTTCGTGTTAAAAAAGTAAAAAAAAAGTGACCGCCCGGACGGGACTCGAACCCGCACCAGCGGGGTCGGAGACCGGACCTCTACCCACTAGACCACCGCGGCCCTAGAAATCGTTCATTAATGAAAAATCGTTTATTAATGAAAAATCATTCATTAATATGGGTCATTAATGAACGATTTTTGATACATTTGGGTACATTAAAGTTAGCCGTTAACCAACGAGCAACGGAAAATGTATTATTCAATATTTGGTGCGGTATTAGCCAGGCAAACAATTATTTTAATAAGTTATTCGTTTGTAAGATTTAATTTTGTAGAGTTACAAACAGGTTGAATATTTATAGTCAGGCTACTTTTCATCTTTACTTAATTTGCCTTTAATTTTATGTTTACAATTTATTATAGGTATAGGTCAGTGATGGGGAAACTACGGCCCGCGGGCCAAGTCCGGCCCGCGGAAAGGTTTAATCCGGCCCGTTTAAGACTGCCGTCGTGAGAATGTTTGAACGCGTTCTTACTTCGTAATGTGACGACCCGCATAAAAACTACCTGCGGCGATATTCAAAACACAATAGTATTCTGGACAAATCCATCCGACCTAAACAGATGACTCATCTTCGCTCGAAACTTCTAGACACTCTCGCAGGTAGGTATAAATACAAGCGAGGCCGCCCGAAGATCAGTTAGTTAGCGACTTAGTCAGTCATTTGCAACGACCCGCTGTGACTCGAGTAATTGTTTGTGTAATCCCCCAAACTCCCAGTGCCTCAACAAACTCCCGCGTAAGAGCATTAGTTAGCAGTAAGCTTTCGTCAATTGCGTTTCAGTGTGTTGTTCTCCGTAGTAGATAACGTCTAAAATGGGTGTTAAAAAAAGAAAAGTGGATTCAGAATGTCGAGTTTTTAAAGAAGAATGGACGTGGAAATATTTCTTTACTCTATTTAAAGAAAAACCTGTGTGCTTACTTTGCAATACAACTGTTGCAGTTTTAAAAGAATATAACATTCAACGCCATTTCAAGAGCAAACATGAAAACCACTCCTACTCATCGTTAAGTGAAGAGTTGAAAAAAATTAAATCGAAAGATTTAAGTAAAAAATTTATCAAGTCAACAACAATTATTTCAGAGAGCTAATCATTCTCAAAGATGCGCTACGAAAGCCAGTTATGTGTTGGCTTATAATATTGCTAAATCTAATAAAGCATTTTCAGATGGTGAATTTATAAAGCAGTGCATGATAGATGTGTGCGATATTATGTGCCCTGACAAGAAAAAGGATTTTCAGTCACTGTCTCTCTCAAGAAGAACAATCACCGAGAGAATTGAAAATATTGATAAAAATCTAATTTCACAACTGACTACAAAAACTCAAAAATTTATTTTTTATTCAATTACCATGAATGAAAGTACAGACATCAGCGATACTGCGCAGTTACTCATATTTGTAAGAGGAATCAACGCCCACTTTGAAATTACAGAAGAACTTGCAGGGCTGCAGTCAATGAAAGGAACAAAGACTGGTGCCGATATATTTTGTGAATTTGAAAATTGCATCGATAAACTTCGTTTACCTATTGACAAGCTATGTAATGTAACTACAGATGGTGCTCCTACTATGGTTGGAATCAATCAAGAATTTGTTGGGAAATTTAATTCTAAGTATCCGGAAAATGATGTTGTTTTTTGCATTGCCTTATACATCAGGATGCTCTCTGTAAACCGGCTTTAGATATTGACCATATACTTAATATTGTTAACTAGTAAAACTAGTAAATATGATTCGTTCCAGATGATTATTACATCGTCAGTTTCAACAGTTTTTGGAGTCCGTACATGCTGAAAAAGTATTTGAAAGAATTTGGGATTTAAAAGACGATATTGTGAATTTTCTTCTTGATAAAGACATTTATAATCAATTTGACATCTTAGAAAACGAAACGTGGCTTTCTGATTTCGCTTTTTTCATAGACCTCCTCGTACACATGAATAAACTTAATCTCAAATTGCAAGGAAAAAATCAGTTTCTTCACGATATTTGGCAATTCCTGAAAAGTTTCAAATTACAGTTATTATTATTTGCTAATCAGATCTCTAAATCTGATTTTTCTCATTTTCCAAGAATACAATCTTTAAAATGCACTATATCAAACAATAAGATTAAAAAATACGAAATTAATTTGAGAAAGCTATCTACAGAATTTAAAAGGAGATTTCAGGACTTTAGAAAAATGGAACCAGAGTTTAGTATTTTTGCGACCCCATTCAATGTTAATTACGAAGAAGTTGTTGCAAAATTTCAACTTGAGTTAATAGAACTGAACTGTAATAATCTCCTGAAACAAACTTTTCATACAGTACCATTACTAGAATTTTATAAAAATTTAAGTCCAGATAATTTCCGAAATCTAATTACTCATGCAATGAAGATAATGACAATGTTCGGCTCATCTTATACCGGGTGTGGCACTTAAGACGCCTCGGACCATAGCTCCTTTACGATAAAAGCTATCGAAAAAAATATAAGAACAAAGTGGTGCATAGTTACCGTCGCTATGTTTCAAAAATATTTCTAATCATCAGTGGCGTGCCGTACTCCAGTGGCGTACCAAACTTATGTTTTTTTAAATGGAATGCCCTATTTTTTATTGCAGATTTGGAAAGTGCTCGACGAGTACTTATTTTTTTATCTAACATGTTATACCCTTCACTTTAGCGGTTTCGCTGTTATAACCCCTTCTTTCAAAATTGCGCCCCATTTTTGAGATTTTTTTGTAGAGAAACTAATTGACGCCGGCGCCTAAATTTTGAATTGAGATACAGGTTAAGACCTCGTATACCTTCACATAATTTTTTTTCGGGTAATTTATGGAAAAAAAATAATTTTTGATTGATCTTCGCATGTTGTCATTTTTTCCGAAAATTTCAAATGGCACCCCCCTAAAAAAATTACGGCGTTGTACAGCCAAAACTCTATATTTTTCGTTGGTGTAAAAAAAATTACACATTGCATAACAAAATTTCGGAGAAAAAAGGAATTTCATCGCAAATGTCGGGAAACGTTTTCCGTTCCCAAGTGTGCCATGAGAAAACAAAAGATTGGTAATTGTCAAAGTAAATTATTAGACGTCAGTAGCAGCCATAAGTCATTTTTGATAAATGTTCTAAAAATGTTCCGAACTCAAGAGGAAATGGTTGACATGATATTTATTCTTGGAGAATGTAACAAGAATTGTTTCTTGGCATCACGAGTGTACGCTGCGAGATATCCGCACAGGGCACATCCAAATGAACGTGCGTTTCAAAAAGTGTTGGAGAGATTTACTACTACGGGAAGTGTGAAACGGCCAAGGAGAGTTAGAAAGAAGGCAGTTATTACCGAAAATAATGAACTGCAGGTTCTGGAGGCAGTTATTGAAGATCCTCATACCAGTATCCGTGATATTAGTAGGAATCACGATATTTCAACGCGAACCGTACATCGTGTTCTTAAAAAGTACAAATTCCGTCCATTTAAGATTCAACTGCACCAAGAATTGCAACCTCAAGATTTTCATGCGAGGCAAGATTTCTGCATGTGGGCTATCAACAAAATTGAGCAGGAGGAATCATTTCTTATGCGCGTATTATTTTTTGATGAAGCAACGTTCCATAGAAATGGGCATGTCAATCGCCACAACTACCATTATTACGCCGATGAAAACCCACAAGCCATGCGAATGATAAACCACCAGCAAAGATGGTCGCTGAATGTTTGGAGAGGCATACTTGGAGAACACCTTTTGGGTCCTTATTTCATCGAGGGGCACCTGAACGGCAACAGTTATTTGAGGTTCCTTCGCGACGACTTGGATGATCTCTTGGAAAATGTCCCTCTAGCCGCTCTTCGACAGATAGTTTTCCAGCACGATGGAGCTCCTGCACATAATAGCTGTGTCGTTCGGGAATTTCTCGATGAAACGTTTCCGGACTCCTGGATTGGTCGTGGGGGTCCTGTGAGGTGGCCGCCAAGATCACCAGACCTCACTCCCCTTGACTTCTTCCTTTGGGGCCATATCAAAGACGAGGTTTACAGGACGGTACCAACTACTGTCGAGGATATGAGGGAGAGAATCCGCGCGGCTTTCCGCGGTATATCACCAGAAGTCCTTAGGGCAGTGTCTAGAGCCTGTGAGTCGAAGTTGCGGTTATGCCTCCAGCAGGAAGGTCGTCATTTCAAACATTTAGTTTAAGTTGTTAAATTTTCTTTATCTGCATTTTTCATATCATGTTGAATAAATAGGTACATACTATTATGTTGACCGTATTTGTGTATTTGTTTTCTCATGGCACACTTGGGAACGGAAAACGTATCCCGACATTTGCGATGAAATTCCTTTTTTCTCCGAAATTTTGTTATGCAATGTGTAATTTTTTTTACACCAATGAAAAATTTAGAGTTTTGGCTGTACAGCGCCGTAATTTTTTTAGGGGGGTGCCATTTGAAATTTTCGGAAAAAATGACAACATGCGAAGATCAATCAAAAATTATTTTTTTTCCATAAATTACCCGAAAAAAAATTATGTGAAGGTATACGAGGTCTTAACCTGTTCCTCAATTCAAAATTTAGGCGCCGGCGTCAATTAGTTTCTCTACAAAAAAATCTCAAAAATGGGGCGCAATTTTGAAAGAAGGGGTTATAACAGCGAAACCGCTAAAGTGAAGGGTATAACATGTTGGACAAAAAAATAAGTACTCGTCGAGCACTTTCCAAATCTGCAATAAAAAATAGGGCATTCCATTTAAAAAAACATAAGTTTGGTACGCCACTGGAGTACGGCACGCCACTGATGATTAGAAATATTTTTGAAATATAGCGACGGTAACTATGCACCACTTTGTTCTTAGATTTTTGTCGATAGCTTTTATCGTAAAGGAGCTATGGTCCGAGGCGTCTTAAGTGCCACACCCGGTATATGCGAACGAATCTTTTCAACAATGAAGCTTAGGAAAACTTCTTTAAGAAACAGAATTACAGATGAGCACCTTTCATCAGTTTTAAGAATTTCTGCTTCGCAAATGGAACCGGACTATGATGAAATTTTGATGAAACAGTCTCAATTTCATTTTTCTCATGCACCATTAACCAGTAATGACACCAGAAAATAAAGTGATAATACTTCACATCAAGAACTACACTAAATTTATTTTATATTTTGTGCTTATGGTTTTGTTACCTTTTGCTTTTTTACTATTAAAATAATAAGTGTATGTAATAATATATGTATATGTTTATAGAACACATAAATTAGTTAACGATTAAGCATTATTCTTTGGCCCGCTACGATTGTCTAGTTATTACAAATGGCCCGTCTTAAAAAAGTTTCCCCACCACTGGTATAGGTACTGTGGTGAGGTGGTCATTGAGGATTTCATTTTCCAGCAAGAGAACATTAAATTGGGCGGTCCTGGAAAGATCGTCCAAATTGATGAATCAAAGTTTGAAAACTACAATCGTGGACGAATTCTTGAAGTGCTTGGCATGATTGAGGATGGCTGTGAAGAAGTCGTAATGGTTGTGGTCAATGCCCGGGACAGCGACACCCTAATTTGTGAAATTAAGAAGTACGTGCTCCCGGGTACCGACTTTTGGCGAGGTTACGATCTCCTTGGTCAACACGGATTCGTCCCCAAGAAGGTAAATCACAGTGATGATTTCTTCAAGTTTGTTGGTGAGTAATCTTTAACTGTTTATTATTTCTCTAAATTATTTGTATTGCAGCTCAAGACGGCACGCACACCCAGCGAATTAAAGCCACTTGGCGCCTTGCAAAACAATGGTTTTGTTGGCGTAATGTTCCCAGGGAACAATTCGCAGATTTTCTGCTGGAGTGTTTGTGGCGCCGTCATTGCCGCAAACTGAAGATTGATGTGATGGAGGCCCTTCGGAATGTAATTCGCCGTCAAAACGGTGACTTCCGTCATTAAGCTGCTTCGCAAGAAAACCGCCTTTTTTAAAGCGTGGTCCTAATGAAGGCTTACTGAAGGGCCAAGGGAGTGAAGCTGACCGCCTCGACGCGGTGCTTCCTGGGAACGCTTGTAGCAAAACGGTCAGCACTTTAGAAGCTTACTAACAATAACGCCTATTTTGCAGCTTCACTGTTGTTTAGCAGGTCAGGTCTCCCAATATTAAATGAGTTTAGATAATGGTAAGTGCTTATGCTTAGGTTAAGGTAAAGTTAAGGTTCTCCCCCTCCCCCCCCGCCCCCTTTAGACCGGGTAGTAGTTTTACCCGCAGCGGATTAGGTGACGGCGAAGTCATCATGAATGCATAGGAAGTAGTTATACCGGGCTGTGGTCGATGGCGGAGCGAGTCCGCTTGCTTATGCTTAGGTTAGGGTGAGGTTAAGGTCCCTCCCTTTAGACCGGCTAGTAGTTTTACCCGCAGCAGATTTTTAGGTGACGGCGAAGCCGTCATGAATGCATATGAAGTAGTTATACAGGGCTGTGGTCGATGGCGAAGAAAAGGGAAGTCCGCTTGCTTATGCTTAGGTTAGGGTGAGTAGTTATACGGGGCTGTGGTCGATGGCGGAGCGAAGCGTCATGAATGCATAGGAAGTAGTTATATGGGCTTAACGCAACCCAGAGGCCATATAACTACTTCCTATGCATTCATGACGGCTTCGCCGTCACTTAATCTACTACGGGTAAAACTACTACCCGTTCTAAAGAGGAAAGGGGGAGGGACCTACACGTAACCGGGCTCACTGTGGTCAGCGAGCCCGCTTGCTTATGCTTAGGTTAGGGTGAGGTTAAGATCCCCCCTTTAGACCGACTAGCAGTCGGATTAAGTGACGGCGAAACCGTCATAAATGCATAGGAAGTAGTTATGCGGAAAGCCATCGACCACAGCGAGTCCGCTTGTTTATATGTAGGTTAGGTTAGGTTAGGCCCCTTAGGTGATGGCGAAGTCGTTATAAATGCATAGGAAGTAGTTATACGGAGCACACTGAGCCCGGTTACGTTAAGGTCCCACCCCTTTCCCTTTAGAACGGGTAGTAGTTTTACCCGTAGTAAATTAGGTGACGGCGAAGCCTTCATGAATGCATAGAAAGTAGTTATATGGGCTCGTTGTGGTCGATGGTGGAGCGAAGCGAAGCCAAAATAACTACTTCCTATACATTCATGACGCTTAGCTCCGCCATCGACCATAGCCCCGTATAACGACTTCCTATGCATTCATGATGACTTCGCCGTCACCTAATCCGCTGCGGGTAAAACTACTACCCGATTTAAAGGGGGGGGGGACCTTAACCTCGCCCTAACCTAAGCATAAGCAAGCAAACTCGCTGTGGAGGTTAGACCGGCCCAAAGGCAAGACCTGAACTATCGCCCTTCAAAAAACTGTCAGCGCTTTAATAAAGACTGACTAAAACCAGATGCAAAAACGTAGAATGTATCGTGGGCATACTGCCAAAAGTGACCAAGTCAAATTTGCATGATTTTAAGAAAATATGTCTAAGTGAGTAGTAAGAAGTTGCCGAATATCAGGAAAAAGTATGCTCGTCAATATCATGACAATAGATGCATCACACACATAAAAGTGTTTTGACCAAGTCTCAGTGTTCAGGTTCTATACTAGCAAAAATGATCATATTGACTTGGTCAATTTTTAATATACTTTAACTATAGCATAATTGACTACATTTCGTTGTTTCATGAATTGTATATCTATGTGTTACACATTCAGTTGGCTGGTTGTAACGGAATTTGTTTAGTGAATATTGTCAGTTATTATGGCTTCCAGGGGAAAGTTAATGGTACAAATTTGTTTGAATAATGCAGAAGCAAGTACTTCAAAGAAAAATAATACAGGTAAGTGTTTAAATTCGTATTATTTTAACTTAAAACCATTTTGAGGTTACACCCACATAATTTTTTTGTAAATAAACCGCATGCCTGCATTGATGCAAGCATTGTTCTATTACTTTTATGATTACTGCTGTATATAATTACAAAATTAATAGTAATCTTACTAAGTAACAAGATTTTTGTATGCTTACTTAATATTTACTTTTTCTATTAGGTACACTCACAGCGCAGGACTGTTTAATTGCAATTGCTAAGGACGGTGATAATTCGACTGACGAAATAAGAAGTCATAAAGAGAGCAACTATCTTGTTCAAGTAAATGATGACCTACCCACATATTCGTCGGAGGAAAAAGTCTTAGCAAATGCAGAATCATCTAGTGATAGCAACACACCTTTATCTAAACGAAGATGCCGTTGGAAAAAATCAAATCCTACACAATGGAAAAAAGAATATTAATAAGAAAAACAGAATGTTGAGTTTGCCATATAAATCCAGAGGGATAGTTAGGCCAGCAAAAAAACCTAAATTTATTAATTGCAACTCTTGCAAATTCAAATGTTCACTTAATTTTGATGATCAACTGAGAAACCGATTATGCTCCGAATTCTGGAAACTAGATTACATTCGCCAAAAGGATTTTATTCTCTCTTTTGTTGCAAGCAAAGAACCTACCTGTAGAAGAATTCGATCTGGAGCAGGTGCACAAAACACTAGCAGCAGGTACTATTATTTTGTGAAGGAGGGCACAAAAGTTCGAGTTTGCAAGATATGTTTTTACGTACTTTGTGTATAAGCCATGGACCAGTAGATACGGCCTTTTCTGGGGCAAATGCGACCGGAATATTTGATAGTAGTGACACGCGTGGTAAAAATGTGCCTGTGAATAAAACCAAACCAGAAATCATAGATTCAATCAATGCTCACATAAAAAGTTTTCCTACAATGGCCTCTCATTATTGTAGAGCATCAACGAAACGAGAGTATTTAGATCCTAATTTATCTATCGCAAAAATGTACGCCTT
The DNA here is from genome assembly GCA_910593695.2 of Ocypus olens. Classification (NCBI taxonomy): domain Eukaryota; kingdom Metazoa; phylum Arthropoda; class Insecta; order Coleoptera; family Staphylinidae; genus Ocypus; species Ocypus olens. The sequence continues at coordinate 34,431,889 of OU343047.1, forward strand.
GTATGTTGAAGATTGTAAGAACGCTGATAAAGAATATACATCCCAAATAACTTACCGCCGCGTATTTGGTAATAATTTTAACTTGTCCTTCTTAAGCCTAAAAAGGATCAGTGTTTGACATGTGCGAACTATATGAAGACAAAATCAGCTGATTTAAAAGAAAACTATCAGTCTCATATTCAAAAAAGAGACGAAGCAAATGCAGCAAAAAAAGCAGATAAGGAGCGTGCACTGATTGATGATAGTTTCGTAAGCGTCACATTTGGTTTACAAAGTATTCTGCAAATACCGTCTTCGGATGTCTCACTAATGTATTATAGCAGAAAGCTATGTGCATACAATCTCACAATTTATGAAGCTTCGCAAAATACTCATTGCTACACGTGGACCGAAATAAATGGTAAGAGAGGCAGTTCAGAAATAGGTACATGCCTGGTTCAATGGATACAAAATTTGCCACAAAATATCAGTGAAATAAGTTTGTTCTCAGATACTTGTAGTGGGCAAAATAGAAACCAGTTTATTGCAGCACTATTTATGTTCATAGTACAAAACAGCAATTTAAATATTATATAGCACAATTTTTTAGAGAGTGGCCATTCTTACATGGAAGTAGATTCCATGCATAGTGCAATTGAAAATGCGAAAAGAAATGTTCCAGTCTATACTATGCATGACTGGTTAAACATTTTTCGTTTAGCACGCTCCAATCAAGGTCGAAATAAAAGAAGTAAGCCATACAACGTACTTGAGTTAAGATACAACGACTTCCTTGACTTAAAGGCACTAGCTGCTAAGACTTTTAAAAACCGAACTATAGACGAAAACGGAAATCGCGTTAATTGGTTAAAAATTAAAACTATGCGATATGAAAAAGATAAACCCCAGCACGTGCTATTTAAGTATAATTATAGTGATCCAGAGTTCCTTGTGCTCAATGCAGGTGGGCGTAATAGTCGAACTACCAGCACTATCATGGAAAAAAATACCGCATTTGTACCTGAAAGAAATTCCTATTTCTATCCAGAAAAAGCAAGATCTTTTGAAGCTGTGTAAAACGGATGCAATTCCTTCTGAATTTCATAGCTGGTATCAGTCTATACCAGCATGTGGTATAAAGAAAGATGTAGCTCCAGAGCCATCAGTATGGTCTCATTCAGATTCCAATTAATACTCGTATACGGTACCGCATTTCCACTATTTTTCTACCAAAACAATAATTCCTTAATTTTATTTGTATTTAGCATTACATTATAAAGAAAAAAAATGTAATATTAATTAATATGTATTTTCTATTGAATAAAAATTTTGACCATGACAGAAAAATGTGTACATTATTACATTTAAAAATGACCAAGTCAATTTTTTTTTAAACCAGAACACTTAAACACGCTTTGAACAGTTATTATAAATCAGTAACAACATATTTAATATCTTGATATAAACATAAACCTGTATTTTTGCTAGATTACGCAAAAAAAAATTAAAAAACAAGAATTTTCAACTTCAATTATCTAGAAACTATGATTATTGACTTGGTCAATTTTGGCAGTATGCCCACGGTATGTCTGAGTCGAGAGGACAGGTTTAGACTCCCCGGTTTAGTGGCCAGAAGGCATAGCGTCCAGTAAACCGTATCGTGTTTGCCCACATTTACAACGTTCTCAAAAGTATTGCTGTGAAACTTGTTTGACATCTTGAATACAGCCTTTTCCTTTATTATCAATAGCATGAAATCGCCTTCACTTGAAGTGCTCCACTGGTTTTAAATGTTTCTTTCTTATTATCGGCAGGTCACTTCCTAAGAGCGTATTTCATATTAACACGTTCACTATATTAAGGGGCATATGTGTCCTGTCGTGGACTTTCTTATTTGGCAGAAAAAAATTCTATCGAACTACACTACAGGCAGAGGTTATAACGTCGTTATAGTTTGACGGATTTAAAACTTTTTTGAACTTGTCAACCTACATTTTATTTAACTACTTAATACACTCAGCAGTGGCTAAAAACATGAATAACTCTCGCTCACCCTGATTTAAATTTTGTTTTCACGGAGGAATTTAGCCGACTATATGAGTTGAATGGTTCCATACAGATTAACGCTTAACCCTATAAAGTTACATGAACATTTTATTATTAAGCCCATCCAGTCTTATTTAATTTGATATTTATAGCGACCCAGTAAACGCATTCAGTCGTCAAAATCACTTGTCGCCGTTGCAGTATCACTATTGAATTTTAATTGTAATAATATATGCACGAGAACAATGACCTTGAGACCGCTTCACAACAATCCGGGAACGGGAACCAAAAGTTCAATGATTCGCATGTTGACATACATAACTAATAACTAATTTTCGGTGACGGGAACGAGAAGCTTGGTATAGTTTCACCCCCGTTCCCGTCCTAGTTACTGTTCTCGTTGTAGTGAAAGCGCGTTTATTATGAGGTTAGGGTTTTGACACCAGATGGGTTGTCAACTTTACGTTGCCAACCTATGATATGTATAAATTCGTTTCGTGTAAGAGCACAAATGATTAATATCTACTTATGAATAAGAAGTACTAATGAAGAGGATGGTTGCGACTGTTATTGGTAATCCATAATTAAACGAAATTGTAAATTTCACTTCAGAGTAGATTCGTTGGAGAAACCGAGCGTATGATTGATGTCAATTTGACGTTTATCTAAACTGACAATTGACTGTTTCTGTACTTTGAAATAGAGGTTCGCAAAATGTTTCTGTACTTCAAAATAGAGGTTAGTAATAGTAAATATTAAAACATTCAATTTTCGTTTTTACTATCTATTTCATGTAATTAAACTGTGTATCAAAGCTTCCTAAAATAATGATGAAATTAAATTCCGGTTACAAATTTCAAAAACCTAAAATTTTCCAAAAAAAATAAATTAAAATTACCTAGTTTTATTTTCGGCAGTGTATTTTCAAAGACGGAATGGTTACAAAAACGAAACAATTTTTTTTTTCTACTTTGGAATAATAGTCGACTTATTGTTAGATCAAAAACAGAAAAACAATGAGATTTTTTTATGTTATGGTTTTTGCTCATTATTTAACTATTTCTCGTAAAATTTTAGTTGTCGCGATTGGCAGTACTTAAAAGTGACAGGTGTTGACATTAAAATGTAAAATTGCCATTAACAATAATTCATAGGATAATTGGAACCCTCCAATGCGTTACTTACTAAAATGTTCGATAACGCATATTGGAGAGTTCGCCACCAGTACCAGTAATGTCAAAAAAGAAGGGGTAATATTGTTTAATTTTTACCGGCACGAAAACGTAGGAACTCAGTGATAATTGAACGGGCGGACGCATGAATTCACCAAGCGCTTGTTATGTTTGCAAAACGAATATTACCGAAGAAACGACGAGGGTACAATGCGAAAAAGAGCCACTTTTGCCGAAGTTTTTATTCGGTGTGGATTTTTAATTGGCGTTAATCGATGCCTTAAGCAAGAATGGAGAACCAAATGTAAACGTAACTGTAAGTTTCTATAAACTTTTAAGCAAGTATGTAGCATATCATGAGCTGAAATTGGTTACAACTTACATGGGAATAGTTTGTTTATCGCACCTTCTGGAGGTGTGCAAATAATATTTGAGATTTATTATGTTTTAAAATAAACTATTGAAATCGCCGAAGAAATACTTATGTCAAATATTAAATTCGTTTGAAACAAAAAAAAAATCAGTGCATATTGCAATCAAACTCATGACGTTGTATTTTGCCCAAAGTGCCGAATTTCATACTACCGACCAAAGTGCCGAACGACGTCACATCGTTCGTAAACAAGACGTTGCAGCCGAATGCTAATCGACCCAAAATGCCGAATGCACACCCTCATGTATGTTCGTAATGTGAGAAAATAATTTTTGGTTACAGGCTTGGAGATTTTTTTAAATTTAAAATGAAACAAATTGCATTTTTGTTTTATGGAGGTCACTACAAGAAAATTGAAAAAGAACATTGTTTTTTTTTTAATTTAATTTTCTGAAACTAGACTTATTTATGAACAAACTGCTTACGCACATTTTTATTCGGACTCCACGAGGTCGAGAATCATCCCCAAAGATAGCTATCGCCGTGCGAAACTGCCGCGGCCCGCTCTCCTAAATGGAAGCATTTCTTTTATTGATGTTTTCTCTGGTCCTATGAGAGATATCAAGTTATTTTTTTAATTTGTTCGTGGCGACCTTCAGACTATCTGGTGATAAGTGAAAATTTCAAACTATAACCAGTGGTGTATTGGTAAAATAAGAAGTGAGGGAACTCATGGTGAGAGCAAAGAAGTGAGGGAACGCATGGTGAGAGCAAAAAAATAGTCTGCGACTTTCCACAAGCAGCTTGCTGATAGTTTTTCGGAGATCATCTTATTTTAGGCAAACTATTGTTTTACTTGTAAGCTTTTTTATTTTTTTTATTCTTACTATACAAAATATTAACAAACACAAACGCGTTCCGTTTCTGAAAAAAGGTGACGGAACGTCGTTCCCCCGCGTTCCCCCTCCAATACACCACTGACTATAACATAAATCAGGTCTTATAAGCTCGTCAGGATAGGCTCGATTATATTCTTCAAAAATTTATTTTCGTTTTTTTTTCGAGTCCAGAATCACATTCTGAACACTATTTTGTTATAAAAATTATTTGTGAGACTTACAGAAACTGAGACAAGCAAAATTTCTTTTGATGTAAATCGTTCGGACAACTGCTGGAAACGCCGAAAAACGATTAAATTTAATTTTTCTTCAAAAATTTATTTTCGTTTTTTTTCGAGTCCGGAATCACATTCTGAACACTATTTTGTTATAAAAATTATTTGTGAGACTTACAGAAACTGAGACAAGCAAAATTTCATTTAATGTAAATCGTTCGGACAACTGCTGGAAACACCGAAAAACGATTAAATTTAATTTTGCTTCAAAAAATTATTTTCGTTTTTTTTCGAGTCCAGAATCACATTCTGCACACTATTTTGTTGTAAAAATTATTTGTGAGACTTACAAAAACTGAGACAAGCAAAATTTCTTTTGATGTAAATCGTTCGGACAACTGCTGGAAACGCCGAAAAACGATTAAATTTAATTTTTCTTCAAAAATTTATTTTCGTTTTTTTTGAGTCTAGAATCCCATTCTGAACACTATTTGTTCATAAAAATTATTTGTGAGACTTACAGAAACTGAAAACGATTAAATTTACATTTTCTTCAAAAATTAATTTTTGTATTTTTTCAAGTCTTGAATCCCATTCCGAACACTATTTTGTTATGAAAATTATTTGTAATTATTCGATTATTTCAAACTGTTAGAAATAAATAATAATAACAAAATTATCACCAGTATTGCAAATAAATCTGATGAACGGTTTCAGACAAAAAGGAACATGAAAATGCATTATTTTCAATATAAAACGGCTGCTGTAGTGACCTCCTTAAAATGTTTTCAAACGTATTATAACATAAACATTCGGCATTTTAGGCCTCACTCGTAGGTGCATGCGAGGACGTTGTGCCGAATCAGCGTGTATTCGACAGTTTGGGCCACTGATAGGTCGGTATGAGGACAAAGGCCCGAACGTCCAAACTGCCGATTCACATTCAAGTCCGACGTCTTATTAATCTTATTAACGAGCGTTGCGACGTCGCGTTAGGTCAGAACAGGAAAATTCGGCAGAAAAACGGGTCCAAACACGAAACGGTACGCAGGGGAGAGCACTTCTCAGAATATTCGGCCAAAATAATAAGTAGGCTTTTCTCGTCACGGCTACAGGAGAGGGTTAGCTCCCTATAATTCTGCACTGGCAGCTGCCCTTCTTGGAAAATTATCTCGTTTGGCAATTCGAATAATGCGGAATTTATATTAAATTTGAATAGGAGCAATGGTTGGCTTATAAAATGCAAATTAAAATCATTACGAATTTGTTATGACGCTTGGCTATTACAAGTTGCGTGCCCACCAGGTAAAACGAGTCGTCTAAAGAGGGACGGCCCGAGGTGACCCTCTATCTACAATTTCGCACTCGCGCTACTCCGGTTACATGGATTCAGAAATCAGGTGTTCCGACACATATGCCCAACCCTGCATAGTACTTCTATTTGATATCGGAATCGTTGAAAATGTATTAGTGTTCCCCACCTTTTATAAAGTATTAAATGATAAAAATTCAGTTATTATTTTTAAGTTTTTTATTAAATTGAACAAAAAAAAATTAGTAACTCGAGAATTTAGTAACTCGTGAATTTAGTAACTGGAGAATTTACAGGATGTAAATATAATTTGACTAGGATATATTATATCTGGAGAACGTGTATACGTAGAAACTTTTCATGAAAAATCATAAAAAATTAAAAAATACAATCCCCAAAATTTCAACCTCCAAACATTAAACCTTCACATTAAGGGTTGCCACCCCTCATTTTTTTATAGTCTTCCCGGATCCTTTAGGTGCCCGTACACCAACCAAAGCTCCAAACCACCCCTGGACCCCGAGGTGAATTTTTGATAATCGATTTTTTAAGATGCAGAGATTCGCGATAAATACATCTCCTTCCTGTATTTTTGAGTTGTGAGATTGCCTAATAAAATACCTAATGCGTGGGAGCAGAACGGCCACTTACGCAAGCTCGGGTGCTCTTCTCCGTTCGCGAGCTGCAGCCCTTTCTCCGCGGGGATCGCGTGTAGAGCGTGTTCCTCTCTACATTTTATGTGTAAACGCTTTTTCAATAGTTCTATCCCTCGAGGAGGAAAAAACCACGGAGAAAACTACGCCCGATTTCAATAAAAAAATTCTACAGCGGCCATTTTAACCCCAAGCAAAAATTATAAATGACATGCTGTTCAGAATTGCATTTTGCGTCGAAAAGGTCTATTTTTTTCGTAGGGAGCACCGTTTAGGACCCACGGGCCATTTTCTGTAAATATTTTCAAATTTTTTAAATTTTTTTTCGATCCGATATCTACTTTTCGAGATTTGACGTTGTAAACGAAAGGGAGAAGTGAAATTTAGCAGAGGAGCTGAAAAACGGACCTTACGAACAACAGCGCCGGAGCTTATACGTTTTCCCGAGGTTCCATTTATTTTGAAAGAGACGGGCTCCGTTTGACCTCCTGTACTATAGTCTCCATGCTCAGTTCGCTCAAAGAGAGTAGAGGAGGCATTGGGATATCAAATTCTGTGTGAAAGACGGAAAAACTATAATGTAGGTTATTTACAAGAAATAAACACCAGCATATTGATAATATTTTGCTAGACCCACTTTTTCCAATTTTATTTTAATTGCTTATTTTATTTATGAAATATTCTAATATGTTAATATGCCATACTTACAAATTTCATATCCTTTAATGTATTACCATCATTATAAGAGAACAGCATATTATTCAGCCATAAGTCGCCATGGTTTATTACGTTAAACCCACCCAATCTTCGGTTTCCTGCATCAACGCCACGTTTCACTACCCCTTTTCCAAATTTCTGTAGCTTATGAGCAAATCTTTCCATTCCTGGGAAATAAAAATGTATAAGACAACTAATTTAAATGTGCAAGAATGATATATCATATGCAAGAATATGAAAATGTAAATATAAAATGTATATTATTATATCACTTAAAAACAACTAAATGCACTTACAATTACAATTATTTTAGGGGTGCAATTTCAAAGTTAGGCCTCATACACCTCTTGTATATTGCGCCAATATTATTTTTGTAATTTATTAATACTTAAAATATTGCAAATATCTGCAGATAAATAATAATTATATTTAAATTGTATTTAAATTGAACAGGTGCTCATTTTTTTATTTCATATTAACTGTTTGAATGTTGGATACCACAAGGGCTTACGCCTTTTCTTTTAGAATTAAACAAAATACACTAAAGAAAGTTATTATTTTTTGACGAAATGGTGTAAATTCTTCAGAGATAAGCAATTGGTCCATTTTTGTAAAAATAAGTGAAACATAACGTGTTAAGATGATATCATAGTCGGTGTTCAATTGTGTCATTAGATAACCTCATGTGCATCAATTTCAATCGCTGCTATCTTTCCGAGATGTATCAGTTCAGTATGTGCGATTCTACCTCATGGACAAAAGTAAAGTCGTAAAAGATCTCTTGTGTTGACGTAAGAAACTATTCTCGCATGTACCGTCTACTCCTTTTTTTTTCACTTCGTCCGTTACAGTGCGGCGCGGCGTAGTTTTGTGTTTTCCTGCAACCACAGACGATATGTATTCAGGCAACGAATATAAAGTTATTATATTTATTCAGCTCCTGGATTTTTCGTTAATCGGAGAACGCACAACGCCCCAATATTTTGGTCCCGAAAACAGGGAACATGAGATATATACCAAAAAATTAATTAGATTTTTTTATTGTTTTAATAATTTAATACATTGTGAATTAATGAATTAATTAAGAATACGTTCCGGACCGTTTTATTTAGTCGTAGATCAATTAATAAATTAACTATGCCAAATTCATCGTACTGTTTATTATCATTGGTTTATGCATTGATCAATAAATTTATTTCGAAGATAATTCATTATTATTTACCAGCATATTAGTATATTATTAATATACTGGTCCCTCTAGGACTCGCCCTCAGGGCATCAGCATCAGGTCGTGCACCTCCTCCTAGGGTTCTTCTCGCCACGGCAATAGTAGTTGTCTTCGACGCCTCCGGTCGCATTCATCTCCTTCAAGCATTACTAGACTCGGATAGTACGAGTTTCATGACCACCGAGTTTGCCGGATATCTGAAGCTGCTGTACATCTTCTTCTTAGTTGCTTGGTAAACGTCGTCTTACCATCTGCGCACCATATGGTATTCTCGTTCGTCATGCATAACAGATCATATCATCGGTCGCACACCTTCAGAGCTGATAGTTATTCAGGAATGGCCTCACCTCCGCCAACTGAACCTCGCTAATCCTACTAATGTCGATCTGCTGCTCGGGGTGGACGATTATCCGCTAGTACACCGACCCGATCATAAGGAGCCTCGCCACCATTGAGGGCAGGGACATCAAAACTACCCTTGATGAATCTTGTTCGATCACACGGAGATCCGCCCCCTCTTAGTCGCTTTCATCCTTCGGGACCGCCGTGTTTTCTCCGCAGCACCGCCGCCTTAAAAGGGCCAGGTATTTCACCATTTTCAGAAGCCCCCGCCGCGGAGTACCTTGCCCCATCTCCACTGACCATCATGCCATCATCAAGTGACTTGCTAACATTGACTATCCCCTGCTTATTAGCACTATGACGATATATTCATGGCTACCCCGACCCGTAATAGTTCGGGCAGGTGTGGCGTTGCTAATGATAGACACTTGGTTAACCTTATATGTCGTGTTAAATGCTTCTTATCGTACTTTTTCTGAAAAATGCCTGAACGATATCGTTTCGTCGACGTGCAACGTCCTCAAGTTTTGCTGCCGAATGCGCACCACTTTATCAACCTTGTCATCGATGATGCCCATGTGCACAATCTCTAGTCCGGTGCCATGGCTACTCAGGCCCTTCTTCGCCAGTCGTTCTGGATACTCAATGGATGTTATATCAATTTGTGTACCTAACTTTATACCTCTTATCTTATTTTATAACCTACGATATAAGTAAAGCAAGAAAAGCCTCTCAGTTGATGTTCCAAAACACGCAAATGATGCCGTGGACCTTGAAATTTATGGAATGCTTAGTAAATGTAAGTAATAATTCCTATGAATACAAAACAATAATTAAATGTCATTCTAATACTTAACATCGGCTAAAATTACGATAAGGCAACATTTTTCCATCTCAATTCATTCTCCAAATTTATGTCGATTCAATGGATTGCGCAAACAATTAAAATTTATAGGCAAAATGCTAATCTCTTATGGTAATATCCCCGATAATTCAACTCATGTATAAAAAGATGCATTTAAAACGCCGGACAAAAAAAATTGCAAGTGGTTAAAAATTTATTTAGCTTCACCATGACAACGATTTCTATATTAACAATTTCAGTAAACAGCTAACCTCAGTTGAACTCTGGCAGTTCTTGTCAGTTCTGAATACCTCTGCGGTGAAAAATAATTGAAATCCGTTTCAGACACGGAAATTATTTCACGATTTTCGTTCCGATCCATGTACACTTGCGTGCATAGAAATCGGACCACTGTAAACTTTTGACTTTAACTATTTTTTTTTAGCATAGCAACTATCCATCAGATCAAAAAAAAAATACATGCCGTTTGAAAGACAATTTAAGATACTTCAATATGAGTTAAAATTTATCAAGAGTGCTTATCGATTATAATAGTTTCTAAAAAAAATAGTTAAAGTCAAACGTTTATAGTGGGCTGATTTCCTTGCATGCAAGTGTGTAAGTTGAGTAAGTATTGTCCGTTCACCAGTTATACATATTAAGTTACATACATTTGCAATTAAAGCCGGACACAGCATTTCGTACTTCGGCCTAGTGTCGTGAGATGTCGCAAGCGTACGGTAGCGCTGCTACTATGCTTAAATTGTAGAATTGAATTGCATTTAATATTCATCTTGTTCTATCATGTTCTAATAGTTTGAAATAAACATTTATATATTAGTGAACTTGGCGTCTTCTCTTTTATGTGTGTCTGAAATAAGTGCACCGGTGATTAAACGATCAGCCGTTATTGGTCTCCTAACGTCATGTCGCTTGAAGTGTGTGTGTGTATGTGTGGATCTGGGAGAGAGTTATAACCTATAATATAATATAACTAATGTATGGAATGTATACTAAATGTAAGTAATAATATTTATTTATACAAAGCAATAATTATAAATATCATTTGTTCGGTGCAAATAACGCGAGAGGAATTAACAGTTTGTTTGAATGTATTTATTTGCCATTTCATTCCATCCTTTATTTCCATGCGCACAATTTTTTCTGTTTTATGTTAACCCTCACCCAGAATTAGCCGATTTGAATAATTGAGTGCGGGGAGAGTCGTCTAAAGGTAAGCGCCCACTGATCCACGCCGAACGAGCCGCACGCATCGCACGAATCGCAAGAAAGTATCCTTCGCATTGTTTTAAACCACAGTGCGCTGACTGCCTCGAGTCGCATGATTCGCACTGCCGTAAATACGGCCATCATTCTTGAAAAGAATATTTTCTTCGGCGCGTGCGATGCGGACTGATGATATACGACGAAATTCAGGAAATAATGTGTTAAATTCACCAAACCCTGGTCGTTTCTTGCATACATTGTGTACCCACACTTTTCGTTTTTTTTATAATTTTCTCCTCTTCTGCTAACAAGAAACTGACAATTATTAATTCTTCCTCACTGTCACTAATTTGGCCCAAAACTGGAAAATCTTTCAGAAATCCTCAAATTTGATTAGGAAAACTTAAAAAGTTAAAAGAATAAACTGCTCCTGACAGACGCCCAGATCGCACTGATGAACCCGATGGTAAAAGTCGTATAGTACGATACCGGTGAATGAGCGCATCTATGAAAAAAATTGCGATTCGTGCGACGCGTGCGGCTCGTACGGCGGGAATCAGTGGGCGCTTACCTCAAGGAACCGTGCGACTAACACGTATTTGTGCTTCGCTTATCACGTCGCTCTTCACAAAATCGTCCACCCTATTTTCGTACCGATATAAATGTAACGTCTTCCATTAATTGTTTCACTTGATAATGACAGTAAAACGTCGAAACTTAAGTCGTGATATGTATGTATATGAAATATTTGTACATACATCAAATAAATTGTGGTAAAAAACATAGTAAGTGTTTTATTCAGTGATTTTTTAAATATTAGATTACTTTGTAATCAGTAAACAAAAGTTAGAAAAATAAAAGTAACACAGCAGGCAGAGAAAGGCAGTGACCACTAGTCAGTTAGGATGGACATAAAGAAAATAGGAAACTAAATAGTAATTTACGACATAAGTAACGTTATAAAGCTTATAAAAACATTAACATTACGAGAGAAGAGAAATTTTATTCTCGAGTAAAGTAAAAACAAACCACGTTATGTATTTCGTAACATGGTTTATTTTATCCTATTTCTATTGTTTTAATTGAAAAAAAATGTTTAATGAAACCGTAAAAAAACGAAACTTTATGCTATAATGTTTGTATGCCAATATCCCCTTAGCAACGAGTTGTGTTAAGATACATTTAATAACACTAGTGTTAGTGTTTAACAACACTGGTGTTGTTAAGAATTTCTGGTGAACTAACAAAATCAAAGAAAGAAATAGGGACAAAAAAGAACAATGGAAAATATTCCTAAACACCAAAATTAAAGTGCACTTTGAAAAATACAAAGACAACGAACTATAATAAAAAAGAGAAGTGAATAATGTAAAAGAAACATGGATGTTATTTGGAATTAAAATGACGAAAAACTACAGAAGGAATCAAAAACTCTTCCACGGAACAGTAAAACAACTAAAAGAAAATGATCAACACGTTATAATGAATATAAAAGATAAAGAAGGAAACATAATCAGACAAGATAATGAAATAATGGAAATATATAGAGAAAATACTTTAAGAAACTAAGAGACAAGAAAACAGAAGAACTAACAAATATAAGTGAAATACGAGAAATAAACTATAGAAGAAGTTATAGAATCCATAAATAAACTAAAATTCAGGAAATCGACAGGAACAAACGATGCAATTCCCGAAAAATATGGGCGAAGGAAGAACAAAAAGTTTACAATATTATTAAATGGCACAATTAATAACATGGAAATATCAAAAAATAACAAAGGGATAATACTGGCTATATACAAAAAGGAGATAAGGGATAACATTAACAAGTATAGCAGCAAAGATTTCGACAAAGTTACTCTAGTTACATCTTTCTGCAGAAGCAACAATAAATTTTTTAAAAAACAATAGACGATACACAAGAAATGCAGTTCATGCAAGGAAGAAGCACGCAAGACTTGCTATTAATAATTAGACAAATAAGCAAAAAAATTATAAATAAAAGTATCAATATTTATATGTTTTATAAGAAAAAGCTTTGACAAAATTGAAAGACAAATGGAAACACAAAACAAAATAATGGTGGTCACATAAAGATAACAAAACATGAATCCAGAGAATTGTGCACAAAGACAGGAGTTAAATAAAGATGTATCCTGAGCCGATTGCTATTCTCACTTATATTAGATAGAACAATAAAAGAAGCAAGAAAAGATGAGAACTATAAAAATAGGTCATTGGTTATTGAAATGGATTGAGCTAAAAGAAGTCATGTTCATAGCTCATATTAGTGGAAACAGAAATAGACCTTCAACATATAAAAATCTTAATCATAAACAACAAAATTCATGCTAATCTTGAGATCAGATAAAGATCGTTGTATGCCTAATTTAAAATTATTAACAGTTATACAGGGTGTCCTATAAAAACCCATATCAAAGTTGTGTTTTTTTTTTAAATAAAATATCCTGTATTTTTGTCATAGTGAGTTATTTCAATATTCCCTATACCTTTCGTTTACCGTTTTCGAAATATTTAAAGATTTGTTGAAATTAATAGTACAGGTGAAATTTTATATTTGACCTAGTGATTGGTATTGAACCATTACAATAATTTCTATTGTTTGGTTGAAGGTTCGAACTATACCACTAACCATGATTTCATATAAAAAATTATACAAGGTGATCAAAAAAGTGTGGTGGAAAATAATGTGGTTGAAGTCCTTTTTTTCAAATGGCACCCTGTATTTAGTAACGTTTTCTCACGTAGAATCCAATTATCTTTTAGATTGTATTAGGGTCCCCTCCAGAGATTTGTTGTCGCATTGTCTTGCGTTCTCCGAATTCTCTCTCACTCTGCACAAACTTTACCCCCACACGTCTCGAGTGCTCTAAAACACTCATCATGAGCTAAGCTTTCATGGCAGACTTTGCGCAAACAATTTTATATTTTCATTAAAAATGAACCACTACGGCACTTTTTTTCACGCAAAAGCGTTAAAAAATGAGCCGTTATGGCACTTTTTTCACGATATTTATAGGCTCAAGGAATATTTTACATATTTACATATTTTATGATGTACGTAATTAGTCCCGTAAGAAAAATTAATTGTCTTAAGGGACTAATGAGTAATTCCACATGAGTATAATATAAAATTTTATTCAAAATCGTCTTTAATTGTATTATACCGAGTGTCTGGAATAAGGGGCGAACATAGGGATTTAACATGTAAAATTAAATATGTATAATTATTAGCTCCCCTATTCATTTTAGAGAAAAATCGTAAAGGAATATTTTTTAGAGAATTAAAAATTGTAAATGTATCATCCATTTAATTTACGTTTGTACTAGAATCCACCTCAGAAATAATAAAAATAACCATTTACCATTTAATAAAAACCCTTGCCATGACTTTGACAAATGTCATGTTATGGAGAATAATTTTGCTAGTCAAATATCACGCATTGTAATTACTATGAAAAATAATCTAAGTTATTCCAATGAAGAGAGCGTATTCATTATCAAAACATTTTGCAGTTGCGTAAGTTTACTCAGAGTTCGTGACATGCAAATGGAACAGAAGAAACAACGATGAATTGGAAGAAACAGTGCACAGATGTGCATGCATTGCTCGTGAGTGCAACGTGTCTAAATTCTCTGTACAGACAATTCTAAAGAAGCATGGTTATCATTCTTAAAGACATCAATGCCATCAGGAGATACTGTTAGTGGATGAAGAAAGGAGGCGTGTATTCTGCGAAATAATGCAGGATCGATCAGACCATAATGAATGCTAATAATTTACTTCCATATAACAATACAACAGTAAACATTCAGTTTTTTAATAGAAAGACACCAATTGTTAATTTAAATCAGAGCAACAAATTTCTTGGGATTGCGAGGACGATCAACTCACCTGGTGTCAGCATGTTGATTATGAGTGTAGTAAATTAAATACTGCTTAATATGCAGTTCTTAAACTAAAACCAATTTTACCACCAGAGTCAATCATAACTCTCTTCTACTCATAGGTATATCCTCATCTCTCCTAAAATATACCAGCGTGGGAAAGAAGTCATATTCAAAGGATATTCATGGCACAAAAAAGAATATTAACATTATTTTTTAACAAAATTAGATTCGAGACTTGCCGTAGTTTATTTAAGGAGAACAACATACTTTAATATGCATTTACAAAATAGCAACATTTGCTGCGAAATAATAAACTAACTAAAAACTAAACTAAGCTTAACTTTTTGCAGTCTGTTTTACCGAAGAATGCTAGTTCACACTTTACAACGAACCAACCAAACGTTATTGTTCATAGTAATTACAATGCGTGAATTGATATCTGACTAGCAAAATTATTTTCACTATGACATGACATTTGTCAAACTCATGGCAAGGGTTTTCTTTAAATGGTACACTGTTCAACTTATTTTTATTATTTCTGAGGTGAATTCTGGTACAAACGTAAATTAAATGGATGATTCATTTACAATTTTTAATTCTCTAAAAAATATTCTTTTACGATTTTTCTCTAAAATGAATAGGAACAGACGAATGCAGGGGGACTCGGCGGACGTTAATTGTAATTGGCTAATAAGTATATAATATAGCGAGGTACATAAGTGGTAATGGTACATGTTACACATTTATGAACAACATTTAACATTTATATATGTTCTATATATTCGTAATGGGTCGCTCACGATTGGTGAAAACAGTTCAGTAATTCATCCACTACAAAGTGGGAGTAGGTAATAGTATATTACATAACTAGAGTTGTAAGTAGCAAATTATGCGCAAGAGAAAGATATTGCGTACGAGCCGCGTAGCGGCGAGTAACGTAACTTCACGAGCGCGTAATTGCGTTACAACTCGCGTTATGTACTATACTTTACCTTCGACCTTACATTTATACGCTTAAACTAAAGAAATATTGAAACTGAATCTTGTCAGGGTGACGTTTAAATGTGTATTTAATTAGCCGGTAATGGCAACGTAGAACGACTACTGACCAAACAAATGAATTACCGTTCGAACAATTTTCAGTCGAATAATATATTGTCCAATACATTGATTGAACAAATTTAAGGATACGGATCGTTGTACTCACTCTGAAGTGTTAATCTACTAAGATACCATTGCGATGGAAGTACCAATAAGGCATGGCGTGAAGTTTATTGTGTCGGTTATTGTGCTAACCAATAAGCTGTAATCTGACGTTTAAATGTCACTGTCACTTTTGATATTGAAAGACGAACAGACGAATGCAGAGGGACTCGGTGGACGTTAATTGTAATTGGCTAATAAGTATATAATATAGCAAGGTACATAAGTGGTAATAGTACACGTTACACATTTATGTACAACATTTAACATTTATATATGCTCTATATATTCATAATGGGTCGCTTACGATTGGTGAAAACAGTTCGGTAATTCATCAATTACAAAGTGGGAGTAGGTAAAATAAATTAATGTTAATAGATTGTCATATAATAGAATTACACTTACCCTCCCATTTCATGCAAGATTCTATCAACGATTCAAATCCTTTGAGTATCCATGGTTCTAGAAGTGGATCCTCTACATAAATTCCACTGTGATAGTTTTTTATCGTTGACGGCTCCTATTTTGTAAATTGTTTTTAATTAAATACAAGTCTAGGTTTACTAATTATTACTATATACTATTTAATGTGCAAATACTATATTTTATCTACGACTACTAATAGTTTTAAATCAAACATGCACAATTAACGTTACATAACGGCAAATATCTAAATACCAAAAAATATCACTTTGAAAACTGACTGATGGATGTATGGAATAATGATAGTTCACTTACTGGTTGTAGATAAAATATTTTAACAAGAGAAAAAATGGTGATATGGCCATCATGTTACTTTCTCCGATTCGATCATATTTATTTATATTTACGCTATCATGGTTTATTTTAAATGTACATCGAACGTTTTGTAGAATCGGATGAAACTGACGTTTAAAACGTCAAAATTGTGAAAGATCAAAATTACAAGTTTCACTTCAAATTCTAATAGTCAGTTTACTGAGAAACCAAAGAGATTTCGAAAAAAACTTATTCCTTATAAGTTATTCATTTTGTTATTTTTTACAGTTATTAATCGGGTAAGTTTGCTGTAACTCTTATTGTTTCATAATTATAAACGAAAAATAAATAAAAAATTAATATTATGTTCTCCAATAAAAATTAGCTCACCCATATAATAGCTAACCCACAAACATCCGTCACTATGACAAATACAAGTGTAACATAACGATGGTATTACAATTAATTAAAATTTCAATAACCATATTTTGCTCAGGTTTGGTGGTTAACACTCGGTGTCTTGGGGGCTCAAGTCCGATAGCCACTCCCCTGGGTGCGCGCCTGATGGCCATATCACCATTTTAAATTCGCCTAAAGTTTGGTACCCATGGCAAACACGCAGACTCTTAGTGGCCAGCTTCGAAATGTTTTCTCTCTCTCGCACCTCTCTCGTATTATTAAATGCGTGCTATAACCTTAAAATCGGACGAGTAAATGAATCGCAAAACAGTTCAGTCTCCTCGAGTCTAACAGATTGGAATTTAGTTTGTCGCAGAATTAAAAATGGCGGACCTGCTGGAAACTACTAAGTTAAATTTTAACAATCAAATTTCTAACAATTAATGTGAATTGTTTAATATATGAATTTTATAGAAAAAAATGAGTTTTTTCTACAGTGCAGTTAGAAATTTATGCAGACAAGCAATTAGCAAAAATTAAAGTGAATCGGGCAGCGGAGTTATCACTTAGCGGTTGCAAGTTTGCGCTCGATATTAGGTTAGGGTTGAGTTAAATTCCCTCCTATTTGCACCGGTTGCAGTTTTAACCGGAGTAGAATGACAAATGAGTTTATTTCACTGGCTCACTATGATCCAGTGGCGGCTCGTGGATGTTCGGCGAGGAGGCTACGGAGAAAATTTGACCAAAATAGCAACGGAATATTTGCTTCCCCGATAAGAGTAAGTAGTGTAGCATGAACGGCATTTCTGTCTTAGCCTCCTCTATGGATATCCACTAGCCGCCGCTGCTATGATAAATGGCAAAACGAAGCAAAGCCATCGATCACCATTACTAACCGGTTAGCGGTTGAAAACAGTAGGTGCTTATGATTAGGCTAGGGTTAAGTTAAGGTCTCCCCCTTTGGACTAGCTAGTAGTTTTACCTGTGGTAGCTTAAGTGACGGCAAAGCAGTCACGGATTTATAAGAAATGGTTTTGCGGACATCCCTTATCAGTTTCAAATTATTTAATTCAAAATGAAATAACATCAAAGATGTAACATCAATTAACCCTTTCGCTGTGGCTTTAGAAAAACACTCGCATCCCTGTGGTGCGGCGTTAGATTGACCTGGAAAGTATACATATTGGTGGCAACTATTAGGAACATAGAGCATGGCACGATAGTCATGCGTTTACCCTATGCACCTTGGTAATTTTGTTTCAATAAGTGCGCTGCCAGTTTATTTAGTTATCAAATTTATTCTTGTTACAATGACAATTGCCCTCATTTACTTACTAACCAATGAAATCGAATAACGTAATGAGATGATCCAATAAAATTCTAATTACGATGCGTAACAGAGGACGCTGCATATTATGCATGGCAATTCACCCTGGGTGGTATCTAATCAGATAATCTCTCATGTTGGTATTGCCTAGCAACGCGTTAGTACATGTTCTATAACATATAAAACGTCAGTTATTGCCGGACTTTTAAGCAGTTTGCTCCTGAATTCGATCGGTTTATATTTTCGGGTGAAGTGTTAGTGCTTTCATCAGTAATAGTATTCATAGGCATTTCTCAAAATTGTGGTAAGCTAATTTTTACTACAATTATTGTGGCGCAGAATAATACACGTCTGACACTTGGTGTCACTAAATTTAACTTTTCAAACTATGAAGTGTGAACTTTCTATTCGGCCAATTGTCTTCTCGAATCTAACTCGTGACTGATTTTTCCTAGGCAATTATTAGCGTCTGGATCACTCTTGCTTGTTGCTTCTAGAAAATCGGCACTCCTGCTTCGCAATCGTGCCGATTTTTGTCACAACAAGCAATCGTGATCCTGCCGCTAATAATTGCCGGCAAAATCATAGGCACTCGTTATATTACTGTTGATAATTTACCTAATAATAAAAGGTGCGATGACAGAAAAACGATAATTAATGGGGTAGCTTGACATTACAACAATGTTTGCATTGTCGAAATCGATAACAGAAAACGGTAATTAGGTGAGTAGCTTTTAAAATTATAAAAACATGATGTTCATGACATTACGTCACTGTCATTAAGTTTTAATTTTTACAATTTTTACAAACCAAACTATTCAACTTGTAGTAAACCATAACTTTTCCTGATCCTTATTATTATATCATTCGATAAAATATTATCTACCCAAATATACCACGAGCTTGGATGAATTATCAAAAAAACATTTTTTTCGAACCTGTTACCTTCTAGTAATTCATCTCGACATAACATTTGTTGTCAACTGGTTATTAACCGAGAGCGTCAGACAACAACTGTTATTGTCTCGTTAAATTACTAGGTAACAAGGTACTCAAAAAACGATTTTTTGATAATTAACCTCGATCTAGGTATATCACTACCGAATACATATGAGTTGCTTGAGAAAATACAGGTTATTAAATGGATCTACAGCGGCAGTTCAATACATCAAATAAGATATTTATTTGCTGTTGCTTTTCTAAATAGATCCATCCCAGACACTACTACAATTAACCGATTTGTGCAGAAACCACAAAAAAGCCCCACTAAAACTGACGAGCAGGAACGACGAATTAAGCATTTGTGCTGCTGTGAAGAGAATTCGTGCCAGTCTTAAATAAATGTTGCTGAACAGGTTAATTTGCACCATACTACAATATTAAAGATTTTGAAGCAGAACAGATATCGTTCCTATAAATTGTCAAAAACACAAGAAAACTACCCCGGAGATCGAATAACGCTAATGCAATTTTGTAAAGACGTATAGAAATCAAATAATAATCCAAATTTTGCAAGGAACGTTCTTCTTACGGATGAATCAACCTTTTTTTTATAGTTGGGTACCAAAACACTGAATTGCCACTGTAGATCCATTTAATAACCTGTAGTTTCTCAAGTAACTCACGTGTATTCATTGTAACAAGAATAAATTTGACAACTAAATTAACTGTCAGCGCATTTATTTAAACAAAATTATCAAGGCTATGCGCATGAGTGTAGTGCACGCCCTAAGTTCCTAGTAGTTGCCACCAATCTGTATATACGTCAACAGCAACATGCAACTAGCGAAAACCTATATCGGGTGTGTATAAATTGACGGATAATCTACACGTGACAATATTTTTCCAGAAATTCTAAGCAGTATCTAAAATTTTGTACCATGCTTTCTGAGCCTTCGCGAGGTCCTCAAAGTTTGAACATCCAGTCATTAAATATGGGTTATTAGCATTGTTTATATTTAGAACATATATCTACATCCACAAGAACAAGGATAAATACAATAGTGTTAATAGTACCCACTCATATCCCACTAGGCATGGCAATCAACTACTTACTTATAGGACAAATCGGGCTTTAGTTGCTAAATCAGTAACGCAAGTAAACCTCTATAATGCATTACCATCCCGTATTAAAACCTTCAGTAACAAAAAGTTTAAAGTTGAACTGCGAAAATTACTCGTAAATATGGAACCATACACTACTGGTGAATACTTAAATAAATTACTAAATGGGTAACTGACTTAACATAGGTTATAAGCGCTTACTATCTCGATTATATCTCTGCAGATTTTAAATTTCATTTTAATGTGTGAATTGTTGTTCTTTCATCTTACAATGCGTATTTTTAAATTGTTATTGCATTGCGTTTAATTATATATAAATAATAACTTACTTTTAAATAATTTATGTAATTTTTTGTATCTTTATTATGTTATACATGTGTATTTGAATTTGTTGACTTGTGTAAAGATGTATTATCTACTAACACGAATAAATATTTCATTTTATTTGATTTGATTATTCATTATTAATTTACAGAAAACCCTACAATTTCGGTAGTATAATTAGTTTGAAAATTATTTGTCAGTGTGCGTTATCTTCCTATATGAAACTTGTATTTTTAACACTTTAACACATTTTCATAATAATTAGAGCCGGCAATGTCAACACCCACTTATGCCACATTTGACACAACGAATACATTCAAACCTGCTAGTTCAAATTTTGTGTCAATTCTGCTTTCCTCGTTATTATCAGTTTCTATTAATTTCCGCATGTCAGAATAAACTTCTATCGGCATTATATACTCATAATGTGTTTTAACTTATACATCTGTAAATAAACCTCGTTCTATCATTGTTACTCTTCTACTCTGACCCAACCCGCATAAGTAATCATGCGATTATTTAAAAGACAGGACAACTATGTTGCCAAATGTACATTTCTTTTAAATGGCTCCTGATGGCCTATAAGGCATGATACAACATTTTTGCAACGACATTTTCTATTCTATTTAGAATTCTAGGAAGAATATCGCCACGTGTTGATTATCCGCCAATTTATACACACCCGATATAACGGCTATGTAGATAAATTACGTATTTTACATATAATAGAATTAAAGAACACTAATGTAGATATTCGATGATTTCCCGAATTACGAAGTTATAATGTAATTAAATAAATAATGGAACATGCCTCCGACAGGGATCGAACCTGCAACCTCCAGATCTCCGGTGCTATTGAGATGCTACCAATTGCACCACAGAGGTCACACAGTGTCGCTCCTGCCAGAGTACACATTCACACTTCCAATCCAGCTATTTTTAGATTTCGTAGGCGATGATCAAGGGCGATGCCAAGCGCACTCTGGCGGGCAATGCACGAATTATTGGAAAAGTCGAACGACCGATATCGATCGAAAATTTTCCGCTCTACAACTTTGGTCTCCTATTACTTTTTCAGAAAATGGATAGTTTTGGCTGAAAATCCAAAAATGAGCAGGAGGTGACAAAAAAAAATGTTTTTATGGATAAATCTCAAGAATCCTTAATATTTGGTTACACAAACTGTATATCATTAGAAAGCTTATTAAAAATGCCCTAGACTGATGGCAACGTATATAGGGTGTTCCATTTGAAAAAAAAAGTTATCCATTGTTTTGCGTAAGTTGACACCCTGTATAGCAGTTTGTAAAGTTTGCATTTCCCGTTTGTTCTATATGCATTCCTATTAAAATGTATGCCTGTCTGCTTGTGCGCGCTGTGTCTCAAAAACTATTACATGAATTAACATCAAATTTTGAACATAAGGCTTATTGAATAATTCTAGAAACTGAAAAACTTTTGGTAAAATTTCAACACTGGAAGTGGGTGTTTACCTTAACCGTTTTTTGTTTTTTTTCGATAATTTTTTTTAAATATAAAAAATACTATAAAAGCTCTTAAACAAATCTTGAAGACAGCAAAGGAATTAATATCTTTTATTTGAAAATATTATTCGTAAAATGTCTGTTTTTTTTTAAATATGGTTATTAAATTTATTTGTCATTTTTGGTTTATAGTTAGGAAACGATAATAGTTTATAAAAATTTATTTTAATATTAATTGTAGAGAATGCCAAAATGAACAATTTATAAATAATAAGTTTTTGTCGAAATCTCTTTAGTTTTTGAGTAAACTGCCTATTAGGATTTGAAGTGTAATTTGTCATTTTCATCTTTCAAATTTTGACGTTTGACGTTTTAAACCTGAGTTTCATCCGATTATTCAAAACGTTCGATTTAAATTGAAACTAAACCATAAAAGTGAATATATAAATAACTATGATTCTATCAAATCGGAGAAAGTAACATGATGGTCACATCACCATTTTTTTCCAGAAATTTTTGAAATGGCATCTGGGATCCCAAAACGCATATTTCAGTAAAAAAAAAATTGAAAGAATTTTCACTATCACAATGCTTTCTCGTACTTCGTAATGGAGTTAGTAAAAATCGTGCATCTCTATATTATTTTAAATTAATTACAACTATTCACCTATGATAAATTAAATACCTTTTCAACAACTACTACTGATGATGCATGAAATTGTGCAATTTTGTTCATCACCATAGCACAGTGTTCATAATCGAGCCCAGCCTGCCGTGGAGCCATTTTATAACCAAATGGCTGAAGATCTTCCAAAACTAACATAAGCACAGGATGTTCGAAAGTTGAAAGACACAAAGACGATAAAGAGCCTATATTCTTCTTTCCTAAGGCTTCGTACATTAGCGGAAATGTTTTACTAAACATTTCCATTTCTTTAGCAAATAAATTCATTTCCTTTCCAAGTATTTCCATTGCTGAGCCAACTGGTTGAATTTTTATAATCAAAGATATTGATTCCTTGCTGCTACTAAATACATTATTAATAGAGTTTGAGTTTTGTCAGCATTATTGGATCACTTACTTTCCCTTGCTAAAAGTAACATTGGACCGAAACAGGTAACTAGTGTAGTTTTCTCCGGTTGCTACTGCTGCTTTAGTAGAAAATCCCAAAATATTTATATTCATGTTATTAAAAAACTTTCGTAAGGATTTTTCAAACAATTCTTTATTTATCCATTCCGACTGTTTATCCATCGTGGTGGTTTCTACGAAAATAGTCAATTAACCAACTTTTTAAATTTACTCACGTACCTGATTGATCACCTATATCATATTATAAAAAAATATGATATGAAATAGTTATTACATCCATCAAATAAAAAGACAGTTGAGGCTCTGACAAAGGTATGCCTGGTCCAGGCATTCGTATCAAATGGAAACATTACTAATTAGTACCTTCTAACAACCGATTTAGTAAACCCTGTGCATAATGAAGTTTTAGTCCCTGCTAGTTAATGTGAAATAATACTAGTATCTTTGTAGGGCAACAATGTATTGCGATTTTTTTTTTTAAATAACAAACCCCTATTTTTGTTCTTGATTTTAAGACATATTTTCATTGACGAACTGGCAGTATGAAAATGTTACCATCTTACATAAAATGACATTGAAAGTGAGAAACTGTAAATTTTATTGTTAACACAGAATAAACAAAAACTTCTTTAACAACCTAATGCAACTATTAAATCAACTGTTCGAACTACCATCCATAGTTCGAACATGTAGAAATTCTTTTTGAATATTTTGAATATTTTCCGGGCTAATGATGCGCATTTCTTCTCTCTCGCCGGCTAGTCTAACGGTCGTCGCCTGGCACTTCACCTATTCGTGAATCAATTGTCAAAAGACGCACATAGTGCGGAGGTGCAGCGTCTTGCTGAAACCATATTGTATTATATGGAAGGTCAAGATCATTGTTGTTTGGAAAAATTGCTAGAAGCGCTGGAACAAAAACTCTAAATATCGAGTTCTCTCCTTCAAATGTCATTTACTCGAAAAATGTCTAATGTAAGATGGCAAAATTTTTATAGTGCCAGCTCAACAATAAAAAGATCTCTCAAAATCAAGAACAAAAATAGGCGGTTGTATTTTAAAAACAAAATGGATGACGTTATAACTTAAAAACAAATGACGATTGAAAATTTACTTTTATGCAAAATGTGTCCTGTTCGAGGATTTTGCTTGATAAAAATACTTATTTTTGAAAGTCGATTTTCAGTCATCATTTGTTTTTGAGTAATGTCGTCATCCATTATTTTTTATAATGACAACCCCCCATTTTTGTTCTTGATTTTGAGAGATATTTTAATTGTCGAACTGACAGCATTCAAATATATAACGAGTACATGATTGAATTCGCCTTATTTATAGTCCTCACTCGCAAGCTCGCTCAGATTCCAAACTTTGAGGCTCATCCATAAAGTCCTAAGTAGCTATTATAAGGAACTAAGCTTAGTACTATTTTAAATTACACTATGCGAAGGTCAAATATCAATAACATACTAAACACTAGTTAGAAACATCTTAATATCTACTAACTACACTATTCAAACGGCTGTGAATGTTTAAAGTTCTAGATTCTTTTTATCGGGGCATATTCAAGAGCTTTTTGAAACAACAACTTATTTGCATAAACATAGAAAGCAGCAATTTTACATTCAGAATACTGCGTTTAAAGAAATGTATAAAATTAATAAACATTTATTACAAACTTACTTTTCAAAACAAACAATTTTTAGGCACTGCGTAGACTTTTCTGTGTATATCACGTTTAATTGACACGAGAAAACTGAAATAAATACGATTCATCCATACTAATATAACCTCATATTTCAATCATTCATATTGGGATTGCGTGACCTCTAACCACAGTTTTTGTACAATTGCAAAATGTATTAGAATTTTCAGCCATTTATCATTGTTTCTTACTGTGGGAAGCAATCATTAAACTACAAGATACTAATTTATTTTGTGTATGCATATGTTTTAAAATAGCGAATAATTATTATTTCACTGGTTGACAACGTACAGTTTAATTCCGTTTCATGATATATAATTAATTTAAATGGGCGTAAATTATAGAGTTGTGAACTTTTTGTAGACAGATTTTAATGATTCTAAATGGTACAAACGTGTGAATCTTATTGCTAACTACTTTCTATATTAACAAACAAGTTTCATAAGAGCATTTAATGGTAGGGTTTAAGGGGTAAAATGTTCAAAAAATCGAAAAAATCGTCTTTCAATAATTCTTCGAAGTGTTTAGAATAATATAGAAGAGGTTTCATGTAAATATTCGAAATATTATTTGAGGTATAACATTTGTAGCAAAGGAAGAATTGGAAGCACAGGTTTTTCTCGAAACTATGTTTTTCGAAACGGTGTACACGATATCTCAGGCTGTGATTGATGAATCGATTTGAAATGTGGTACACATGTTCAGAGAACTGCTAGACGTGACGAACGATTTTGTCAGTACGTTTTGTTTTGCGATATATATTAAAAATAATAACACGTATTATTGCTCCGACAACTGCGAAAAAGTTTAGGAATTTTTTCTCTCATAACCTAAGATAAAAAGAAAGAAAAAGCTCCGTCCCATCATATCTAATGCCTGCGTAATCATGTACACCGACCGATCGAGCGCGGTAAACATCAGTCGACGCGACAAAAAAAATAACGTCTGACAATTTCAATATTTCGTAATGACTAATTTTACACACACTCGTACAAGTACAAACAACAATATAAAAATTTACACATATTGCATTTGTAGTTTTCCTAAATAAAGTCCCAAAGTTTAGTCTGTTTGGATGTTGGTTACAGTAGGATAACCGCTTAACCTATGTATAAATATAACAAATGAACCTCTTCTGCAATACTCCGGTTTTAACAAACCATTTATTTTAACCACGGATGCCAGTAACTTCGCGGTTGACACAATTTTATTGCAAGTTTAATAGCTTACGCAAGTCGTACTCAAAAGAATCGGAAATTAACTATTCCGCGATAGAAAAGAGCTCCTCGACATTATATGGGCAGTTAAATACTTCCGACTATATTTATTCGAAAGCACATTTCAAATAGTAATCAATGAACGATGTTAAACAAAACTAGAATAATTAATAAATGCGATGAATCGCGAGAAGATGTACCCGAATTAACAACTGAAACATATGTAAAAAGCAAACAGAAGCAGTCAAAAATAAATAGTAAATATGAGAAAGAAAATATTGAGGAAATTCATACATAATTAAAAACCGTAAACAATAATCCAAACCATCACAATGTTGTTGGAAAAATTAATGTTTCAAATATCAAGAGACCCCGAGCAAAACCCAAGAAGCAAAAAGGTAAATTAAATTATAATGATTTCAAATATTATATGACTACACACAATAAAATCGCAACCGCGAACGTAAAACAAAATAAAGGAAACTTATTTTTCACCCCAGAAACATTTCCATCAGCTCACTGTGCAAGTGCAGATTTACAAATGGGCAAAGGAATTGCTGTAAAATCTAAACAAAGATTTAGTTAAGTTGAAGAATTAAAAAATCAAAAACCCCAATCATATTCAGTGTAGAATTTAAAGGACAAAAATGGGTACATACTTTATTTAATTACCAAATTAAATTTTGATGATAAATCTACTTATGTAGATTTATTTAAAAGCTTAATTAACTAAGAAGAATTCTGCACAACTAACCAAATCAAGGATTTAGCGATACCAAGATTGGGAAGCTTAAAAATAAATGCGTAAAACCAATGTTACAATATATTTTTAATAACTCAAAAACAATTGTGCACATTTATTTAAATACTCCCACAATGGAGAATTATCTTCCGGGCCCGTGTACGTGGCGTTGACGCAGACAACTCAAATAAAAAATATAACGGAAAATTTAGGCATAAATCCTGTAAATTTAGGACCCGCGAAATTACAAAAACTGATCATACCTTCGTACACTTTTACGCAGCCCCTGTATATAATGAATATGAAAAACTAAACAAACAGTTTTCGTATCTAACCAATATAATACAAAATATATTAACATTTGTTGTAATATTCGAAAATTACAACAAAATAGTAAATTTTATCAAAAAAGAAATCCCAAGTCTATTTTACCCGATGTTAAATATTTTATAGAGTCAAAAAATGAAAATTAAATTTGGGCCTTAAGTCACTTGTGTACCCAAAGTAATAAATACTACCAATGTCTTGATGAATCATAATGCAAGATGTGAAAAGGAGCTAATTGTATAAGAAGACAACAAGCAGTACATGTACAGAAAACTGAACATTACCACGAATCACCTGGAGCGAATTCCTGACATAAAGGCCGTACTTCCAACGCAAGAAGAAATAAAAATCGAATGTCCACAAGACATCAGGAAGAAAATACTTACAGGAATCTACCTAATTAAAGAAGATGGATGCAACATTATATTCGGAAATCGGAAAATCAAATTTCTGGAATATACCACTGGAAGTCTCGTTCTAATCGATAACCCACGAATCAAGCTCTATCGAAGCAACTTTACTGGAATTACAATTCATCTGAAAAAATTGGATCTACAAGATGACCAAACTATCTAGCAATCCCCAAGAGAAGAACTTTTCAATCCCCAGTAGGTGGAGTGCAACCCTATACGTTATCGTCTTCGCCGCTAAGTGGACGAAAAAAGGAAACTTCAAGGTCAACTACAAGAAATCACCCGGACCAATGCTAGAATCCAAGGGGAGAGGAGTTAACTGACGCTAACAACAAAGGAACCCGTTGTTTAATTATTATATTATATTAGACTAGTGTATTAGTGTATTTAGCTGCTTCGTCAGCATATCCAGTGCACCTGCACTTTATCTTATCTTGTATGAGTCACATGTAGCCGTAGAAAAATATTATTGAACAGGGTTATTCTAAATGATGGACCCATTTTTAAAAATTGGTATTTATTAAAGTACAAATCCAAAATTAACAATGTTTATACCAATGAAAACAGGAAGTTTCAAAGTTTTTTTTCCATAAATGATGTGTTTAATGTGGCCACCGTTAGCTGTACATCAAACATCTAGGCGGTAGCCAAACTCGTACCACACACGACAATGCATATCTGTTGTTACTGAGATCGTTCAGAGTTGTTGGTAGAGGCGGGACGTAAACAACTTCCTTAACATAACCCCATAAGAAATAGTCACATGGGATGAGATCAGGAGATCTGGTGGCCAGAAGTATAGAGACAGGTCTGCATCTTCCCTGCGACCTATCCAGCGGTGAGAAAGGGATCCATTCAAAAAGCCTCGTACATGGAGGTGCCAATGGGGCGGAGCTCCATCCTGTTGGAAAATGAAGTCCTGTGAATCTTCCCTAATTTGAGGAAACAGCCATTGTTTCAACATGTCTAGGTAGGTTATTCCAGTTACAAATTTTTCCGCAAAGTAAAAAAGGTCCATAAACCTTTGTACGGGATAAACACGTTTATCTTCGGTGAGTCTCTTTCGTGTTGCAATTTTAAATGTGGATTTTGCAATTCCCATATGCGAACATTATGTCTGTTGACTTTTCCACTAAGGTGGAAAGTCGCATCATCGCTAAAAAATATACGCTGTAGAAACGCGTCATCCTCCATCATTTCGGGCACATAACTACAAAATTCGAGACGGTCCTCTATGTCATTAGGTTTGACAGCCTGCACAAGTTGTAATCAGTAGGGCTTGTACAGCAAACGCCGCGCCGTCTCAGAACTTTCCATACAGTTGGTTGGGGTATTCCAAGTTCTATACTAGCTCTATTGGTAGGCTTACTTGGACTGCGAACAAAACTTTCTACAATCCGTCTGACATCATTCTCAGATACACTTGGTCGGCCTGTGCTTTTTCCTTTTTACACACTGCTAGACTGTTTAAATTGCTTAAAAGAACGGCTAATGATTTTTCTACTTGGTGGTTCAATATCGAATTTGGCACGAAATGTCCGCTGCACTACAATTTGCGAGTCACTTTTTGCGAACTCAATAACGCAGAAAACCTTGTGCTCTACATTCACAAGTGAACAGTGACACAAAATGGCGGCCTATTGCCGCGAGAACTTAAACCTTTACAATAATTTCTATTGTTTGGTTGAAGGTTCGAACTATAGCGCCAACCATGATCTCATATAAAAAAAAATATACAGGATGATAAAAAATGCGGTAGAAAAACCAAACTTAAAGAGTTAAATAATTTCGTTTTTTCAAATGGCACACGCTTTATTTAGTAACGTATTCTCAAGTAGAATCCAATAATCTTTCAGATTGTATAAGGGTTGCCTGTTCCTAATCTCAATAGTTTTCTTGTATTTGCTGATCAGGAATAATTATCATAATCTGAAAGATACTCGTAATTGGTTCTACGCAAATTTTCAACGTCAACATCAATTGGTAACCAATCGTGGTTAATTTATTTGCCGATTTTAGCGATTTCATTGTCTGGTCGTGAAGACTATCAGGTTTAAATTAATGTCATTCATCTTATCTTATACGCCTTGGGCCCTACCCTTCTGGGTTTGACCACCAAATGTGTGACACCTTGACGTGGTTTACTGTCCGTCTTTTTATGATGGTGAACTCGCACCTATATAGTTTTTGTTTGCGCTGCTCTGACTCTCGGTGGTGGTTGTTTCATTTTCATTGGTGTTACGATCTCCGAGGTTAACAGTAATAATGTCTTGCTAAAGTCCTCCAATGTCCTCTCACCTTTAATTTATTTTAGTGACTTGGACCTAATTTAAATTTTTGTTTAGTTTATCTGCAAATTCTTTTCCCGATTAACAACTAGAGTCTTTTCAATAGTACCGTCGCCGTTCGATATACTATATATAGACTCACCGGCTGATACCTAATCATCAGTTGGTTCCGGGACGATCTGCAGTAAACACTTAGTAAGTTAATGGACTTGTATAATGTAAGTTTGACATTTTAAAGTGGCACAATTAGTATTCTGTGCGGTATGAGAGCAATTCCTTGGTTTGTGCAATTAAATTCAATACTTTGTTATATATTCAGGGTGCCTGGATTTCATAGGGACAACATGGGCAACTTCTACATTTGAAGAGATAGAGAAATAGTCAAATTAGCAAAATGTGCAGGTTCGAGAGCTCATTAAGAATCCACCCCCAAATCCCACTTGTCATGGCCCACTTGTTCAAAATAAAAATAAAAACAAAATCTCCCAATTTCTTTCATTTGCCGTAACTAGCTACCCAAGACGCCGAGATGTGGCTTGAACCAATTTATATGGCAATTTAAACACTTTCATTGACACTTCATAAAACCAATTTTATTAGTGCATTTTTTTGTAATCTAACCTAACCTTGCAAACTTTAAATTGGTACCGGGCAATATTTTTAGTTATATTTTTACTTTCTCCGCTACGAAGTAGGTCTTATTTGATAATCCAAAGAACTGAAAAGCTGTTGGTAAAATTTCGTACACCGGAAGTGGGCGTTTACCTTAACCGTTTTTTGTTTTTCTCCAATAGTTTTTTAAATATGAAAAATATCACAAAAATATTTAAACAAATATAGAAGACAACAAATAAATGAACATCTTTCTTAATCGAGAAAAAATTTTTTTTTAAATTTTTTTTTAGTTTATAATTATAAAACGATGATAGAGCAAATATATGTTAATGATAATGAGAGAGAATGCCAAAATAAACAACTTATAAAGAATAAGTTTTTTTTTACATCGCTTTAGTTTTTGAGTAAACTGAGTTTTTGAATTTGGAGTATAATTTTTCCATCTTTCATAATTTTAACGTTTTAAGGGTAGGGTATTGGTTAAAATGTTCCACTCATTCTCGCTAGGCGGCGATAGTGCATACCGCGACTGTTCTTTCCTTTTTCAACTGCGCGGCGGAAACGCCCGAAGAGCCGCTAAAAATGACAGGTCCGCAAGAATTTGTCACCAAGCCCTCCGGCGGCCCACCCCAGAGAACTCCAGGGTGTTCATCACCCATATCGAATTTCGAGAATACCAAAAAAGGGAAATTTACAATGAACGAGGGTTGGGTTTGATTACCTGCAACACCATTGAGGAGTGTATATGTAATAGTTTAAATAATCGCAATACTGACTATACTTATTTGATTAAATAATTAGCAATTATTAGTAAACACTCTATTTTATTTTAAATATGGATATTTATATACAGAATGGTGAAAAAGTTCAGCACAAAATTCATAACAGCTTAGCAGGTCGATTTTTGTTCATTATTGCGCACTTTTTGACGTGCTCAAAAATATTGTGACGTTACTAGTGTTTGACGAGCAACTTTTGCAGAGCTCTTACTGTGGATTTTGAAATTTTAACTCTTTCGTGGTGTTATTGATTGAACAAATCGCATGATTCCTCACAAGTTCTTAGCCTATCGCCATATTCCATCATCATTCATAACTATTATTTCTTGTTCAGTCAAATGCACCATTTTGAGTTAATTTTAGAAGTAAAAACTTTTTAATTTAAACTTAAACTTGTTAACATGAGTGCGTTTTTGCATTCGCAGTCGGCACGAGTCAAAGACGACCGATTGCAATCGCAAAAATTGATGCATGTGGGATATTCGGAAGAATATCGCTCGATTTTAGAAGAATGTAATGGAAGTAATATTACTGAAATTTATAAATTCAATTTTGAAGAAGTAAGCTGTGTAACTATGACATAACCAAAAAGAAACGTCAAATAATTTTATAACTAATCGGTTATTATTACAATCTCGAAACACTTTGACAAAAAAAAATAATAGAAGCGAGTTACCTTAGCAATACAAAGTTGAAACTATCAGTTTAAAATAAACTAGTCTTAGCTTTGACAGAAGTGAAAATTTGCCGTAGTGCTTATACCCGGTATTTTTAGTGTTGCATAATTTAATATTCTTTATAATACTGCAGTCAAAGATATAAGCGGGTTGTTTTTATTAATAGCTTTGACACCAGAAGAACAAGACAATTATTTTCTAAAATCACCCAGAAGTAAAATGCCACAAATGGTCTATTTGTAAGCCTGTCTCAATAAAATGCCTAAATGTAAAGAGAGCACGTGCTGTTTTTACATGCATTTACAGATTGTGACAACATTCATCATCATCGCTCTATAATAAATGTAAAATTACATTTGCTAAAAAAATTGAGGAACAAGAACATTTGGATAATTTTTCAAGACAGCAAATCAAGTTATAGATGTCATGTATCCAGCTGGTATAAGTATTCTTTCTTCCAACCGTGTTCCAAAATCTGCAGTAGATTTAAATCTATTCCAATATCAATATTTTACAAAAAAATACCAAAAGATTCCTATGTGCAACCAATTGAATATTTATTACCAATTGAATGGATCAGGAATTATCAGAAATATATACAGGGTGTAGTCAGTAGTGGAACAAAATAGAACATAGGATTTTCACTGTTAATTTTTTTATATTGGAATATTATCTTCCCTGATCATTTTAGAGTAAAAACCCGAAATAAATAATAAAATACAAATGATAATATTCGCGAAAATAAAGGTTGCCATGAAAATTAAAAAATAGTGCTTAATTTTTAATTTTTAATTTTTAATTTTTAATTTTTAATTTTTAATTTTTAATTTTTAATTTTTAATTTTTAATTTTTAATTTTTAATTTTTAACTTTTAATTTTTAATTTTTAATTTTTAATTTTTAATTTTTAATTTTAAATTTTAAATTTTTAATTTTTAATTTTTAATTTTTAATTTTTAATTTTTAATTTTTAATTTTTAATTTTTAATTTTTAATTTTTAATTTTTAATTTTTAAGTTCATATGTTGTGCCATCTTCGTTAATTTTTATACCTTTTATGACCTGTGTAAGACGCTCCGTTAATAGC
The DNA here is from genome assembly GCA_910593695.2 of Ocypus olens. Lineage (NCBI taxonomy): Eukaryota > Metazoa > Arthropoda > Insecta > Coleoptera > Staphylinidae > Ocypus > Ocypus olens. Next base: position 34,465,293 of record OU343047.1, read on the forward strand.
ACCAATAAATTATTATTATTACTAATAAAAAAGCAGGCGAAAAGGTCCGACCGCTGTAAAACTACCCCATTAAAATTCCTATCCGGCCGAGTGTTGCGGTAAACACAGTCATGTATTTTTTTCGTTTTCCGTGCCGATGCGTTTTTAGGTGATCTCGATTATTCGTTTAAATTCCGTCTATCCCCACTGAAAATAGTCTCCAGATGTATTTTGCCAGATGTATTATTCGGCCGATGTCGGGGCGAAAGCGTAAATTGTGTCTATCTTTCTCTACTGCAGTCCTAGTAATTCCGAAAAAAACGAAAATTTGTATGTTTATTATTGCTCTTATTAATTATGCAATTTTCATGAACTTGGTCTCAGAAAAAAGCTGCTAACATTTTTAAGGTATCTCTAACATTTTTTTTTTATATTCTGGTAGAGATATTAGCAAAAATGAGAGATGACTCATTTATTTCCATACATTACAACACATAACACTGTATTTCTCCTATATTTTTCACTCAATATTCATGAAAATATACAACGACCTATGAAATACTATGACAATTAACTATTGAAAAAAAAAATTCTATAATTGCTATATTTTTTCTGATTACTAACATAAATCTAACTTTTTTATTAATGGACAAAAAAATTTTTTTTAAACATTTATATATTGTTCATACATTTCAGAGTAACATACATTTACGACGTAAATAAATTTAAATAGCAAATGACTAAAAATTACGTTTTCCCAACAACAGAATAGAGCCTATACCCTACCGTTAAACGCCAGTTTCATCCGAGTCTACAAAACGCTCGATGTAAATTTAAATTGCGATTTAAATTGAAAATAAACCATGAAAGTAGTGTAAATATAAATGATACCATCAAGTCGGAGAAAGTAATATGATATGGAAACTTTCAAAATCAAGTAAGCCGAAATAATAATAGATAGTAATTAATAGTTATTTAAGCAACAAGGAACGTAAGGACGTATTAACATTTGTGGTAGGCTAAACTAAACTTTACCACTAAATTAGAATGAATTATCTTTATTAATTTCAGGGGAGCACTTTAACAATTTTGTTCAAATTTTTGTATAAACAACTGAATAACACGAAAACGGCCCGGTTTCAATCGCCGAAACCTAGGTCATTTTAATCTCCAAGTAACGAGGAATCCAAAAAAGCTAAAATTGTTTCAGAGCTCTGGGAATGGTCAATCACGTGCTTATATATTATTTCATAATTTGAAAGTTCATTAAGTAAGATTTCGTTACATATAGGGTTTCATATATCTAAAGTTGATGGTGACTCTAATATTTCAAAATTCGTTCTTGATTTGCATGTTTTTATTATTAGTTTTAAAATCTAGGTACCAATCTTTTTAAATAAAAAAACAGGTGATGCGTAATGCAGTACACCATGTCCTTAATATAGCCCCATAGAAAAAAAATATAATTCAGTGAGGTCTCGAGACTTAGGTAGCCACAGTACTGGTCCGCGACCTATCCATTTATTAGAGTAACGTCGTTCAAAAATTGTCGTACACTGCGAGCAAAATGTGGTGGTACACCATCCAATTGGATCCATATATCTCTTATAACGTTGAGTGGTACCATTAAGGGCAGGTGACCCCTACCTATTTTGGTGCGGTAGATTGGGTGTAGCTCGTTTATTATAAGATGTGAACATACCGATTTAAGTTATATTGTTTATGACTGTTCACTCTACCTTTTGTAAGAAAAAACAATTAAACAAATTACTAATAAACGATATAGCATTTTCGTGCATTTTTAAATTTGTGTAAAAGTTAGAATGTTCTATTTTTTTATATGTACGTTGCTATAATACCTAGGAGGTCAGCAATTTTTGGTTAAAATAGGTTAATATTTAATTAGTTATTGAATTATTTCTTAAATTTTATAAACAAATTTTGACAATTTTCATTATTTCTAGAAATATATAGCATTCTAGGTTATACGAATGTACTGACTGCCTAGGTACTTGGTTTATGTTGATATTTTTTTAAACCGCTGGATAAAATATGATTTTTTTATCATTGTATGTCAAAAAAGTATAGTTTCAATTTTTTATAAATCGAGTGAGAATGCAATTGTTATTTGGGTTACCTATACTACCAATTCTAATGAAACGTGCGATTTGGTGGGGGATAGGGAGGTGCATGGAATAACGGTGTGATGGTGTGGTGTAAACAGATTTTAATTTTGTTTGTGAATACGTGAATGCGAAACCGTTGAGAACGGAAAACGCGAAAACAGATTGAGGCACATTTTTGTACTTCCCCGATACGTGAATCGTGAGAATGGCGCCTCACACTTGGATCTTTAACACACACATATGTGTATTCGCGCGCTGTTATTCACACTTTTTTTTACATTTGTATATTTTATTAATACACCGTGGGCCAAAAAAATGGTACAAGTGGTTTTGTACGGTTTTCAGTGTAGTTTTTTACCATTATTACAGGAAGCAGATCATAGTGCATTTTGTATATCGATCATATAAAAATGGAAATTACGTAGTTACAAAAATATTTTTGATCTTAATTATAATTAAAAACATTGCTAATTTTTAATTAATTCAGTACCACTCGTATATTTATAAAGATGAAAGAAAACATTTGGACATTTGGGGTATGGGCTAGGAAATGTAAAAGATTGATTAACTTACAACCAAAAATAACGAACAATAACATTAAAAAATGTAGTATTTATGATCTTGATCTAAAACTATACTGATTGAAAAACATCTCAATAAATCAATTATTTTGTTCTGTTTGTACTATAAATACCACTCACAGTGGGCCAAAAAATTATTAGAATTATTAATATTTTCAATAATAATTAACGCATTAAATATTGCTTTGAAAAACAAAATGTTTACACTTTGTAGTTTACAAAAATGATAATTGCATTTTTGAAAAGTTTTTTCTATCTAGGTTATTTCACATTAATAAAGGCTCTGCAAAGGCGGGAGTTTATAATGCACTTTCACGTCGCATTTGTAGGTACTAAAATTAGTAGGCCATGATTTGTTTTGGTTTTTAATGAATCTCAGACGTTATCCGTCACTTCTATCAGTCATTTTAGTTTTGGGGACAAAAACATCCTGAAAGGATAGAAATTCATGCATTGGTAGTCAAGAAGGTGCTTCGGGCACAAGTTTAAGCACTATTTCTTTAGAGCAGAAGTACTTCAACTTATCTATAAAAATCGGGCTATTCACTGTTATATTAATTATTTAAAAATATTAATAACTCACACAGATATGACAGTACAAAACTACTTGTACCGTTTTTTTTTGCTCAAAAACTAGCAAAAAGGACTCGAGATATGGTAGCATCCTTAACCAAACATTTTTAACAACAATGGTTGGTAGGTGGTAGTAATTCCAATAAATAAATAAATAGTCATCTATTGTGACTCGCATTTTTTTAAATTTTAAACATTTATTTTTAATTAAACCGCATTTAAAATACATATTTAAATCATTTTTCTGCAGCCGTCCCGAAAATAAAACTTTCGGTATGATTTATTAAATCGGAAATACCACTATACATTTTTGTATAATTCAAAATTCGTCGTGGTATTAGCCAGGAAAGTAGTTGTTTCAAAAAGTAATTTGTTAATTGTAGTCGTATTTAACAACTAATCATCTACAGCAAGTTTGGCATTTTTGATTTCTTATTATTAACATTAATAAGAGTATGTGACTTATTTTTTCTTTATTAAAAATGTATATAAACGAACTTATGTATTTTTTCATTGACATATTTCAATTTATTACATGTATATTTCAAATAATAATAATAAATATATTTCAGCATTTTATAGTGCATAAAATCCTCTCTTTACTGATAATAAAATACACTGGAGGAAAGAAAAAATGAAATTCGTGAAATTTCTACTATGTTCAAACCGCCATAACGGCGTATTTAGAATCGATTTTGATGAATATTAAAGGGCGAAAAACTTTGAAGTGTCTTCTTTAAAGTCATGCATACGAACTAAAGCGTAACTTCTTCCGCCCCTCTCTAGCACCCCTGTGAAAAAAAAAATTCAGGAAACCATGTCCAACTTTGACGATGTCTATGGAGTTGGAAATTTCTTTTCGACTCGATCCACCATTAAGGCATTAAAAATCCCTATGCGAGACACGAAGAACGAAGTTCCTACGACGATTTGGCACCAAGTTCTAGGTGTTTGAAAAAAGTGCATTTTGAGGTTATCCACACACATAACTCAGCGACTTTTAAACGAAATTTGATGATTCTTTCAGGAAAAAATCTAATTTTGGTCCTACTTTAAGGGGGTAAACTCAGATTGGAATGATCCATTTTGGAAGCCTTCAACCGCCGAACAAAAAAATAACACGTTTTTGGGCAAAAAAACGCCCAACTTTGCCAACGTGTACCGAGTTGGAAAAAAATGTGTGGACTCGATCCAACAAAAGGGCATTGAAATGTGTTCAATTGCCTGTGCAAGACTCAAAAACGAAGTTCCTACGGCAATTTGGCACAAAGTTATAGGTGTTTAAATAAAGTGCATTTTGGGGTCTTTTTATTATTTTGTATAGAGGGGCGTAGAGCCCTCTCTTGGAGTGGGGGATAAACCCTCTCAAAGAGGAAACATTTTGCTTTTTATTTCTCAAAAGATGGTCGAAATTGGTTAAATACAAGCTGAGTTATGACTATTTGAAAATTACCTAAATTTTTACAAATCTCAAATGTTTTATTTTTTTCAGTCAGTGTAATTTGTTTGTTTTTATTGGACGAATGGAAAAATGAACCAATAGTCGTGAGTTAGGCCCACATTTATTTCTGACCCTTCAGTGATCGTTAAAGTAAGCCTTTTTTGACCTAAAATAAAGTTTTCTGTTAATGGACTTCTAAAGTACAAAATACGATATTCATGATTTCGCGCAAACAATTAATTGTCGTGCATACCTCAAACAACATGCAAAGAAAATTTCATTCGTGAAAACGAAAAACATTTCGTCGAAAAACTTCGGACTTATGAGCCAAAAAAACACAAAATTCGCTTTTTTTCAAACACCCATAACTTTGTGCTAAATCGTCGTAGGAACTTCTTTATTTAAGTTCTGAGCAGGTAATTGAACACATTTCAATGCCCTTTTGTTAGATCGAGTCAACACATTTTTTCCAACTCGGTACACGTAGCCAAAGTTGGGCGTTTTTTGCCCAAAAAACGTGTTTTTTTTGTTCGGGGGTTGGTTGAAGGGTTCTAAAAGGGATCATTCCAATCTGGGTTCACTCTCTTGAAGTAGAGCCAAAATGGGATTTTTTCCCGAAAGAATCATCAAATTTGGTTGAAAAGTCACTGATATATTTTGCCTTTTCTTACTACCTTTCTCGGCCTTTTCTGCTTATTGCCTTATTCTGACTATTTTTTTTTTAATTAGTACCCAACTTCTTTGATCTGGTTATAAGCCCAAAATATTATGTATACTTATATTTTAATAAATAAAATAAAATAATAAATGTATCTCTCTTTAATTTGCCACATTTAGCCCGTCCCGGGCGCTATCGTTGGGGGCACCCCTACTTCGAAGCAAACAAAAATAATGACGCCACAACACAAATCAGAGAAAGGGGAAGTCCCTGTAGGTGACGTTTTTAAATAATAAAATGTATTGATCAACTAATCATTTTCGTTAAAAAAAAACATTAAGAGCGCTGAAAAATACCTCACCCGGGGCGCCCGGATGGCCAAGGCGGGTACTGGCCCCTGCCCCTGGTAATATCAAATCAGATAAACTAATACCCTAGGCACACGGAGCTATTTAATGATCATTAAGTCCTAATGATCATTAACTTCGCCTTGTGTCACATCAACATAATACTAATGATCATTAATAACGTCATATAAACTTATGATCATGAGAATCGGCGACGACGTTTAAAACAGGTCATCGCCGGTAATCGTGTAACATCGCCAGTCATTTGAAAAATATCGCTGTCATAAATGACAGTTACTTTTAGAAATATGTGAACGTGGAAACTTTTTCCTTGCTGTTTCTGTACCCGTGAGTTCCTTGTAGTTTTCCTACACTTTTTCTTTCCTTATAACTCTTTGTTGTGAAATCACATACATTTGGGCGAATACAATTGGTTGATATAAAAATCAGCACGTGTTGGGGGGCGTTGTTTAATGTAACCCATCAATTAAATCCAACCTTTGAAATGATTATGAAATTTTTTTATATAAAACCAAACATAAATACCTGTATTTAGGTACGTATACTGCGCAGGCGTGCTTTATCCCGTGTGTCACCTACATTTGTAAATTGCCAATTTTCTTAATGATCATTAGGGCTAATTAACTACCTCCGTGTGCCTAGGGTATAATACCACAAAAATAATTATATATGATGAAAAAAACACAAGTTTTGTTATTGGCGTCAAAAACGCATAAACATGTCGGCTCCAATTTATTGAGGCGTGGTCCCTCCGTGCTTGGAGGCGTGTGATATATATTTTTTCGTCCTCGATCGCGAAATCATGCAGACCGAAATATTACTCTAAAAAGTGAAAGTTGTGTTGCCTATAGTTGTACTAATTTGATTTAATCCCCCTCTAGAGGACCGTGTAACGTACTTCCGATGGGTACCGACCCGTTAAGTAAGTAATCATATAAATGATTCCTAGATTCAGGTCTGAAATGATTCCTTAGAAATTGTTCAAACACTTCCCGTTCAGGCTGCCTTCAAAGAAGCACCCCATACATTCCATCTCCATATCCATGGTTTTTGATAATTAAGTGTCCTTGCAAAATAAGGATTGTGCTCCGAATAATAATGAAGATTATGTGTGTTTACTTTCCCTATATTATGAAATGTAGCCTCATCAGTAAACAGCATGAAATTAAATTTTTTTTTTATTGTTTTCCAGAGTATTAAGGGCACAATGACAGACTCAAGGTGTTGTAAGTCGATGTGGTGAAATTTATGTTTTTTCACAAGTCTATGTGCTGAAGGCCGACTAATATCCAACATATAGTATTTAATTCGGGTGAAAATAATTTAGGATTTTAAATGACCAATGCCAAAACCAGGAATTCGTTGCCTTCGTTAACTGCAGAATTGATTTGCACAGGTTTTGCATAGTTAACATTACCTGTAGCCTCAAATCGCTCTTGTACTCTTTGAAATGCTTCTTGTTGTGGATACGGCAAGAAGAATTTCGTGTATCGTGAATGGACTGCGGTATCCCGGCTCTATCCACTCGCGAAGTTAATAGACAGATTTTGCGACATTCCCTAAGAATGAAAATCATGTCAACCAATTCCTCTTGGGAAAAATTCATAATTGTTAACTGAGATCACAACTTAAATGGTAAAATCAATTTTTGAGATCAATCGGAGTGCCGAAGGTCTGCTTATACAAGGTGCTGTAAAAATGACGGATTAACTCAATAGTACGTTGTCGAGGATTACCTCGAGAGTATGGAAAAATAATGAAAAAAATCTAATTTGTATTTTTTTAGAAGATGTGAAGACTTTAGTGTAAATTATTGCATTTATTCTCATCAAAATGGGGTGAGAATAAATTAAATTGAAATCTGATTCAATGATATTATCCTTTAAATCCATAGGGATGTTAGTAAAAAGTTAAACTACGTCTAAGGATATCAACGCAAAGCCAGGGGGGAGTGAAAATTCATTGAATTCTTCCGCAAAAGCGAAAGAATCCAGAACGTTATAATTGGTTCGAAAAGCAAAAGAGAAAGCCAGAATATCTGCCAAGAAATATCATAATAAATATGTCGGTGATTTTATACAGGAGATAATTGGTAGCAGAGGTACATACGTCAGGTATATGTATCTTCGGTAAGCCGTCGTATTTAGGTGAAACCGCACTATACGTTATTAATTTCTTGACCGTTGGCCTTCTTGACGAACTTGGTATAACGTCGTTTATATATAGTATTTTAAATTAAAAACTTTAAACCAAAGCCAGAAAACATTTTGACAAGGACACACAGTGTTAAACTTATCTAGTATTACCAGATGAAATAAATTTAATAATACCTAAATGTAAAACTGAACCATGAAATATATAAAAATTAGTAAATAGCCAACTGGAGACGCGTTTCGAGATTTATCTCTCATCAGTGCAGCTTCTCTTTTTTAGTTGGATGAAAAATATAATGTTAAAGAATGAAATACACTTACATAAAATTGAACAACGAGTGCACAACCGAACCGTTTGAACCCATTTTTATATTACCTGAGCGGTTAGTGATTAGAACTACAGGTCTGCAGGAAGAAATGATCTTGTTTATGGTTAATTACACTGGTCGGCATGAAAAACAGCCCTGACATTATTCCTGCTGATTCTTAAGTAAAATGACCTTCTGAATTCGAATATGACCCCGTTTTCTCCTATCAACCACCATTTTTGGGGGACGCCCCCCAACCTGTTTTGATCACTTTTCGATCATTTGGAGGGATCAAGAGGATTATTTTAACCTGAGGGGCCAGAGAGGTGAAAAGTTCTAAAACATGGACAGGTGCAGCAAGGAGGTAGATTTGGGGGGATTTACCCCCCTAAATTGTAAAAAAAATCATTACAAATGATCGTTTTGCGTTTTTCGCAATTTATGCACTTGTTTTTCAGACCCCCTCAACCACCCCTAAACACACCTAAATAATATAATAACAATATACCGTGTGCTCGATAAAAAACGCCCAACGCCATAAGTCTGTTAATTATTGGCCGATTTGAACCAACTAAAAAATAAAGTCAATGGCTATTTAAACACTATAAAATGACGGTAATTATATATTTTTTCAAGGTCAACTTCATTACCAAATGATGGTCAACTTTAAATTTTTAAATGGCTGCATATACTTTTCTAATTTTATGATATTAGACATTGTTTTTCTGAATCCAATTATGCCCATTATGTTGGTTTTAAGTTAATATTTATGCCAGAAAATAATAATAAATCTTGTTCACATGATTTTTTTGGTAATAAACGTAGTGTGCCTTGAAAAAAATTCGAATCGACAAATGTCATTGATTGTATAAGTAATGTCAACCATTTATTATATGTGTGTGTTTCAGACATATTCATGAACAATACGAATGTTACAAATTTATTTTGTATGTAATAGAAATTGAAGATCTGCGGCACGAATTTATCATCTACGGTTTTCAGAGCGGCGAATACCAGAACCTAAATTTAGAAGGTTAGAAGGAAATTTGAGAGGATATGCCTCTAAAGAGTCGAAGAGAGTGGATCGATAATTTCGCAGACTTGCAGAGTTAGACGTTCTACTTAGTGTCCACAATAATCACAGAACATCTGAATCGCAAGTGAAATAATACTTGCACTACTTATTTATTCTATTCTACATTGAGTTGTGACATAAGTACTTATTATTGGGTCCTTATTATTCATGTTTGACATAACCTTACAACAAATGACATTTGTCACTTTTTTCCAAGGAACGTTAATTATAATTTTTGAAAAATATTTATTTTAATTTTTTTCTACCAAAATATTGAACGAAAAACAACATATTGGGCATTATTGGATTCAGAAAAATAATTTTGAATGTAGAAAAATTAAAACATTATATGGTGCCATTTAAAACTTTTAAGTAGGCTATCATTTGACAATGAAGTTGTTATTGAAAAAAAATCAATATTGATGTCATTTGTTAGTATTTAAACCATTGACTTTGGTTAGCTACAATATTTATCAACAGTAATAAAAATATATAGCAAAAAAATATATACCACGCGTGCACACGAATTTTAAACTTGTCAAAGCATACAACTTTGACAAGTTTAAATTTGCATTACTCTTGTCACTATAGTCTTGCGGTGTAATCCGTAACTTCCCTCTCTAGCCATTGTAGAGTCAACTTGTTGCTCTAGGCGGGTATTCTGTTTCCAATTTGTTTAAATTGTGTAAAATGGTAGACTTTTTTTTACTGAGTGATATCGAGCATATATTTATTGTTTAATTATGCCATAGAAGTGGAAAAATCATCCCGTTGGCATCTGCTATGTTTGCGGGGAATTGACTTTAAAAGCGCAAAGAAAATCCCTTTCTCCGTTTCTAAAACTGCATATAAATTTTACTTTGTCATGTTCGCGATCAATACAAGAATTGGGCTCTAACAGGTTGCTGCACTATTTCTTACAGTAGCTTGACCACTCGGCAGAAAGTTACGCGTAAATCAAAAGATTGCAGAAAAAAAAAACGGAAATATCGATCGTTTTTAATGATTTTTTTGCAATCTGAGGAGGCAAATCCCCCCAAATCTACATCCTTCCTACACGTGTCCATGTTTTCGAACTTTTCACCTGTCCCCTCAGAAGGAATGTAAAGGTTAAAATAATCCTCTTGATCCCTCCAAATGATCGAAAAGTGATCTAAATAGGTTGGGGGGCGTCCCCCGAAAACGGGGGTCATAGTCGGATTCAGAAAGTCATTTTACATAAGAATCAGCAGGAATGGTGTCAGAGCTCGATTTTGTTTTCTTTTTTTGTCGACCAGTAATATAGATAAATTCAAATACCTTAAAAATGATCAATACACTATATGCATTTTTTATTACATAATATGTTTAATTAGAAATATATAAAAACAGTTTATAAAGAATTGAATAGTGATGTAATAGAGAATAATACTAATACAAATATGATTATTACAACAATAGTTAATGTAAAATGGCGAAAATATCTTTATTTTCAAAGATTTATAATTTACACAAATATCTCCCGTTTAAATCTAAAATCGGTATTCATATCGTCTACCTCTTGATCATCTGTATCTACATCTTGTATGGGTTTATCAAATCTGGGATCGTCAACTTCATTCCTGAGAGGTAGTAAGTAATCATCTGCATTAACGTCTTCATTTCGCCCATCTTCCCACTCCTCCTTACTTGGGGGTATTTCATCATTCATGTATGGAATTCTGTAGTCGTCATTATTATTGGGTACAGGTTCATCATCATATCCTTCATCATTTATAAATTGGAATTCGGACTGAAAAAATATAGAATTAGAAATATAGGCAGACATTTTTGTAAGGAGAGGGAACATATTTATAATTTAAGGTTATTAATTTGAATAATCGGAGGCGTCCAATGCATTTAGAACGTAACGGCTTTAAAATATGACATATTTCAGAATTTGAAAGACGATTAACGTTAATAGAACACATGTTGCCCAGAATTCATGTCATCAAAAATCCATAACTTGATCAAACTGAAAGTCAAAATTCGTCGAGCTCTAATGCACACAACAAAAAAAAATGCTTACGCTATTATATACAAAAATTATTCCAGTGATACAGAACTTTTTTAAAATAAACTAGCCAAAACTGTTTTTAAATATTATTCCTGAAGTAATTTTTGAACTACTGTAATTTGCATATTAGTAGAACTGATATAAAATTTTAACACATTTTGAAATTGTGAAGCTTTACAGAGTTTATTGTATTGATATTATTAAAAATACACAGCCTCAATTTCTTACTTAAAAGTTTTCTAAAACACATCATCATGATTTTCAAAAATGTATATCAATACTGGCATACGTTCAAATATACACGGATTTAAAATTTTAACTGTTTGAATATTATAAAGAAAAAACTATATTAAGACGCTCGATAAAACATGCAATTTCACATGTCCGGCGATAGAAAATTATGAAGTTATTGATGAAAATGAAGAAACTATATTTGGCAGGGCCAAAGATAAAGGTTAAAAGTAGGTTAGGTTTTCATGTTTTTAATCATGTTCAATAAAGTGTAATTCAAAGGTTAAAATTAAGGTTTTTTGCAGATTTCTTTATTCCATTTCTTTCACAAAAGTATAAAGGCTTATACACATCATTTGATCTTTTGTTAATAAATCGCAACAAAAAAAATACAATTATTAGTGTGATAATTCAGCTCATGTATGCAAAAAGGTGCATTTAAAACGGCGGACAAAAAAATTTGCAAATGGTTAAAAATTAATTTACCTTCACCATGACAACGATCTCTATATTAACAATTTTAGTAAACAGCTAACTTCAGTTGAACAGAGGCACTTCGTGTCAGTTCTGAATACCTATGCGGTGAAATATAACTGAAATCCGTTCCGGACACGCTTCCACGTGAAATTTTTGTCACGATTTTAATTCCAATCCACGTATCAGTTATCAATTAAGTAAGTATTTCACCTTTTAGTTACTTGCATTTGCAATTAAAGCCGGCGGCGGCATTTCGTACTTCGGCCGCGAGATGTGGCAAGCGTACGGTGGCGCTGTGGCGTGAATTATATAATTGGATTGCATTTAATATCCATCTTGTTCTATCATGTTCTAATAGTATGAAATAAACATTGATATATTAGTGTATTTGGCGTTTTATATTACGGTGTTCCTTGACGTCTCACTGTTTACGGTTTCACTGCTTTCGCTGCTAGAAAGTGCACCCCGACCATTTGCTACCAGTGGCGGCTCGTCAACTTTTAGTATGGTGAGGCACAGATTTAATTGTATCTACGCATCTTTTTCTAATCTCCCTATTTTCTTTCACGTTGTTATACGTTTCGATTTCAATTTGCCGAGCCGTACTTAAAACATTAACTACATTTTGTTTATCTAAAATATGAAATTTACAATTTGATGATATATGATCTTTACTGTTGGAATTCTTATCAATAGGACGCCCTACTTTTTAAATCGGCATAATCTGTTTTATGGGAAATCGACTCATTGCTATTTGAAAATATTATGCAAGGTCAACAAAATAATTTATTTCTAATTGTCGACCACATTTGTAAAACTATACACTTGAATGATCGATGTTTTTGTATTGATAATAAACTAAGATCAGGGCAAGGCCTTTTCATACCTTTTATATAAACTTTATCATCGTACGACAGCCGGCTAAATGGATTTTTAAGCAAGAAATTTACGATGTCTTTACAGTTTCTCACAGCTATTTCCGTCATCCATTATAATGTAGGAATAAATACTATTTACTGATAAATATTAATAAGATTACATTTGATAACTAACGTTGATCAACGGACGGCGGGGTGGAATTAATAGATTACTAATAAAGGCTGCACAACTCGGAAACGGTAACGAGAATGGGAAACAAAAATTAAATGATACGATTTGCATGTTGACATACACAACTAATAAGTAATAACTAATATAGCTAGGTATATTTTCGTTCCCGGGTTGTTGTGAAGCTGCCTCAATACAGCTGACAACGGCGAGTGCCGCGAGTGTTCTCTCTCTATCACGCAGGTGATTTCCGACCAATGAGAAGCCTCTGAGGCTCGCCTCCAATATCCAAATAAACCTGCACGTTACAACTAATGCGATATACAGGTTCTTTTTTTAACTCAGAACATATGATTGTTAATGTCTATGTTCTATGTTATAATAATCACATTAACGCATTGCAATGTATTGAAAATGTAGGCAACCAAGTACCAAAGGTGCCAGTGAATATTTCTTCTTCTTCTCTCGGCCCCGCCGACCTGTCATAGTACAGTGAAAGCTTAAAATTATTACGAATAAAGTGAGGTCAATGAAACAAACAATGATAAATCGTAAGTAATTATAATTAATATTCAAACTGACCACCTTCACGTTCTAGCAGTAGCCAAGTCGATTATAAAATCCTTGAATAGCATTTCTAATGTGTTACGGATTTCTTCTTAATTCATCGCAAACAGTAATTATACGATCTTCTAACTCTGAAGTATTGTTTATAATAATGTTATTATAAACATTGCTTTTTAGATACCCCCACAAAAAAGTCGTTTGGAGACAAATCAGGCGACCGGGGTGGCCAAGGTATTGGACCAAATCTACCTATCCAGCGATCAGGAAGTAATTCATTTAAATAATTATTAATGGCAGCTGTAGAATGTGGAGACGCTCCAACCATTTGATGATAAGGAGCAGCAATGTTTAGTGTATGAATTTCTGGCATTATACGAGTTCGCAGAAGATATAAGTTAACATTACTGTTTAGATTTCCATTAATAAAAAAAGGACCAATAAGGGTATCATTAATTAGTCCAGCCTACACATTAACTCTCGCATTGTATTGTGTGTGCATCAAATTTTGTAAGCGAGGATTATTGCACGCCTAAAATCTAAAAAGTGAAGGAATGGATATCGATAAGGAATGAAGAATACTAACTTATAATTTTGTGGATTAACTTCACCCTTTAAGGAAAATGATGCCTCATCAGTAAATATTATTCTGTGTAAAATTTCTTTATAATTATTAATTAAATTGAATACGGTTTCAGAGAATTCTGTATTCGTTTGCCTTTGTCCTCATTTGATAGTTGCTGATGATTTGAAAACTTGTAAGCATTGTATTTAAATTCTTTTAATGTCTTGTAAACGGAAGCTGAATTTATTTGAAACTGCGCTGCGATAACTCTTAACGATGAAATGGGGTTCTGCTCTACGTAACATAAAATGTTGTGTTTCATCTCTTCCGTTAAAATGTGATTTCCTTTAGCACTTTTAATGCGAAAATTACTCACGCAGCCAGTATTGTCAAAATGATGGACAATATTACAAATTGTTGAGATGGATGGAACTTGTCTGCTCGGATACTCAACCGAAAACAAATCTCTAACACGTCGAATGCTGTTCCCACTCTTGTATCAATTAATTATCTGTATTCTTTCTTCGGTGGTGTAATACATTTTTATTAATAACACAATTTTGACAATTAAATAAAACTGAGTGTAAGTATGTTTGCCTACATTGCAATGTGTTGAGGTGATTATTATGACATAGAACATAGACATTAACAATCATATGTTCTGAGTTAAAATAAGAGTCTGTATGTAAACTGTACTTAAGTTGAATAAATTCCGATTGCTCTGGTTTACATTTGCATCAAGTCCGGTCTGGGAGGGCGCGCTAATTATAATCATTAAAAATCGGCAACATTCCGTTAATACAACCATTTTTAATTACTGTGTAATTAATTATCAACAGTAATATACCGAGTGCCTATGATTTTTCCGGCAATTATTAGCGGCAGGATCACGATTTTCTAGAAGCAACAAGCAAGAGTGATCCAGACGCTAATAATTGCCTAGGAAAAATCAGTCACGAGTTATATTCGAGAAGACAATTGGCCGAACAGAAAAATCACATTTCATAATTTGAAAAGTTAAATTTAGTGGCACCAAGTGTCAGACGTGTATTAATCTGCGCCACAATAATTGTAGTAAAAATGAGCTTACTAAGATTTTGAGAAATGCCTATGAATACTATTACCGATGAAAGCACTAACACTTCACCCGAAAATACAAACAGATCGAATTCGGGAGCAAACTGTTTAAAAGTCTGGCTATAACTGACGTTTTATATGGTATAGAAAATATACTAACGCGTTGCTAGGCAATACCAACATGAGAGATTATCTGATTAGATACCACCCAGGGCGAATTGCCATGCATAACATGTAGCGTGGTCAGTTACGCATCGTAATTAGAATTTTATTGCATCATGTCATCAACTTTATTCGATTTAATTGGTTAGTAAGTAAATGAGGGCAATTGTCAAAATTAAAGCCAACGCGGAAGAAATTTATTGAATAAATTTATATTTTTATAATATAGAAACTTAATGGTGAGGTAATGCCTCCCTTGATGAGCCGTCCATTTTGACGTTTGGACAGGCCATAACCCATGACCACAGCTTATTTTGTTTTTCAATTTCCAATTTCCTGCACAGCGGAATATTTCTATGGGAATGGCGATAGGTTCGGTTTGGCGGGTGTGCGTTTCCACAATATTGAAAATTCAATCACAATGAATATTTAGGAGAAAAGCAGCAATTGATAATATGTTGGTTCAATAGCAGCAGTTTTTACATCTCCTTCATATTGACAGCGGAGATAATACTGAATACTATTAAATTAGGAGATAAATACAAGTTTGAAATACGAAATGAAATAAAAAATATTATATAACGTGAAAAGACAGTTATATAAATCTAAAAATATTTGTTTGAAAATAAACTGGAATTTTAATTCAGACGAAATACACGAAGATTCTCTTGGAAACGAGTTGAACACTTCGACCTGTCTGACGTACATACACTCTATTAAATTCAGAACCACGGATTTCGTAAACACCAGTTTTTTTATGGAAATATGACTTGATGATTTTGTTTTCGAAAAATGTTTACGATTTCCACGTTAGTTTTTCTAAAATATGTTAGTAAAAGAAACAATTTATCTAAATTTGGTAATTTATTGAATATATGGTTTGGTTCCGTTTTTTTGTTTTTTAAATTTTGAATGATTTTCACTGGAAAACCGTTCTCCATTGCAATTGAAATGATATTATTTAATTCCGTTTTATTTTCTGGCTCAACAAAATCAATCAAAATTCTCAAACAGCGATCGACAGGTAAGTACGTTTGAATAGAGAATAACCACAGCCTACGCGCAATCGTAGAGATCACCAGCTGCCAGTGGCGTACGCATTTCAAGTAAATATACTATTTGGGTGTATCTTTTTTGTGATTTGCTTCGCCAGCTCTGATTGTGAAAAGAGTCGATTCTGAGTCAGTTCATTACTCCTTCATGCAGAAATCCTTATCATCCAAGAACGTGAATAAATTCCGATTTAGCAAAAAGCATCGGCATTATATTTCGGTGACATTTGTGAACATCTCACAAATTCATATATTTTAAAATAAGCTCTTTCTTCATTTTAATATGTCAAATTTCATAAGATGAAGTATACATCCTGTAACTTACTGGTTCGCCTCGGCAAGGTTTCCTTGTGCAGGCATATCTGGCGCCATCTCGACTGCAGAAGCAAGTGTTACAATCTATTTTAAATTTTGATAAAGGTTTACACATGGTGGCATCTGAAACAGATAGTTTATTTTTATTACTACAAAATGAAATTATTTGTAAATATATTTATTTTCTTTAACAACGAACATGCAAATGAACATATTGCAAAACTAATAAGTTAAAGCAGATCGTTTACAACATATACAAAGTCGGTTAATGCCCTATTTTTATGCCGAATTATCTTGTGTATAAAACTTTGAATTATGTTTTTGTTTTTCAAAGCATCGCGGACAAACTGGAAAATATTAGCGCTTTCTTTACCGCGTATCCCCGTCAATTATAAAAATAATTAAGTGCAATTTCATACAGACCTTTTATAATACCTACAACAGAAGTGTTTTTAGATTTTATACAGAATCTACTGTTCTAGATATAGCGCCCAACTTTGTTTTCTATAATTGCCATATTGGTTTTTTACACAACTTAAATATATCAATTTTTTTTTATAAATTCTAAATGGTCAAAAAATCATCATTTAGATAACGATCAGAAGATCCTGCTATTGATTTTTTCGCCTGCCTCTACCAAAACCATATATTTCGGCCATATAAATCGGCTTTAGCAACACGAGCGAGCGAAGCCAGCGAGGGTTGCTAAAAGTGAAGGGTTGCTAAAGCATTTCGGCATGAGTTACACTTGATATTTTTCGCCTGCCTTAAGTAAAAACAGTGTTTTAGGAAATTTTATATCGCGCACCATTGAACTGTCACTGTCAGATTTTTGCATAGCCTACTCATATTCCGCGGAAGGTTGTCTATATTAAGCATATTATTTTTTCGGCCCTAGATACGCTAAATCGTAGTTTCGGCCCGATTTTTAAGGCCGAAATAAATGCTTTCGGTAGAAGCAGGCGAAAAAAATAATATGGATAATCTAGACAACCTTCCGGGGAATATGAGTAGGCTATGCAAAAATCTGACAGTGACAGTTCAATAGTGCGCGATTAAAATTTCCTGAAATACTGTTTTTACTTAAGACAGGCGAAAAAATATCGAGTGTAACTCATGCCGAAATGCATTAGCAACCCTTCACTTTTAGCAACCCTCGCTCGTGTTGCTAAAAGCGGCGGGTTGCTAAAGCCTATTTTCGGCCCTTGATACACTATACCGAGTGTTTGGGATAAGGAGCGAACATAGGGATTTAACATGTAAAATTAAATATGTGTAATTATTTGCTCCCCTATTCATTTTAGAGAAAAATCGCAAAGGAATATTTTTTAGAGAATTAAAAACTGTAAATGTATCATCCATTTAATTTACGTTTGTACTAGCATACACCTCAGAAATAATAAAAATAAGTTTAACAATTTACCATTTAATAAAAACCCTTGCCATGACTTTGACAAATGTCATGTTTCATGTTATAGTGAAAATAATAATATTGCAAGTCAGATATCAATTCTAGTTATTACGATGAACAATAATCTGAGTTATTCCAATGAAGAGAGGGTATTCATTATTAAAACATTTTACAGTGGCGTCAGTTTACGCAGAGTTCGTGACTTATTTTCGGTTACATTTAACAATCGACCAATTCCGTCTGTATCAACAATTTCCAAATTTGTGAAAAAGTTCGAAAATACAGCAAGTATAGCGGCAGGTGATTCAAAAGGTATTTCAATAGTCCAATTTTAACAAATATTATTTCAAAAACATTAACATTACAGGCAAACGGAAGAGAAGAAGCAACGATGAATTGGAAGAAAGAGTTTTGGGGTTGATAAATGCTGATCCAACAACTAGCATACGATGCATTGCTCGTGAGTGCAGCGTGTCTACATTCTCAGTGTATAAGATTCTGAATAAGCATGGGTATTATCCCTACAAACATCAATGCCATCAGGAGATATTGCTAGTGGATGAAGAAAGCAGGCGTGTATTCTGCGAGATAATGCAGGATCGATCAAACATAGACATAAACTTTTTGCAGTCTATCTGTTTTACGGATGAATGCACGTTCACACTTAACAACGAGCCCAACACTCAGAATACGCGATACTGGACCCAAGAAAATCCGCGGATATGCCTTAGAACTAGAACCCAGTTCCCGCAAAAAATCAATATTTGGGCTGGTATTTTTAAAAATAATATTATTGGGCCGTTTGAAATATGTGGAAATTTAAATTCGAATTCTTATTTAGACCTTTTAATCAACCAGGTTGGCCCTGCGTTAGAAGATGTTGCACGTGACAATCAGGAGATATGGTATCAGCATGATGGATGTCCAGCCCATTATGGTTTAAATGTAAGGGAATATTTAAATGCTAATTTTCCCAATTGCTGGATTGGTCGCGGTGGCACTATCAACTGGCCACCAAGATCTCCTGATTTAGCACCATGTGATTTCTTTTTGTGGGGTCACTTGAAAAACAAAATTTACAAAAAACACCATCCAAATATTGAATCTTTGCGGGAAGCAATTTTTGCGGAATGCACATTGATTACAGATAGGCAGTTGGCTAATGTTAGACATGCATTTTATAACCGATTGGGTTATTGTTTACACCAGAACGGAGAACTGTTTGAGTACTTGCTCTAAAATTTCCCGTTGACCGCTGGTTACGGTAAAACCAAAAATATATCACGAACTGTGTGTAATCTGACACCACTTTAATTCAATTAATCGTTGCTTCTTCTGTTCCGTTTGCCTTTAATTTTAATATGTTTGAAATAATATTTGTTGAAATTGGACTATTGAAATACCTTTTGAATCATCTGCCGCTACACTTGCTGTATTTTCGAACTTTTTCACAAATTTGGAAATTGTTGATACAGACGGAATTGGTCGATTGTTAAATGTAACCGAAAATAAGTCACGAACTCTGTGTAAACTGACGCCACTGTAAATATTTTGATAATAAATAATACCCTCTCTCCATTGGAATAACTCATATTATTGTTCATAGTAATAACAATGCGTGAATTGATATTTGGACGTGGATGGAACTGCGGGTTAAGGAGATTGAATGATTCGGGAAATTGGCGTCGGCTACGAGGCCATCTGCCATAATCATTGTATTGTAATATATCAGAAATTAAATGAATAACTGAATAATGAAAGACAAATGCAATGTCCATGGTCCCGAGCGAATATTCCGCGACCCCGAAATCGTTCGCCCGGGCTGGGATTCGAACCCTCGCGGCACGCGGTGCAACCGGCATAAGCGCTCGCTTGTACCCACTACACCAACGGGCCGCCCGAATTAATGTTTGACTAGTAAAATTATTCTCACCATAACATGACATTTGTCAAAGTCATGGCAAGGGTTTTTATTAAATGGTAAATTGTTAAACTTATTTTTATTATTTCTGAGGTGTATGCTGGTACAAACGTAAATTAAATGGATGATACATTTACAGTTTTTAATTCTCTAAAACATATTCCTTTACGATTTTTCTCTTAAATGAATAGGGGAGCAAATAATTACACATATTTAATTTTACATGTTAAATCCCTATGTTCGCCCCTTATCCCAAACACTCGGTATACTATCATATATTGTAGTTGGATACAATAAATCATTTAAAACTATATCCCCTAAAAATAGCAAACATCCTCCAATAAGAAACTAATGACATGAAAAATGTATACCTTAAGACATTAAAATAGTTATTTGATTCTGGAGGTCCGGAATACCCGTTATGCGATGTGGAACACACAAGTCTTATCATAGAAATCAAACAATACCACATTCCAGTCAATAAAAAAATGGTGATGTGGCTATCATGTTACTTTCTGAGATTTGATGGATTTCTAGTTATTTATATTTACACTTTCATGGTTTATTTTAAATTCAAATCATATTTTAAATGTACATCGTATCGTAGAATCAGATGAAACTGACGTTTAGAACGTCAAATTATACATCAAATTCTTATAGTCGGCTTCCTCAAAAACCAAAGAGATTTCGAAAAAACTTATTGTTTAAAAGTTGTTCAGTTTGGTATTCACTACAATTATAATTCATATAAATTTGCTGTAACTATTATAATTATAAACTAAAACTGAAAAAAAAATGTTTTTTCTGAAATAACAATGATTTTATGAAGAATATTTTTAAACGAAAGATGTTAATTTTTTTGTTGTCTTCAATATTTATTCAAAAGTTTTTGTGGTATTTTTCATATTTAAAAATTTATTGGAAAAAAAACAACAAAACAGTTAAGGTAAACACCCCGGTATACGAAATTTAACCAAAAACTTTTAAGTCCTTCGGTTTGTCAAATGAGATTTATGTTTAAAGTTTCATATCAGTTGTTCTATTAGTTGTTGAGATACAGCGCGCACAAACACACTCACATACACACACACACACACACACATACACACGCACATACACACGCACATACACACGCACACACACACGCACACGCAATGTGTCGTTGCTACAATATCCGGACTTTTCCAAACAATTTAATTTGACAACAGACGCCTGTAATGTTGCCATTGGCGCTGTTTTATCGCAAGGAGTAACAGGCTCAGATTTACCCATCGCTTATGCGAGTCGGACGCTTAACGAGTCCTGTTTGATTGAAGATTAAAACTATAGCGCCAATCATGATTTCACAGAAAAAATATACAAGGTGATCAAAAAAAGTGGCACTTATTAAGTTTAATAATTTCGTTTTTGAAATGGCACACCCTATATTATTTAGCAACGTATTCTTACATAGGATCCAATTATCTGTCAGATTGCAATAGGGTTCTATGTACCTAATCTCAATAGTTTTCTTGTATTCGACGATTTTCATATCAGGGATCATTATTTACCATAAAATTCTGTATTATGTTCTCTAAGAAGATTTATTTTTTAAGTCGATAAATACGATAAATACGATAAATCACTTATAACTTAAAATTATTGCAAATAAATACAAATTTTCAGCCGGATATTTTTTCTTTGATTCCGATAGTGACTAGTCATTTATATTTCAATATCAATTAAAATGTAATTATAAATAGTTAATATGTAGGACATTTTTTTTCAATTATACTTTGAATTTATAATTTTTTTTTGTCAATAAATTCATTTTAAATTACTTAATAAATATTGAATATTTGCCTCAAACTTTATAATTGAATCTACCATATTATTTTTATTAATTTAATGTAATATTACTAGCACACTGTAACTGATGTCTTATTTATGTATTGCAGGTTTCATTAAAAATATTCTTCAATGTAAAAAAAGGAATAACCGCGCGCGAATATAAATGTACCTTTGTTTAATGATCCGAGTGTGCGGCGTGATTCTCATGATTCACGTTTTGGGAAGTACAAATGTGTGCGTAACCTGATTTCGCGTTTTCCGTTCTCAACGGTTTCACGCTTCATGCGCGCTTTTACATCACGAATCGTGTCAGTATATTTACGACGCGTTCACGCCGCTTCTAATGTCTGGGAATGATTTTCTGACGGTATCTGTTTTCGTTTCTGCTTACCATCAACCTGACCCGTACTAACGTAGCGCGAGCGCCTGATTCACGTGTATGCGTCTCTCTGGCAGATCTAAAGTAATCATTGACTGGAAAATAACTCAATTTTGATCAAAGTTCTACTCTTTTCATGAAATTTATTCGCAGTTGTTAAATAAATATTAATATATATCTATAAGCGAAAGCCTCATTTATATTCGTTGTATAATTATTGAGATAATTTACCACATAATAATAGATGCGATAAGAGAAAATCGACAATTAATGGGGTAGCTTGACATTACAACAATGTTTTGCATTGTCATAAAGTTAGGTTCGATAACAGAAAAACGGAAATTTGGCGAGTAGCTTATAAACGTCACTGTCATTATGTTTTAATTTTTACAATTACTCTTGCAGCAACCAAACTATTCAGCTTGTAATAAACGATAACTTTTTCTGTTCCTTATTATTATTTCATTTGGTAAATTATCTACCCAAATATACCGCCAGCTTGGATGAATTATCAAAAAAACATTTTTGTTCGTACCTGTTACCTTTTAGTAATTCATCTCGACATAACATTTGTTGTCAACTGGTTATTAACCTTGAGCTGACGCTCTCGGCTGATAACCGGACAACAAATGTTATTGTCTCGTTAAATAACTAGGTAACAAGATACTCAAAAACTATTTTTTGATAATTAACCTCGATCTAGGTATATTACTACCGATAACATATATTTCGATTTTAGGCCCGAACTCTTATGATAAGAATATTAATAACAATGTTATATGCACACAAAGATGAGAGTTTCGAACATTCTCGTTCAAAACTGTACTTTTTCAAACAAATACATCGGAAAAAAGCGTATTTATCAATATATAAGTTAATTTATGAGCACACTAACTTGTGTTTAAAAAAAAGGATTTATTTCGGTTAACAAACGTGTGAGCGATACAAGAGCACATAAAACATAAAACTAAAGATAAACCTACGCTAGAGATTGCAAAGTAGCTAATGCAGCATGCAGATGCATTAGCGGTCACTTAATTACGGTTACACAATTATTATTAATTAAGCGTAAGTCTGCTATATAACTGGTTCCCTGTTTAAGCTAAAAGTAATCTTGTACCACCGTTGGATAGATTAACTTTGCGTTTCGTATGGTGCCATACAATTATTATTTAACGCTGTTTTGCTATCTGAATAAAGCTTTAACGGGGTTACTACAGCGGCCGTTTTACATTGAAAATCATGCATTTTCATGTTCCGATTGACTTGCAATTTTGAAGGGTTATTTAGACAGCTAATCTAAAGAACTGGTGATAATTTTATTGTTATTACCTTTTTTAAACTGATTTCATAGCAGTTTGAAAAATCGAGCCTATCCTGACGTGCTTTGTAAGATCAAAACTTCATTTATGTTATAATTTGAAATCTCGCTTATCACCGGATGATCTTAAGGTTGCCACGAACAAAATTTAAAAAAAACGACCCCTTACAGTGCGAATAAAATTTGCGAGTAGTATCACTTTGTTAATAAATAAGTCTAGATTAAAAAAATGAATTAAAAAAAAGATGTTTTCCAATTTTCTTGTAGCGGCCCTCTTCTTTTATTGCCGGTTCTGATTCGACACTCAATTCTGCGTACAAAAGAATTATTTTACGTTTTTCCGATTAATAAAAGTGATAGAAATTTGTAAGCAAAGTGAGGGACTATTTTGAAAGTTTTTTGACTCCTGAAAAAATTACTTTTTTTAAGTTTAGGTACACTTTTCTTCAAAACTATAAAAGCTATCAACACGATTGTTTTGTTTTTGTTATAAAGGTGGTATCGATATCTATCAGTATGGCTGGGATTATTTCCATATGTTGAGTGGCGGATTTTTTTTTTATAAAAAGAACTCGAAAAATGTTTATGTTTTTTATCATGTCATAATTCTGAATCCAATTAATATTTTTTTCAATTCTTTAGCCATAAATGCTTATTTTTCGGAAATATGAACAACAAAATTTCAGAGAAAGTAGTTCCAGTAGTTTTCTCGCATAGTGTACCTAAAAATCACTTTTTATAGTGGAACCGACTGAGGAAGTGACCCCCTTAAACATAATTACATTTATTTAAAATATTAGTGTTACTTTTGTTTTTTTGATTGATTGTACGTAGAAGTAGAATCTAAATTGTTTATTTGACTTTTACTTCGGTGCCAATTTATTTGCAACACCTATACGAATTGAAAAATCGGTTCCCCATGTGTATTTCCTATGTTACGCGGTCACAAAATCACACGGTATACACATGTTTATTCATCATACCAAATGCATACATAGATAATTCATTTTCCACAAGTATATTATTTATTGGAAGCCAAATAGGCTATCGACCAGTGGTCTTTCGGCCCAAGTTTCGGACTTCGTGTGTTCTTTTTTTGTAGCGAGTGTTTGGATGTTATGATAATGGTTATGATCTGATTGTAATTATGATTATGACTGCGATTGTGAATCAGATTTTGATAGCGATTGTGAATTGGAATTTATATGTGATTAAGAAATTTTGAATTTAGGAGGTAAATTGGGGTTACGAACTTTGCATAGTTTTTTTAATACATGGAAATTGGAAGAGGATATGGAAAATTTATTCACTAGCATGAGATAGCGCTCATTGATGGGCAATATGTCAGTAGCTTCATAAAGTAAATCGTTTGAAGGATTATAGATAGGGTTTCAAGGATTACGGATTTTGGTGAGGATTCTTAGAGTAGTGCGTTCTGCAACAAGGATATTTTGGAGAGATCGGGGACGTATATTGGCCAACAGTCCATAGCCGTAATCCACGACATATAAATTTAAAAATTTTGACTGCTTCTTTTCTAGAGACACCTTGGTGTTGATACGTTAAGCAACTGAAATGTTTGGCTATTGTCTTGATTGCATTTTAAATGTTAATACAGTGTTCTAGAAGGGAGAGCTTCTGATCAATTATAATTCCTAAATATTTGCAGGCTAGAGATAGATACAGCGTGTATTAGCTAAATGGAATAAATTCGATAATAGATAAATGGGGGCGTGTTCGAAAAAATGCTCGAATACATCCATTAGTATTTTTAGTTGCGCATTTTTTCCAACAAAAACTTTTTATACGTGGTGTGTCATGTAACAGAGGCCAATACCAACTTTCTTATTTTAAATGCAACACCCTGTATATTATGCAATTTTCGGATTGTTCAGAAAATTCTAGACATATTTCATGTACCATGTCCTATACCTATCTTCAACTGTTTTTCCTAAGTTCCGACATGTTTTTAATGCCTTTACTCCCTCTCCGATACGTTAAATTAGACGCAATAATTGGTTTACGTATATCGTCCAAGACGACGACATACGGTTTGCGATAAAACTATGCATTGAACAAAGAGAGAATTGGTATCTAAGTCATTGTATAATTCGTACCTGTAGTGCCAGTGCGGCGTTTTCAGCATAGTGTCTGGTAAACGTCTACATTCTCAGGCGCCGAATCTTCTGGTCAATATTATGACCTATTTTGCAACAGAAAATGAAAACAACTTCTACTCACTTTCTACGTAATATTTAAACAGCTTCAATCGCGCTCAACTTTTTTGTGTATCCAATTATTTTAATTCCGTAAAATGGATTAGCCAAGTAAAAGTGAGTACATTTTAATTATACAGGGTCTTCATTTCAAAAGGAGCCACCCTGAATAACTTCGGATCTGAAGTAGTTACGGTTCTAAGAAAAAATACGTCAATTTTGTTTTCGAGGGGGAACTTAAAAAACACTGTTTTTAGAATTTTATCTTTCACCCCCTCACCCCCAACCACCCCATCTTTGTGCCCTATTGTGCAATACCTCATTTTAAAAGGCATAAAAAATACTATCCAGCAAAGCAAAAATAATTGAAATAGGTTTATTTGTTTTAGAGAGAGAGAGGCTACTCATTTCAAAATAAGCCACCCTGAATAACCCTGGTTCTGAAGCAGTCACGGTTACAGGAAAAAATACGTCAATTTTGTTTTTGAGGGGGACTTGAAAACACTGTTTTTCGAATTTTATCTTTCACCCCCTCACCCCCAGCCACCACATCTTCATAATTTCAAAAGGCATCCCCTTTTGAGCGACAAGTTGGGAGGGTTGGGGGTGAGGGGGCGAAAGATAGAATTCTAAGAACAGTGTTTTCAAGTTCTCCCTCAAAAACAAATTTGACGTTTTTTTTTGAAACCGTGACTACTTCAGAACCAGAGTTATTTAGGGTGACGTATTTTGAAATGAATACCCTCTCTCTCTAAAACAAATGAACTGATTCCAATTATTTTTGCATTTCTGGATAATGTTTTTTTTTTAAATAAGGTATCGCACAATGGAGGATGTTATTTGAAATTATAAAGATGGGGTGGCTGGGGGTAAGGGGTGAAAGATAAAATTCTAAAAACAGTGTTTCCAAGTTCTCCCTCAAAAGCAAAATTGAAGTATTTTTTCCTGCAACCGCGACTACTTCAGAACCAGGGTTATTCAGGGTGGCTTATTTTGAAATGAATACCCTCTCTCTCTCTCTAAAACAAATGAACCGATTTCAATTATTTTTGCTTTGCTGGATAGAATTTTTTATACCCTTTAAAATGAGGTACCGCACAATAGGGGGTGCCATTTGAAATTATAAAGATGGGGTGGCTGGGGGTGAGGGGGTGAAAGATAAAATTCTAAAAACAGTGTTTTTTAAGTTCCCCCTCGAAAACAAAATTGACGTATTTTTTCTGAAAACCGTAACTACTTCAGATCCAAAGTTATTCAGGGTGGCTCCTTTTGAAATGAAGACCCTGTATAACTTGTTTACCGTAAAATTTTATTGTTATCTAACATTTAGAATATCATGTTTTTTACACTTTTCCGTTTAAAAAGTAAAAATTAAAATATACATACCGGGTGACCCAGGGATCTGTAAAAGCCCCATAACTTATTTGCTATTTGAGATATCGACTTCTAGTTTTCTTGAACTGTTACCCACACTTATTCTACATATTTTAAAAATATGTATGTTTTTGTACAGGGTGTCCCAATATACATAACAGAACAAAGTGATGTTTTTTTAAATGGAAAACCTTATATTTATACTTTATTTTCAACCGTCATGAGAAGCTGATAAAAATAGTATGAGATAGTATGGGTCTATTATGGACGGTTGGTTAGTTATGGGCAAATTTGTGGCAAAAACATGTACACAATATACAGTATGTATAACAAGATATTAAGGATTCTTGAGATTTATCAATAAAAACATATTTCTTTTGCCACCTTCTGCTGATTTTTGGATTTTCAGCCAAAACAGTGCATTTTCAGGAAAAATTATAAGAGACCAAAGTTGTAGAGCGAAAAATTTTCGATCGATATAGGTCTTTCAACTTTTAAGATAATGCGTGCATTGCCCGCCAGAGCGCGCAAAATCGGGACCGTATATGCATTTTAGCGTTTTCTTTTCAAATTTTTTATTAATAAATTGCACTATACTTTATTTTTCGCACCCTTTAGCGGAGAAACGGGAAAATATAGGGAAATTAAAATGGCCCATATCGATTGAAAATGTTCCGCTCTACAACTCTTAATAGAAGCAATTTTTGCAAAAAATGCGTAGTTTTCCCTAAAAATGCAAATTGAAAATCTATGCATCAATTTTAGCGTTTTTTAATGTTTTTTTGCATTTTTAGCGAAAACTATGCATTTTGGGCAAAAATTGCTTCTTTTAAGAGTTGTAGAGCGGAATATTTTTAGTTGATGTAGGTCATTTTAATAATTCTATAATTACCCGTTTTTCTGCTAGAAGACGTGGAAAATAAAGTATAGTGCAATTAATTAACAAAAAATTTGAGAAAAACGCTAAAATGCATATACGTTCACGATTTTGGGCACTCTGGCGGGCAATGCACACATTATTGGAAAAGTCGAAAGACCTATATCGATCGAAAATTTTCCGTTCTACAACTTTGGTCTCTTATTATTTTTTCAGAAAATGCATAGTTTTGTCTGAAAATGCAAAAATGAGCTGGAGGTGACAAAAGAAAAATGTTTTTATGGATAAATCTCAAGAATCCTTAATATTTCATTATACAATTTGTACATTTGAAAGCTTATTAAAAATTCCATGCATTGGTGGCAAGATATATAGGGTGTTCCATTTGAAAAAAAATAGTTATCCAATATTTTGCGTATGTTGACACCCTGTATAGCAGTATGAACAAAAAAGAACCAAAGCCGATTTGTATTATTCTTCATGATGTGTAAAATCCTTTAGTGTATAAAAAATGACGCTAGCTTTGCTAGGAGCGCTTCTGCAATTTTTTTAATGTGTCCTTGTTTTTGCCACAAATTTGCCCATAACTAACCAATCGTCCATTATAGACCCATACTATCTCATATTATTTTGATCAGCTTCTCAAGAGGGTTGAAAATAAAGTATAAAATATAGGGTGTTCCATTTAAAAAAACATAACTTTGTTCTGTTATGTATATTGGGACACCCTGTACAAAAACATATTTATTTTTAAAATGTGTAGAATAAGTGTGGGTACCAGTTCAAGAAAACTAGAAGTCGATATCTCAAATAGCAAATAAGTTATAGGGCTTTTACAGATCCCTGGGTCACCCGGTATGTCAAAAGTCCTACAAGATCCCACTGTCAAACAAGTTTTCTCATTTTTAAAGCCAGCTTTTAATAATATAGAATAAAAATTTCCTACCTGCACATTTTTGTTTAATTGAATTTTATGTAAAAGGGTATCATAATGTAATACAGTCATTATTATTATACAAATCCATGTTAATCCATCGCCAGTTAACAAAAAGTAAATACATATATGATATTAATTTATCCTTATATAATCAATTTAATAATTAAAGTTATTAATTAACAATAAACTAATAATTAAAAATCATCATTCACAATAATCAACAATAAATACATTACAGGACAAATATAAACTATCTAATTACTCTAAAGGAATGTATTGTCAAGTTATTCAATTTCCTGAATTGTATCAATAATAATAATAATAATTCGAAAATTTGACAATTACCACAGAAGTAACTGGAATAGACGAGACGTTGATTAAAACATTTCACGAAGTCTTAAAGTCTTTACGTGCGGTTTCGCTGTTGATGTTCTCAAGTATGAGGAATATTGCCAAGAAACAGCTCGTTTATTAGTACGTGGTTTTACAAGCCAACTACAATTCACAAGATTTTGATTCACAGCGGATAGAATATTTAATTTTACCAATCGGACATATGTCTGAATAGGCTTAAGAATCTTGTAATAAGCTTCATATTGGATCGGCCAATAATTGCTTGCTGAATTGTGTGCATACTGTATGTTATAAGAGTCTGATCATTATAGGTATGATGCGCCCGGGGCATGTTATAATCATATCTTAACACTACTCAAGTGTCAACTCCAAAATTTTTATAAGATATTCGATGGACTGTCATTAATATTTGGATGCTAGAAAAAACTATTTTCAAGAGGTCTATTTTTTGTAACAGCTATTTATTTGAAATTATAGCATATTTGTTGCATACATAAAAAAAGGAACATTCTGATTGACTGCCTAATGCATAGTTTGAGCAATTATGGACTTTCTCTGAAAATATCGTTTTTCCACATAAAATGTTCATGTTTATGAACTAGAAGCATTAAACAAAAGTTGAATTTTCAGACTGTCAAAATTCAAAAATTCATAAATTCGAAATTTCAGATATCGTGTTAGAATAAAAAAATACGTGTACATTATTTTTGTATCTAGTATTGAAAAAAATATTTAAGGGGTTATCCTACTGTAAAATTTTCAAACAATCGAATTTGTTTTTTTTGTCTTTAAACAATTCTTTGAAGTGTTTGGAATAATATGCAAAAGGTTCCATGTAGATATTTGAAGTGCTATTTGAGTTATAGCGTTTGCAGCCAAGGAAGAATTAAGCGCGGCAGGTAGACGAATCGGCACGCACTTTAAACGCATTTTTCTCGAACTATGTTTTTCAAAACGGTGTACACGATATCTCAGGCTGTGATTGATGAATTGACTTGAAATTTGGTACACATGTTCAGAGGACTACTAGTTTAGACGTAACGGATGATTTTTTAAGTACGTTTTGTTTTGCGATATATAATAATAATAACATGTATTATTGCTCCGACAACTGCGAAAAAGTTTAGGCATTTTTTTCTCGAAAACACGAAAAGAAAGAAAAAGCTCCATCACGTTTTCGCTAATTTTTTTTATCGCATGGAAATGATAAACCAGTCGCTTATGCCAGTAGAACATTATCTCCAGGAGAGAAAAACTATTGTGTACTATTGAGAAAGAGCAGTTTGCTATAGTGTGGACAATTACTGAATGTAGACCTTATCTTTTTGGCAGAACTCGATCCCAATGAGCAACGATCCTAAGAACTGGGTAGCCCAACTCCCGTTAATTTTACTTGGAATTCGGACAGTCTACAAATCATCTCTTTGGCCACTACTGCAGAGTTCATCTACGGTAAGACATTGCACTTGCCGGGCAATTTTGTATTTATAAACAAATTACTTAGCCCTGCAGCCGTACGCCCAACCACTAGAAAAAAAAAAAATGTTCACGCCTAGTTTCTCACATCCATCCTACAACATCCATCCTACAACGGGCCTTTTTCAAACTTTTGAGTCGAAATTCAAATTTTTTCACGATCAATATTGACGGAAAACGAGACACTGTGTCTATAGATCGTCTAAAACCTGCATATATATTTCCATCTTTTCGACCACTTGCATAGAAAATAATATACAAACACCCATTTTATCTTCTTTTCCACGTTCTATACTTAAAATGGGTTTCTTTTCCTTGTGTTATCTCCGTTCATAGATTTTTTTTGCGGGGGGTCGCCCGGAACATAGAGTGATAGGAATATAAGGATCAAGGCAGCGAGATGAGAAAAAAGAAAAGAAACCATGGAAGCGATATAAATTTAAAAAAAACTGCAAACATTTATTAACACAACGTCCTACATTTGTAACCACTACATTTAGTGAGAGTATTAGTTCTACTCAAAAGTGTTTCTTTATTTTTAATGTTTAATGTTCCTGCACGTAAAAAGAATTCAATTAATTCCCGATGCAAAACAAATGATCAAGTTACTCGATCTGGGGTAAAGTTGTGTAAAACATTAAGAGAACTTGTTAATATTTGCGCAAGTATTACAATTAATAAATTAACAATATTGAGAAATAATGAAAATAAAAAATGTATTGAAGGAATATTCCGACAGTCTTAAAACAAATGGCATAACTGTCTATAGAGGACACCAGGTA
This sequence comes from Ocypus olens, assembly GCA_910593695.2. Taxonomy (NCBI): domain Eukaryota; kingdom Metazoa; phylum Arthropoda; class Insecta; order Coleoptera; family Staphylinidae; genus Ocypus; species Ocypus olens. The sequence goes on from OU343047.1 coordinate 34,496,958, forward strand.
AAACGAACTTTTGGCAATATTGCAAGGTCCTACTATTGGCATGGGTTAAGAATAGACATTACATTTTTTACTAAGCGTTACAGTTCATACAACAACGCCAAATAAACTCGTATATTAAATAAAATACCATCAAATATAACAGAGAAATTTGAACATATATCGGGTGTGTACATATTGGCGGATAATCTACACGTGATGATGTTCTTTCAAAAATTGTAAGCAGCTTATCTTAATTCTAGCATGTTGTACCACGCTTCTTGATCCTTCACGAGGTCCTCTAAGTTTGAACATCCAGTCGTTAAATATGCGTTATTATTCGTTACTAATTTACAGAAAACCCTGCAATTTCGACAGTATGATTAGTTTGAAAAAATTTGTCAGTGTGTGCTATATTTCTATCTCAAACTTGTATTTTTAACACTTCTTAATTAGCTTATTTTCATAAAAAATACGTTCGGCGACGTGACACTCGCTTATGTCACTTTGACACAAATAATTCATTAAAACTTGCTAGTTCCATGTTCGTGCCAATTCTGCTTTTCTCATTTTTATCAGTTTGTATTAGTGCCCGCGTTTCAGTGTATTTGTGTTTTTGTGTTATTTTCGTTTTGTTTTGTTCAATTACAATGGATTTTACTATTTACTCATAATGTGTTTTACCTTGTATCTGTAAATAAACCCAGTTCCATCTATCTATCACCTTCTACTCTAAACCATGAGATTATTGATAAGCAGGGCAGCCCGTGATTGCTATGTTGCCAAATGTACACTTCTTTTAAATGGCTCCTGATGGCCTATTAGGCATGGTAGAACATTTTTTCATCGACATTCTCGATTCAGAATTTTAGGAAGAACATCGCCACGTGTAGATTATCCGCCAATTTATACACACCCGATATATTACGACACAGTTGTTTTATGGAAAACCATGCAACTTTGTGTTATTCTTTTCGAATGAATAGGTATAGAATCGTTGTGTGCACAATTTAAAATTATTACCAGTTATACAGGGTGTCCCATAAAAAAGATACACATCAAAGTTATGTTTTTTAAATGAAACACCCTGTATGTTTTGTCATTTTTGAATTCTAGAGAACAAATAAAGGTGAGTTAGTTCAATATTCCCTATACCTATCGTTTACCGTTTTCGAAATATTTACAGATTTGTCGAAATGCATGGTACGGGTGAAATTTTATATTTGCCCCAGTGGTTGACGCTGAACCAATACAATCATTTCAGTTGTTTGGTTGAAGGTTCGAACTACAGCGCCAGCCATAATTTTATATAAAAAATTATAAAGGGTGATAAAAAATATGGGGTGCAAAATCCTAACTTATAAAGTTGAATAACTTCGTTTTTTCAAATGGCACACCCTGTATTTAGTAACGTATTCTCAGGTAGAATCCAATTATCTTTCAGATTGTATCATGGTTCTCTATACCTAATCTCAATAGTTTTCTTGTATTCGGCGATTTTCATATGAAAGATTATTATTTAGCAGTTTTTTTTAATTAAGCCAACTTTGATATTGCCCAATTTATATCAGGAAGTCACCTCCAATCACTTAAATTTGAAGAAAACAGTTATGTGGAATCTGGTTGTCTTTCAGACTCTATTAGAGTTCCCTATACCTAATCTCTAGGCTAGAATTTTACGTTTCTCGTATTAGAGATTATTATTCAATTCCGTATTATTTGGATTAATCAGGGTCGCTTTAACACGAGATTGTTTTTTTATAATTGTGATTGATGGATTTCAAAAGTTTGATTGTGTTAATTGTTGATGTAATATTGGAAAGTATTACTGGAGAATGATTCAAAATGAAAACCTATTCTATGCGAATTAATATGCTTCTGATAATTGTGCCACAAAAATTGCTTTTTGCGTCAAGAGTGCACGCTCAAAGAAATTCAGACCATAATCATCCAAATAGGGCTGTATTTGAATGATTACTACGAGAATTTCATAGAAATAGAAATGTAGGTTATGCAAAAGTGGCTCAGCTAAAGCCCATTGTTGAAAATGAATAAAATGAGTATCTTGTGATTGGATCAGACATACACATTCCCATATAATTCAACGGACAATTTAAACAGAAACAGGTATTAGCAGACAGAGCATTCATACGCACCAAGAACTTGATTAACTGGATTTCCATCGCAGAGTTAAATTTTGTTTATGGATTTTGGACAGAGAAAATGATTAATTTCTTGATTTAGTTCTATTTTCGGATGAATCTACCTTTCATAGCAGCGGATTAGATAACACACAATTTTCATATTTATTTACGAAAATGTTGGTAATTGAGTTTGACTATTTCCTTTAATTGATTCATGATGACTTTCTGATATAATTGCGCAATGTCAAAGTTGGGTAAATTAAAATATCTGCTAAATAATAATTTTTGATATGAAAATTACCGAATATAAGAAAACTATTGAGGTTAGGTATAGGGAACCCTGATACAATCTGAAAGATAATTTGATTCTACGTGAGAATACGTTACTAGATATAGGGTGTGCCATTTGAAAAAACAAAGTTATTCAACTATATAAGTTAGGATTTTGCACCCCATATTTTTTATCACCCTGTATAATTTTTTATATAAAATTATGGCTGGCGCTGTAGTACAAACCTTCAACCAAACAATAAAAATGATTGTAGAGGTTCAACGACAATCACTGGGGCAAATATAAAATTTCATTTGTACCATGTATTTCAACAAATCTGTAAATATTTTGAAAACAGTAAACGATAGGTATAGGGAATATTGAAGTAACTCACCTTTATTTGTTCCCTAGAATTCAAAAATAAGAAAATATACAGGGTGTTCCATTAAAAAAAAACTTTGATGTGTATATTTTTTATGGGACACCCTGTATAACTGGTAATAATTTTAAATTGTGCACACAACGATTCTACATCTATTCATTCGAAAAGAATAACACAAAGTTGCATGGTTTTCCAGAAAATGACCGCGTCGTAAGCGTTGCCCCACCCTGTATATGCATTTGATGATTATCCAAAGGAATTAAAGTATGAGTTACAGGTAACATGGCAGAATGCACAACGAAATTTGATACGTTTGAAAAGTTGTAGGGCAAATAATTGCACTTATAATAGCAAATAGACAGACTATGTATAGTGTAGATGATAAGGTGTTAATGCGCAATCCTTCCAAGGACAAAAGTACAGGACTAAGACCCAAATGTGCGTTTACTAAAAAGCAACGGTACCATAGTAGTGCATAAAGACAGAGTAAAGCTATATAATGAGTGAGGTAATGTATTGAATGTAGGTTGCCCCTCTGTACATGCGCAACTCGCAGTTGCACCGAGACACAAAAACACCCAGTGTCCGGGAGCACATTAAAGAGCTTTCCTGTAAGATCTTTGACAGGCTGGACAATGACCCTCTATCAGGAATCAACTTTCCCCAATATGACAGGTGGGCTCTGCGTAAGCACCCAAACCCCAGAGATATTCTAAGCTAAGTTAGACTCACCCCATTCTAATTTAACAGTATTAAATAGTATTGCCGCCGCAGCGTTACACCAATCGTCCCCCCATTGCACTTACGAGGGCCGTGGGTACGGACTGCCGGTAGCTAACAGTATCTAAACAGTCAACTAGCACTAGCATTGAGCATATGAGGAGTGGTTTTAGTCAGTACGCGCGATCCCGGCGAACCCAACACTACCCCACTATAGGGGTGTCTATGAAGATCTCTCCTCACATCAAAAAAAAATTGAATGTAGGTTAAGTCTTTTCTTAATGCTTTTTTTGCTCAGTAAGAGGGGTGGTGTAGTGGATAAAATAACATAAAGTCATTATGGCTAATAATAAATCGGATGAGTTGCATAAACTAATAAAATTACCGCAATCAAGACCTGAGACAGCACTCTAGATTCAATGCATTATCGGTTCACTTGATAACAGTTGCGTCACCTGAATGTCACGTACGACTGTTGTAAAATAGTGTAATTTTGTTAGTGAACATCAAATTGAAAGGATGAACTCCATAAGCGGGCGTGCAAGGTGTGCGTCCCACGCGGGCGCCAGGGTCTAGGGGGCGGCAAATTACAACGTTAAATTTTCAGCAAAGGCCAATTCAAGCACTCGATGGGATTTTACCTTTTTTTTATAAATGAAATCCAATAAGAGCCAGCCAGAGAAATCGCCGACTTCCCCGAGCAGTAAGAATTAGAAATGGTAGTCGTAACGTTACTATATTAAATATTGTGCAAGTGACTGGGATTTCATTTTCTGGGTGAATATTTTTGGACTAGATAATGGTAAGTACAGATGCTGTTCATTTTATACAGTTATTCTTCATGATAATACTCATACTGCCTGCCTGGCGGTGTTTGTGAATAAGTATGTACCAAGTGGGCTATTTATTTTGTTTATGAAAGCACAAATTCAAAAGCAGGGTTCAGAAATATGAAAAATATAAAACTTATAAAAATATCAGATATGTATTTACAGGGTTGCTGAGTTTTTATTGTGCAGCAAATATTTCTGTAAATATTGAAGATTTAACTCTACAAAATGGCATAAACTACATTTTTTCATAGCCTACCAATTCAATTTTTTTGGTATTAATAACTGCATTTTCACGCGAAATAGAATTAATTTCACTCCGCATTTTTCGGAATAATTAAGGGTTCATCTGGTGTCTAGACGGAGTGCCGGGCCTAGTCGAAACAAACGAGATGACTCGTGCGAACCGGCGAAGGAATGTGAAGGACCACCTACGGCCACACACACGCAGTACGCACGGCGCCCAATTAAGGGATTCGTTTAGTCTACTTTGCAGATATTCAGTAAAAAAAAATGAGATAAGGGCGCGCGAGGTAGGAAGAAATTGTCATTCCCACGACCACAACAATTTAAATCAACCAAAGAAATATTGAATCACACCGAGAAGTAAAATGAACTACAATAATTAGATGTTTCACTATTTCAAAACGATATAAAAGGTCCCGAATCGCAGCAAACGTGGTCACTCCCCAGCGGTTGACCCAGGTCAAGGTTCGGTCTCCTTCCGCTCTACTCTGAGGAGAGTTTTTAGTTGGTATACTCTTGCCCTTCAGGGGGAGGACTGCAACACTACCCCACTATAGGGGTGTCTATAAAAGATCTTCTTTCCTCTCTTCAAAAAAAAAAAAAAAACGCCAGTAGTCTTTCTTGATTATTGGTACTAACCATTACCCATGATACCGTATGCTGTTCAACACACAAATTAAGTAACGACAGTAAATACATCTGAGTACAATGTACACATTTGTAACACCCCGGCTCCTTGCGTGTACGGCCCGTTGCGAATGGTACATTAACCATTACCCACCGTATGGTGTTCAACAAATTACCACAAATAAAAGTAATAATAGCAAATACATCTCAATAGAATGTACACATTTCTAACACCCCATCTCCTTGCGTATACGCCCCATTAACTATCAACAATAACACCGTATGGTGTTCAACAAATTACCACAAATAAAGTAACGACAGTAAATACATCTGAGTAGAATGCACACATTTGCAACACCGCGGCTCCTTGCATGTACGGCCCGTTGCAAATGGCACATTAACCATCAACAATCACACTGTATGGTGTTCAACAAATTACCACAAATAAAGTAACGACGTAAAGACATCTAAGTAGAATGTACACATTTGTAACACCCCTGCTCCTTGCGTATACGGCCCATTGCAAATGGTGTATTAACCATCAACAATCACACTGTATGGTATTCAACAAATTACTACAAATAAAGTAATGCTAGTAAATACATCTGAATAGAATATACACATTTGTGTATATGTTTTTTTTTAGTTATACAAATGCAGTAAAAATAGTTAAACACACGCTTTATGGTCACAGCATTAAAATAAATAAATGGTAAATAATCGTTTATGTTAATGATTGTCAAATAAATAATAAACAATTTCATTGCACATTTCAAAATGAACCAAAAGACAATAAACTGATCATTCTCTATACTCAAAGCTCTTGTTTTATTTGTTGTTCTTATTTCACTCCTGTTTGTCAGCAATCGTAAAGCTTATTGATCGAGTCGAGGCAAGTGAAATAAGACCATCATAAGAAAGTAAAGCACCATGTCAATAAAAGAGAGAAAAAGCATAGTAATACATGATACAAATTAACATCCCTAACAACCTTGTTAAATAATGAAGGGTTACTACACAACACAACACAACGTAAAAATAATACAAATTGCAAATTTGTATAACACCGGGGTTAGAACCATTACAGGCATCAGAAAAAAAATATGAACGTGCAGAAAGAAAATCTGGCCGGTTCCATAATGATTTTTTTTTTAAAGTCTGAAGGAGATGCAGATATTCTTGATCCTGCCGTGGCATCGACGAGCTCTTCAGAATCCCAAGATATGAAAGAGACAACACTAAATAGCAGCCCTTCTTCAGATAGAGACTCTAGTGACTTAGGAGGAAGCACTGAAAAACTTCTGAGCGGAACATCTTCATCAGCTGCCTGCACTAATATTTCATGTGATAATGATCCGTGTTTTTGCCCTGAAAATATCGATAGTGATCTTGCAAATGTTCTAATAAAACGAGAACCTGTACAGTTACGTAATCACAGTTTTCCGATTAAAAATGTTTTCGACAATTATTATTATCGAAAGGAGAAAAAATAAACAGAGATTGGCTTCTTTATTCCATTTCAAAAGATGCTGTCTACTGTTTTTGTTGTAAAATTTTCGGTAAAACTGTAAGAATTTATCTGATTTAAGTGTTTTTATTTCTGATGGGCAGCATTTATCAATAACACTAAAAGGACATGAAACGTGTATTACCCAAATGGCAATTTTTTTAAAGCAATCGAAATGATAACATGTTTTGATACAGTTATGCGAGAACATATTCGGAGAATTGAATGCTCTAAATTTGATACATGACTCACTATCTAGGTAGTGACATTCAAATATAAATTATTGAGTTACTTGGCACAACTGTTATTTTATTTATATATAATATTTTAAATAAAATCAGGGAATCAAAATAATATGTTTCTGTGTATTGAATGTGAATGCACACCGGGTGTCATACTGAGCAAATAATTGTAATAATGAGATATGTTTATTTAAACAACAAAAATAAAAAAAAATAGAGAAACATGAGAATTTCCTTGGCTTCTATCCGATAACCAATTCTGCAGGTGAAGGTTTGCTTAATTTTGTTCAGGATTTATTTTCACAGTTAAACCTGGAAAATATGCGAGGGTAAGGCTACGACAACAGCTCTAATATGGATAGTAAGAATAACGGATTGCAAAAAAAAATGGAAATTAATAATCGTGCATTTTTTGTTGCTTGTTCAGCCCATAGTTTAAATTTAGTTGTCAATGATGCTGAAAATATTTCTCACGAGACTGTTAATTTCTTGAACCGAATTCAAGATATTTACATCTTCTTTTCATTGTCAACAAAAATATGGTCTACTATATCCAAGAATTTGCCAAATTTAAAATTAAAAGCTTTAAGTGCTACCCGGTGGGCCAGCAGAGTCAATGTAATTAAACCATTGCGATATCATATTGACAAAATATTTGATGCGCTGCTGGAAATATCCGAAACCGTTTGGAGTGGAATTGTACCACTACCCATAAAGTACATTATCTTGCTTTAAATATATAAAATTATACATTTATTTGCTCCATCGTATTTTGGTTTGATGGTTTAATTAAAATTAATTAATTGAGTAAAATGATGCAAAGGCCTGAACTAAATATTCAACTTTGCATAGAATTGCTAGAATCATTGATTGAAAAATTTAAAGATAGTCGCACAGATAATCACTTCTTTGAGATTTTAGAATAATTTAGCAAAATCGCTCAGTCGAACCCAACTTTCCACCTGTTACAGTCGATGTTTCAGATGTTGTCGAAATTTGATGCGGGTTTCAAAGATATTTTTAAACATTACCAAAAACTTTATAACGAACTGTTATTATCTAATAAGAAGCAATACTCTCGTAATAAAATAAATAATTCTAAAAATAAAAGTAGGGAAATATGGAAAATAATAAATAAGCCACTGGGAAAAGCTGTAGTTCATAAAACTATTCCAAATGCTGATAAAAATGAAGACATGGTCAATATGTTTAATCAATGCTTTGTTAACATTGCGGATAATTTAGGCGATAATGACCAGCAGTATAGTTATACAGAAAACCATAAATCATTTTTCATGTTTTCCGTTACAGAATCTGAATTACTCGGGTGTTGATGATTTCCCCATACACTTAATGATGTCAAGTCTGGAATGCATACTAACTTCACTATTAGATATCTTAAATAAATCTATCGAATTTGGAATTTTTCCAGAAGCTTTTAAAACAGCACTTATTACGCTAATCTATAAGAATGGCGATCCTAATATACTTAAACATTATCGCCCAATTGGTGTTCTAATTTGTTTCTTAAAAATATTGGAACAATTAGTCTATACTCGTCTATTATTTTTTTAAACCTGCAACTTAATCAACAACTGTGCGCACGTTTTTTTACCAGACAGAACTATTGAAACTGCCCTCTATGAGTGCACAAACAATATATTATTGCCACTGGAAAGCAAAAATATTATTTGCGGTATGTTTCTCGACCTATCAAAAGCTTTTGACAGCATTGTCATACCATACTCCTTAATAAGTTAGAACACTATGGAGTTAGGGGCACCGCCCTCTCCTGGTTCAGATCATATTTAATAAATCGCCAACAAATAGTTAAACTTAATATTAATGGAGTGGAGGTGAGGTCGAATAGTGAGATACATACCATAGGGTAGTATCTTGGCATCACTGCTATTCATTATTTATATGAATACCATTGGCTCTCAATTAAAAAAAATTGCGAACACACAATTATAACTTACGCCGATGACACCACTATCATCATTAGAGGCTCTGACTAATGTGAAAAATATTTCACTATACTTGATCAGTAGTTTGAAACAAACAAGCTCTCATTAAATCCTAATAAAACAAAATGCGTCATTTTTAAAACTAACAAAAGTATGCTTACACCAAATTTGATTGATGTAATATTAAATTTTCAACTGATTAATCTGCTAAAGTGTAGGGGGTGGAGTTGGATGAATATCTCTCTTTCGATCAACATATTAACACGCTTTGAAACAAACTTAGTGGTGTATGTTACGCCTTTAGACAACTTAAAAGCATGTTGGACGTGGATTCATTGAGAACTATGTATTTCAATGTTTTTGTATCAAACATAAGATTTAGAGTTCCTATTTGGGATAACGGCAAAGAAATGAATCGAATATTTATAGAACAAAAACGAACAATTCGCATCATGTACAACTTATTTTCAAAAATATAATTTACTCACAATATATGCAATTTATATCTATGAGTGTTTTATGTTTCTAACTAAAAATAAAGTAATGTATAGGAAAATGAAATTGATCACAATTATAAAACAAGATTTAAAATGAATTATAATATTCCCAAGCATTGTTTAACACAATAACGCGGTCATTTTATGTAAAACCATGTAACTTCTCTATACCTAACCTCAATATTTTTTTTATATTCGCCAATTTTCATATTAAATTATTATTTAGCAGATATTTTAATTTACCCAGCTTTGCGCAATTTATATCAGAAAGGCACCAGCAACCAATTAAAGGAAAAAGTCAAACTCAATTATCAAAATTTTCGTAAATAATAATGGAAATTGTGCATGTAATCTAATCCGCTGCTATAAAAAGTAGATTTATCAGACTTATATGGGGATGTTTATATCTGATCCAATCACAAGGTACTCATTTTCTTCGTTTTCGACAATGGGCTTTTGCTGAGCTACTTTTGGATAACCTATATTTCCAGTTCTACTCAATTCTCGTAGTAATCATTTAAAATTTCAAATACAGCCCTATTTAGATGATTATGGTCTGGATTTTTTTGAGCGTACAGTCTTGACGCCAAAAAGCAATTTTCGTGGCACTCACCAATTATCAGAAGCATATTAATTCGCTCTTGCATTGAATAGGTTTTCATTTTGAATAATTCTCCAGTAATGCTTTACTGTATTACATCAACAATTAGCACAAATCAAACTTTTGAGATCCATCAATGAGAATTATAAAAAACACTCTCGTGTCAAAGCCACCCTGATTAATCCAAATAATAGGTGAATTGAATAATAATCTCTAATACGAAAAACGCCAAATTCTAGCCTAGAGATTAGGTATAGGGAACTCTCATAGAGTCTAAAAGACAACTAAATTCCACATTACTGTTTTCTTCAAATTTAATTCATTGATGGTGGCTTCCTCATATAAATTGGGCAATGTCAAAGCTGGCTAAATTAGGAAACCCTAATATAATCTGAAAGATAATTGGATTCCACGTGAGAATACGTTACTAAACACGGGGTGTGCAATTTGAAAAAAACAAAGTTATTTAACTTTATAAGTTAGGATTTTGCACCCCATATTTTCTATCACCCTGTATACTTTTTTATAAGAAGGAGCTGTAGTTCGAACCTTCCACCAAATAATAAAAATGATTGTAATGGTTCAACATCAATCACTGAGGTAAATATAAAATTTCACCCGTACCATGCATTTCAACAGATCTGTAAATATTTCGAAAACGGTAAACGATAGGCATAGGGAATATTGTTGTAAAGTCACCTTTATTTGTTCCCTAGAATTCAAAAATGACAAAAAACAGGGTGTTCTATAAAAAAAAAACATAACTTTGATGTGGATCTTTTTTATGGGATACCCTGTAAAAATGCCAAAAAAACAGGGTGTTCTATTTAAAAAAAACATAACTTTGATGGGGATATTTTTAATGGGATACCCTGGTAATAATTTTAAATAGTGCATACAACGATCCTACGTCGATTCATTTGAAAAGAATAACGCGAAGTTACATGGTTTTCCATAAAATGACCTCGTCGTATGCGTAGCCCCACCCTGTATATACAGGAGAACTTTATTCTAACATACATACAAAACATAAATATGTTAGAAAGGGCCATCGACCTAGTCCTTCAGCCGCGTAGTATTATATTTTTTTAATAAACTTCCCGACTGGCTTAAAAGCATTAACTGTACAAAAGAGAAACATTTATACTAATTCTTATGTACTAAAGAAATGTATAGTATTAATGAATATCTGCGTTAAGTATTCAGTGATTAATAATTAAACTCAGAACTTACAGTAACAATAATCGCAAACAAATAAGTGGAAGACCACGTATAGTACGAATTTCTGAAAGGTGCATTATAAACACCATTTTTGCAGAGCCTTCATTAATGTGAAATATCCTCTATACAAAAACTTAAAAAAAATACAATTAATCATTTTTGCAATCCACCTTTGTGTAGATATTTTGTTTTTCAAAGCAATATTTAAAGTATTAACTATTATTGAAAATATAAATATTTACAATTTGTACCGTTTTTTTGGCCCACTGTGAATATATGAGGTACCTAGAAATTATTATTCCATCCTTAGTTACATTAACATGCATTATGTAATATTTTTGTAATGTTTATAAATGAGAAATATAGTTTTATTTTAATTATTTTATTTCTTAAATAATAAATTATATAGTTGTTCTAAAGAATTATTACTTAAACATTGTAAATATTTGCACATTAAACTTAAAGACGATTCCCTGAATGAATCAGACATTGGCTGGATTGAGTTGTATAACGAAATTAACTCATTAAAAATACATTTTCGAGAAGGTCAACACAATGACCCATACAATCCTTTACAGTATCTTTTTTCAAATGATTTAATTTCAACGTATTCTAATATTGCTGTAGCACTAAGAATATAACTTATATTACCGGTATCAGTTGCATCTGGTGAAAGGTCATTTTCAAAACTTAAGATTATAAAAAAAAATACTTGAGATCAAACATGGACCAGCACCGATTGAATAACTTTTATTGTTGCCAGAGAACATGCAATTTTAGATAATAAATAATTTTAGATTTAAGACATACTATAGAAAAATTCTCAAAAATGAAAGTACGAAAAGTACAATTTATTTTATTTAATAAAAAAAGGAAGAAGAAATCACAAATTAAATTATGTATCTAAAAATTTCTTCAAGATGTTTGTATTTATGTATAAAAATAAAAGATGTTAAGTGGCCGTTTTGACTTTATCTTACCCACAAAAACTTAAAGCTACTGCGATATACGATATGAGGTTCTTCGAGAAATTGCTTCAAAAATAAAGGGGGCGCCAAAATCAATCTTGCACGCGGGTGTTCGGGAGGCTAGCGGAGGCCCTGAGTAGAGTGTTCCTGTTTCATTCTTATGCCTGTCTGTATAAGTATAGTCCACCCAGACTTATTGTGAATATTTAATATGCAACAGTTAATAACTTTTGCTATTCTGTATGTTTTGAAGTGGATATGGGCTAAGGGATAAGGGCTGACCTTCCTTTTTTTTGGTCTTTAACATTTTTTACATTTAAAATCACAGATAATTACGTTCTTAGTGATTAGTCGATTTTAATATTAAGAAAGAACTTTTTTAATTCTTAATCGGTTTTAAACTAAAAAGCATTCATTTTTTAATGTGTTTGTATAAATTAAATTTGTGTTGTTGTTAATTAGTTTTGTGCAAAAGCAAACTTATTCTTTATGTGTTGTTTATTTTAGTATTCTCTACAATTATTATTAACATAAATTTCCTGTAACTCTTATCGTTTTATAAGTATAAACGAAAAATTAAAAAAATAATAATAAATTTTTTTCTCGAATAAAAATTATTTTATGAAAAATGTTTTCAAGCAAAAGATGTTCATTTATTTGTTGTCTTCAAGGTTTGTTTAAATTTTTTGTGATATTTTTCATATTTAAGAAAATATTGGCAAAAAACAAAAAACAGTTAAGGTAAACGCCCACTTCCGGTGTACTAAATTGTACCAAAAGCTTTTCAGTTCTTCAGATTATCCAATAAGATGGATGTTCAAATTTTTTTTCCAGAAATTGTTGAAATGGCATCTAGGGACCCCAAAACGGATATTTCCGTAAAAAAAATTTTTCGATCACAATACTTTCTCGTACTTCGTAACGGAGAAAGTAAAATTGTTTAGTTTTTTGCTTTAATCAAAAACGTGTTCTTATTTTTCAAATTTGAATAGGAAAACAATTACAGTTGGATATTTTTTAGTTGTTGATTAATTTTAATTTAGAAAAAAATTAAATCGTATTTAATCTAAAAATATCATAGATGATAAGGCGTTTCGCCATCTTCTTAACCGTATGCGTTAGCACGTCAGAACTAATGCAGGTGGACCTGGGTTCGAATCCCGCCGAGGGCATGGGTGTTTAGTGGTTGTACATTTCATTTAAAAAATGAATTATATATTACAAATTGGTTGTGGCTGAATGGCCTACGATGCCTAAGCATGCATACATATTTTTTTTTGGTTTTTTAATCCAAATACAAGTCAAATATATTATTTTTTTAGTTGTTTTCGGAAATTTCACATAAAAAGAAACAACAGTTTTTTTAACTGATTCACCACAATTAATACAAATTTCTTTTTAGTACATATTTTGTTAGTACTCGACAAAAATACATTTAATTCAATCAGAGCTAAACTAACAAATTTAGATTAAAATTAGCTTCTTCACATTTGAATTAGATTTGCATTATAAAAATAAAAAAAAAACAAACTGAGTTATGCATAAATTAAAGCGGAGAAAGCATTTTCTTCGGTTTTTTTAAATTTATTTTCAACTGAATAACATTAATAACTTAATACATTTAAGTCATTTTTGATGGATTTTAAGTAAACGCATAGATGTTTAATGTTTTTAATTCTATTTTAAAAAAGCTGTTTTTCTAATCGGATTCTAACAGGAAAATGTTTTTTCAATTTCAGATTCGACGTTTTAAAGGAAATATAAATTTTGAGGTCCCTCGAGACGATTCCGACCATTTAAAACAAGTCTATCTTATCGGATGTTAAAAGTCTGTGCATTTTTGATAATTATTTTCTGAGAAGAATACACCTCATATGGCTAATTTAGTCATCCAGCCGATGAACTCGACAGAAAAAAAGTATACAAACATATACCACTTAAAAATAATTGGGTGCTAACAACAAATTAAAAATGGTCATAAATTGGTTAGTAACAATACTTATAATAAAAATGTGTAATTCTTCTGAGACTTACTTGAAAAATGGGCAATAAGAGGTACTGTAGATATGAATGCCAAATATAGTAATACATTGCAAAACAAAATAAACCAATAAAATTATTAGATGTAATATAATGAATTAAACTCACCAGTCATCTGCAATCCCATGCAACATATTAAGATTAAAATACACATAATAATTTTGTTATCCATTATGTTTGCTATGAATGTTAATCACAACTGGTGAAACTGTTTCCGTCCGTTGGTTTTATATCAACGTTACAGAGGAAATGTAGAATGGAGTAACTCTAGTTTGCAAATGTTATCTCTTATCACGTGTAATAACCGCAAGGATTTGGTAAGTTGTACTTATAAACACGAAATTGTTACAAGAAACCTTGGTACAAGTTGTCGAACATTTTCCCCTGCCTATTTTGAATGTGTTTATATTTAGAAATGTTCGTTCCGATCATACCTATGTAAACATTTTATGAGTAGACACTTAAGCATATACACCTCTTTCGATTAAAAAATAAAATTAATAATTTCCAATAATATTTATATAAACGAAATTATCTGTATTTGTTGAAAATACATGGAAACGCATTATTCATTATTTTGTGATGTTTACTTGGTTATGATATTTGCACAAGATTACATTATCGTAAAATTGTATATATTATTAAAATAAATATACCCTGTGAATAATAAAGTAATGATCATTTATATTTAGAATACACAATAAGTCAAAAAGGATCTTTTGGGCGATAGCGCTTTTACAATTGAAAATACAAAAAATGTTAATGTAACTTTCTCCGGCATAAAATAGTACATTATTATACAAGTTTAATAAGAGGGTATGTTGCCTCTTATTAAACAAGTATAATATACTATTTTTTCTACTTTGGTTTTAGTTAAGGATTTATTTCTAAAATAAAATATATACTTAAACATAGTGAGTTCTAACATTCCGTTCAGAAGGAATTTAATATTTGACATACATATTTCTACGGCGATTTCAATAGTTGTTTTTAAAACATATTAAATCAAGAATATTACTTATACACCTTCAGAAATACTGGAAGTTGCTAAGGGTGCGATAAACAAAGTATTTCCAAGTAAGTTGTAACCAATTTAAGCTTACAGAATAATGCAACGTACTTGCCTAAATGTAAATCGAAATTTAAGGCTGTTTACATTTGTTTCTCGTTCCTCGTGTCCGGTATCTATCGACGCTAATTCAAAATCCACACCGAATTAACACACCGACTGAAGCGGCTCTTTTTCGCTGCGAATAAAACATACATTATACTCTCGCTGTTTCTTCTGTGATATTCGTTTTGCAAACAATGTGATAATATAATAAATTACAACTTTTCCTCTGTGTTTGTTGTGTTGCCGTGAAACGTCGACGCCGATCGCTGTGTGAATCATGCATCCGGCCATTCTATTATCACCGAGTTTTCCACGCCGGTAAAAAGTAAACAATATTAAGCCTCCGTTTTCTTTAACCTTAGCGGTACTGGTGGCGAACTACACAATATGCATTATCGAACATATTCAGTATGTAACGCATTGGAGGGTTCCAATTATCCTATGAATTAACGGCAATTTTACATTTTGATGTTGACACATGTAACGTTTAAGTACAGCCAATCGCGACAACTGAAATGTTACCACAAATAGTTTAATAATGAGCAAAAACTGTAAAATAACAAATCTCATTATTAAACTATTTTTGATATAACAAATGGTCGATTATTAAACCAAAGTAGAAAAAGAAATGTTATCAATCTGTTAAAAAAACAATTATTATTAATATAAATTATTTTTAAATCAAAATGTTTATGAATTATATTTATTAACAAAAGCTATGAAGTTCCAAATATTTTGTAATATTTTTCATATTTTAAATTTTCACTTTCTCCGAAGTAGGTTAAAGTAATTTTTAGGTCTCCACAGATTATTCCAACCATGAAATTTCGTAATTTAAATACGAAAAATATTACAAAACAGCTTTAACAAATGCTGAAGCCCACCAAAAACTGAACATTGTTTGTCTATAAATATTTTTCGACAAAATAAAATGTTTATAATTATGAAACTATAATTGTTACACGATTGTCACATCACTATTTTAGGCGGGAAAGAAGTCTTGAGAAGAAGAAACTGCAATAAAACGCATGTAGCTGCGAATAATGTAAATTTAATACTGATTCTTTTTATTATTGGCTGCACCTGCGCACCCCATCTTGGCATATGAGAATCTGCGCACATGTGCTATCAATCAAATAATTGTGCAAATCGGGAAAATATATTCATTATAAAATAAAACAAGCAAAATGGTTAAGGTTTACACCCATTTACGGTTTTCAAACTTTTATTAAATGCTTTTCAGTTCTTCAGTTTGTCAAAAAAGCTTAAGTTTAAAGTTGCATTACGGAAAAATTAAAATAGTTTTAATCAAAGGTTATAGAAAATCGAATAGACCAGCGACCTTTTCTTATCCAGTGTAAGTCAGTCTCTAATATACCCACAACGTATATCAATTTGATTTATAGTATGAAAGCATTCATATTGTTGCAATAAACAATTATTTATTTAAAATGATTTGAATAAATCATTCATACAGATTCGCTTGCTAGTAGCCTTATAGTGTAGACGTACGCTTCTGAGTTTGATATTCGTTATAAGGTTAAAGGCTCATTTTAAATTGTACACAAAGTGTAAACAACGTTTCAATGGTGGCAATTCCACCAACACCTGGGAAGTGTTTAAAACTCCTAAGAAGCGAGGAAGAGTAAGGTTGCGGAAGTTCGAATCCAATAGTACAGCCTACATATCATCTGATTGGGCTAATGCAACGAACCCAAATACCCAATTTTAACACTAGCACCACTAATTCAAATATGACATCCACCCAGCAAGCATACACTAAAATAGTGCACAGATACGCATTCACCACCACACACTAGCTGAGTCACGTCCAAGTGCCCCAAATTTGGTATATTGGCAACTGTCAAGACGGCGATTATTATTAAAATCAAATTCGCTTTCTTTATTAAAACGAATTCAAGTGAATGAATGAATTCAAAACTTCAAAGTCGTCCCCGAAGTGTAAGGACACCAGCTTTCGTAGAAGATATCCAGCAGGGATTACTGCCGATCAGACCCCGTCCAAAATATGACTTCGCAAACAAACAATATATGGATTGGTGTACAAGTAAGAATGTGAAAACTATCAATGAAAACGTTATGATTACGTGCAAACAAAACATTTCCAAAACTGATAAACCTTCAACATTGTAGACCACGCATTACAGTGACTTTTTTATAATAGAGACGTGGCCGCGACGAGAAAACGTCACACATTGAACGTCAGATAATAGTTATTTATCTAATTAGTGGGATAAGCATCATTAACTGACGAATGCGGTGAGTTGCTGAGACGAGGGCGTAGCCCGAGTCGAAGTAAGAGCATGAGTCTCAGTTAATATGCCTTATCCCACGTATTAGATACCACTTTTTATCTACGACTGCTCAGAATTACGGAAATTATACTTTTGAATTGAATTCGACGAAAAACCGGAATATCATAGTATGTATGTAGAACCATAGCAACATGTAATTTGAATGTCAACAATTTAAGTCAAAACTTCAAGAATTAATTTTCTAATTTCTGTTTTTCTGTGAAATAATGAGCGACTCCGAATTTCTGCCTTCTGATATCGAAGAATCGGCCATGCAGGTAGTTTCAACGTTATTGCCGGAAAAATCAAAAATTAAATATGAGCAAGCTTATGAATGTTTGCCCAAAATGGAATGAATTATAAGAATCCAATTAAATAAAATAGCAATTCATAGAATTTATTTTATTTTAATTATACTTTTTTGTTCGGCCCTGTATTAAATTTAAAAAAAAATCTTGTACTGGTGAATACTACTCGAAAAAACGTTTAATTTAAGGGATCACAAAAGGGGTGATGCCATTTAAAATTTTGGGGTTAAGGTGAATGGGGCCCAAGGGGTCATTCACCCCATAACCAAAATATGGTAGTTCTAGTTCCCCCTACCTATATAACATTTGTACCAAATTGCGCTTTTCTAACTCCTTTATTTTCAGAGATATTCGCATTGAAAGTTTTCAAATTGACACCCTGTATAGTCTTTTAATCAATGAAATGACTGTATTCTGAATGTATTATTTAAACTATTACAGTGCAATTATGTAATTTTGACATCGCAATTTAAGATTAATTATTTCAAATCTAATAATAAGAAATACATGATTTCATTCAAGAAAGACACTTTGATAATTATGACTGAAAAGCAAAAACAACTTTTTGCGTGTATATCGTGTTTATTTTTGTTAGGTCTTATTGGTTGCTAACAAAACGATTGAGCTGGGTAAATATATTCTTACATTTAATAGATCATATTTAAATTATTTTTTCGGTCTACGGCGCACAGTGTGGCCTGGCCGATTGAGCAGAACGCGGCCATCGGCGACGCGGGAGGGTTATTTTTCAACTTGAATTATTTAACAAACTACGTAGCGCATCAAGTTCCTCATACTTTGGAACCTCTAAGTATAGAATTTCAACGAAGTAGTGTTTATGAGTAACGAGTAATTAATTCACAAACATGGGCAATTTCAAGAAGTTAATTTTGAACAAAAATCGATGCGTGGTTTCTTTTAAAAATATTTGTTACTACTGCAAAAATGATATACTTTTTTTGGATACCAGTTCTTTAATAAATATATAGTTTACAAAGAAAGTGTATATAATATTTTTTGATGACAAATATTCTTATAAGAAAAAGCTGCCGTGCGAATATCTTCCAGCCCAACAAAATTATTGCCCGGCGCGATTGACGATCTGGTCCGCCTCGCGACATTAAAAAATCACGCAAAGTTAAAATTTATATTTTAAAATTATGCGAATTCATAAATTTATAATTCATTAAATAATGTAGATAAACATTTGGTTCTTTATTTATCTGAAGCAGAGAGCATTTGGCTTGTACATTAAAAAAAAACAGTAGATACATGTTTTAAACCACTACGAAAATATGTTTTTTAAACGCGCATCGATTTTCGGTCAAAATTGCCCATGTTTGTGAATTAATTCACTACACTACACTAAACACTTCTTCGTTGAAATTCTATACTTAGTTTTCTAAATAATTCAAGTTGAAAAACACCCCTCACGCCCCGCGGATGGTCGTGTTTTTCGCAATTGTGCGGCGCTGCGTCTCTTCTCTGATGGTGACGGTTACTTTTTATCTTAATCATAATAAAACTCCTAACAACCGAAGAGTTCGAATACGAGTGCGATGTGGCCTAAAATATGGCAAAATGTCACTAGAAATATTTCGTTGAGAACCGAAAATTAATAATGTCGGACCCCTTTCTCGTTTTCCCTTCTGCTGTTAAATTTACGTTTCCGACTGAGGGTACCCATTTTCCCGTCGCAACACAAATAAATAAATGTCATCAATAATTTAGACATAAATTTTAGGTAATGCGAAAATGATCAAGTTTTAGAGAATAACTTTATTTTAATGTCCAATGAGTTTTTGCGAAAATAACGCCGACTAAAACATAACCTCTTTTTGGTTTACTTAATTCGCTAAATAGGTAAATAAATGATACCATTATTTAAAGCCAACTGTAATATACGATTACTTCTTGAATTTTCCATTTTCACTTCCAACAGCAGCAGAAACAGCCACATACACTGTTGCCAAATGTTGGAAGCTACGACGTATTATTCAAATGGTAACCGTCTAGAGCAGTGGTGGGGAAACTTTTTTTAAAAAGGGCCATTTGTAATAACTAGACAATCGTAGCGGGCCAAAGAATAATGCTTAATCGTTAACTAATTTATGTGTTCTATAAACATATACATATATTATTACATACACTTATCATTTTAATAGTAAAAAAAGCAAAAGGTAACAAAATTATAAGCACAAAATATAAAATGAATTTAGTGTAGTTCTTGATGTGAAGTATTATCACTTTATTTTCTGGTGTCATTACTGGTTGATGGTGCATGAGAAAAATGAAATTGAGACTGTTTCATCAAAATTTCATCATAGTCCGGTTCCATTTGCGAAGCAGAAATTCTTAAAACTGATGAAAGGTGCTCATCTGTAATTCTGTTTCTTCAAGAAGTTTTCCTAAGCTTCATTGTTGAAAAGATTTGTTCGCATATATAAGATGAGCCGAACATTGTCATTATCTTCATTGCATGAGTAATTAGATTTGGGAAATTATCTGGACTTAAATTTTTATAAAATTCTAGTAATGGTACTGTATGAAAAGTTTGTTTCAGGAAAGTATTACAGTTCAGTTCTATTAACTCAAGTTGAAATTTTGCATCAACTTCTTCGTAATTAACATTGAATGGGGTCGCAAAAATACTAAACTCTGGTTCCATTTTTCTAAAGTCCTGAAATCTCCTTTCAAATTCTGTAGATAGTTTTCTTAAATTAATTTCGTATTTTTTAATCTTATTGTTTGATATAGTGAATTTTAAAGATTGTATTCTTGGAAAATGAGAAAAATCTGATTTAGAGATCTGATTAGCAAATAATAATAACTGTAATTTGAAACTTTTCAGGTATTGCCAAATATCGTGAAGAAACTGATTTTTTCCTTGCAATTTGAGATTAAGTTTATTCATGTGTACTAGGAGGTCTGTGAAAAAAGCGAAATCAGAAAGCCACGTTTCGTTTTCTAAGACGTCAAATTAATTATAAATGTCTTTATCAAGAAGAAAATTCACAATATCGTCTTTTAAATCCCAAATTCTTTCAAATACTTTTCCAGCACTTAACCAACAAACTTTTGAATAATACAGGATATCGGAATGCTCAGCATGTACGGACTCCAAAAACTGTTGAAACTGGCGATGTAATAATCCTCTGGAACGAATCATATTTACTAGTTTTACAACAATATTAAGTATATGGTCAATATCTAAAGCCGATTTACAGAGAGCATCCTGATGTATAAGGCAATGCAAAAAAACATCATTTTTCGGATACTTAGAATTAAATTTCCCAACAAATCCTTGATTGATTCCAACCATATTAGGAGCACCATCTGTAGTTACATTACATAGCTTGTCAATAGGTAAACGAAGTTTATCGATGCAATTTTCAAATTCACAAAATATATCGGCACCAGTCGTTGTTCCTTTCATTGACTGCAGCCCTGCAAGTTCTTCTGTAATTTCAAAGTGGGCGTTGATTCCTCTTATAAATATGAGTAACTGCGCAGTATCGCTGATATCTGTACTTTCATCCATGGTAATTGAATAAAAAATAAATTTTTGAGTTTTTGTAGTCAGTTGTGAAATTAGATTTTTATCAATATTTTCAATTCTCTCGGTGATTGTTCTTCTTGAGAGAGACAGTGACTGAAAATCCTTTTTCTTGTCAGGGCACATAATATCGCACACATCTATCATGCACTGCTTTATAAATTCACCATCTGAAAATGCTTTATTAGATTTAGCAATATTATAAGCTAACACATAACTGGCTTTCGTAGCGCATCTTTGAGAATGATTAGCTCTCTGAAATAATTGTTGTTGACTTGATAATTTTTTTATTAAATCTTTCGATTTAATTTTTTTCACGATGAGTGAGTGGAGTGGTTTTCATGTTTGCTCTTGAAATGGCGTTGAATGTTATATTCTTTTAAAACTGCAACAGTTGTATTGCAAAGTAAGCACACAGGTTTTTCTTTAAATAAAGTAAAGAAATATTTCCACGTCCATTCTTCTTTAAAAACTCGACATTCTGAATCCACTTTTCTTTTTTTAACATCCATTTTAGACGTTACCTACTACGGAGAACAACACACTGAAACGCAATTGACGAAAGCTTACTGCTAACTAATGCTCTTACGCGGGAGTTTGTTGAAGCACTGGGAGTTTGGGGGATTACACAAACAATTACTCGAGTCACAGCGGGTCGTTGCAGATGACTGACTAAGTCGCTAACTAACTGATCTTCGGGCGGCCTCGCTTGTATTTATACCTACCTGCGAGAACGTCTGGAAGTTTCGAGCGAAGATGAGTCATCTGTTTAGGTCGGATGGATTTGTCCAGAATACTATTGTGTTTTGAATATCGCCGCAGGTAGTTTTTATGCGGGTCGTCACATTACGAAGTAAGAACGCGTTCAAACATTCTCACGACGGCACTCTTAAACGGGCCGGATTAAACCTTTCCGCGGGCCGGACTTGGCCCGCTGGCCGTAGTTTCCCCATCACTGGTCTAGAGTATAAGGGTTGGAGGCAGGAACGTGTTGGTCGTATCTTTTCTAAAGCGATACTAGCGACAGCGAAATACACTTGAACTAAAAGACCGACTTGTGAGTATGTGGGATACGTTTTGGCCTTCAAGAAATTTTTTGTTATTGACATTGTAGACACATGTACTTTACATATCTGCAAAAAAACAGGAGAAACGTTGTGACTTCCAAAATCGGAGGTAAGAACGTTATATATGAGGTGACAACGTATTTCATATCCTCTATCATTGGAGGTGATTTGGTTACTTGCATAAGTATATATATATATATATATACAGGGTGGAACCGAATTAATGAACAGGCTTTCAAGAGGCCTTGCAAAAAGTGCAATTAAATCCATTTCCACAAATTAAAAATCGAAAAAAAAATTATGAAAATTCGTAAATTTTACCTGTGTTTTCCACTTTTTGGGAACCTCTGCAAATCTGCGTTCTCGGAATGGGTACGTCGCTAGTGTTGATTTACATTAATAAGTGTGTGTAAGTCTGGTATGAATGAATAAAGCTATTCATAACGTAATTTTAAATACACCACAATAAATGTTAAAATTGACGTCCATTACACTCAATACATAACTGGGCTCGGCGTATCCAATTGTCGCGAACTGTCGCAAAAAATTCTCGCGGTTTTCCACGAATGGTATCAGCAGTATCATTTACTAGTTGTCCAGTGTATCAACATTGTTTATTTCGGCAACGTAAACAGCAGTTTTAAAGTATCCCCAAAGAAAAAAATCCAAGTGGTTTAAATCCGGACTTCTTGGAGGCCATGCACCCCCACGTCCAATTCAGCGTCCTGAAAACTCATCATCTAGATAATTTCTTACATCTCTTTGAAAGTGAGCTGGAGCGCCATCATGCAGAAACCACATTCGTCTAAGAACCGCTAAGGGCACATTTTCTAACAGCCCCAAAAGGTCATTTTGCAAAAATTGTAAATATCG
This sequence comes from Ocypus olens, assembly GCA_910593695.2. Classification (NCBI taxonomy): domain Eukaryota; kingdom Metazoa; phylum Arthropoda; class Insecta; order Coleoptera; family Staphylinidae; genus Ocypus; species Ocypus olens. Next base: position 34,520,430 of record OU343047.1, read on the forward strand.
CGCTCCATTCAAATTAAATGGGAAAATAAAAGGCCCAATTAATTGATCATTTACGATACCTGCCCAGACATTAAGAGAAAAACGATGTTGAAAATGTGATCGACGTATTACATGAGGATTTTCCACTGCCCAAACATGCATGTTATGGAAATTAAAACTTCTATTTCGCGTGAAGCACGATTCATCCGTTACTAAAATATCTTGTGTGAAATTAGGATTTTGAGCGTTTTGTGCCAGAAGCCATTCACAAAACGCAACTCTTTGTGGGAAATCACCAGGTTCAAGATGTTGCACACTCTGGTAGTGGTACGGATAAAAATCGTTTTCTCGTAAAACAACGCTCACAAATCTGTGGGATACACCCACCCGGGCAGCAATAGCACGAGTACTTAAAGATGGATTTGCTTCCAACATATCCAAAATTGTATCTTCTGCTTGTAAATATCGTAATGGACGGCCAACACCTCTATCATGTCCAGCGATAGGCTGCAAACTTCCAGTATCACGTGCACGTTGTAATAAGTTTCGAAATCGGTTCGGCGTAGGTGAATGCCGTGCAGGAAACCGCCGTTGATAAATGCACCATAAATAAGAATCATGTCGGCCAATTCAATGTTGGAATAAACATACCGCGCTATAACACACAATTATGAAGTTGTTACCGGGAATAAGTTTCGCCGAAGACTAAATACTTAATTATTTTTATTTTGAGAAAACTACAACCCTCATCATTCAGACCATAATATTTACACAAGTGTGGAGATAAACTAAGCACCGCTTCAATTCTTAAAACTGCACACACAGGTCTGCCGAAGAAAAAAGTGCGACCGCAGCTGTTTGCGCGCCGTAAAATCCGACCGTGGCGTTGCCCCGGTTAAACAACCAGTGAACCCAAACATGTCGCTATTATTATTAATATTTAATTCTGGACTACCTATTAAATGTAGAAAAAGTTTAATTGCAGAAATCATCCTTTTTCGCGCGGCCCAACAAATGGTAGAGAGCCTGTTCATTAATTCGGTTCCACCCTGTATATATGTATATATGTGAAATTCGGAGTCTTATTCCGTAACGGAGATACGACCAAGGGGCAAGGAAAGTCATATTTACTGTATCATAAAACCAACTATACGGTGACTGTTCTGCTGTTGGATCATGTACCATGCTGAGTTATTAATTTCCCCTTTTTCTGGTTTATTCAAAATTCAATTTTGTAACGTAAATTTAGATTTTAGCTTTACATTTTCAAAATTTTGTCAAAATTATGTACATTTGTAAAATATTACCGCCCATCCACCATTAGTAACATAGTCCTCCCCCTTGTTAGCACTTTATCGATACAAAATCATAATTATCCAATGGATAAATACTGTCTCAGTACGTCTAACGTAGAAATAGTATCGAGTGTTAAAATAGGGTTGCCTATGTTACTTAATGAAACCATTGCCCACAACCTATGGCCTCACCATAGTATTTTAATAATCAGATTCGCACCATTTATAACGCCGCATTAATTACTTCGTGTTTACTTGACGCTAAACCGTTTAAATTTTAACCAGTCATCCATTGCTACCAATTGTCATTAATAACCGTCATGAGACAATCCCGACTGGAACCGTACATGGTCTCGCATTCACCTGCAGTTGGCGGGTTTTGAAACGCTGGCGAGCCTGTATTTTTCCAGACGGGGTTGGCAATCGATTTTCGATACGCCAATAGCAATTGACAACTGACGCCATTTTTAATGTGTTTGTGATCGTTCTCATAGTTTTAACGCTTTAAATCCGGTTCATCAACCGTAATTTTAATTAACAACAGTAACAAACATGACTCTTCAAGTACTTTCTGGATGTAGCAACTATTATTTTCAACTATTTCACATGTAAGTAAACGTAAAATCAATTTTCTAAATTTAACACTGACGCTTTTTTTTCATAACATTTGTAGTGTAATTTCCCTGAAGAAGGAATAAACTCATTCCGAAAGCTTGGTTTTATGATAAAGTAAATAAAGTAAATAGGACTTTTCTTGCCCCTTGGTCGAATCCCCGTTAAGGAATAAGACTCCGAATTTCATATTTAACTCCAACGAGTGACGACCGTTACTTCCCTTCGCCATATATATATATATACAGAGAGGATTTTTTATCAGTAAACATTTCCCCTATGTATACCGATAAAATACGCGAGTCAAAAGCATTGAACCGACTGTTTTATATTGTGTTATAGGCAAACAAACACACACATGTCAAATCAGTCAATTGTGTTAAATGTCAAATTGTGTGAAATATTTAAAAATGTATACAAACGCATTGATTATTATTAACAGGTTTTAATAACATTATTTAAAACAAAAAGAGTGAACAATAATAATAAACAAGAAATAAATAATCACAACAAATGTTCGAAATGACCACCACACACTGCAAGACAATAACTCAAACGATCGCGAAAACCATAAACCGCGTTTCGAATAAAATCAGGGTTCAGTTCGTTGCATTGATTGGTTATGCGATTTTTTAACTCTTCGACATTGCCCATTTGAATATTGTCATACACACAAGATTTTAAATGCCCCCAAAGGAAAAAATCATTCGGTGACAAATCTGGAGACCGTGGTGCCCAAGGTATAGGACCGTACCTTCCTATCCAACGACCTGGAAACTTTTCATTCAAAAAGTTTCTAACAGCCATTGTGGAATGCGGAGGGGCTCCATCCAATTGAATCCACGGTAGTGGAATATTTACCCGTTCGAGGTCTGGAACAATTCTATTCCTTAGCATTTCCAAGAATGTGTTCGATGTAAGGTTCCCATCAATAAAATACGGACCGATAATTTTTGTCCCAATCAGTCCAATCCTCACATTAACTTTTTGCTTGCACTGTATACGTGTTAAAGTTTGTACATGGTGGTTAGAATGGGACTAATATCTAAGGAGCGATGAGGAAGAAAGTTAGTAGGATAAAATATTGAAAAAATAAGAACAATACCTGAAATTTTGGGAACCATTTAAAGTGAAAGTTGATTCATCCATAAAAAGTATTTTTTGTAAAATGGATTCTTGATTATTGATGAGATTAAATAATGTTTCACACATCTCCGTTCTTTTCTCCTTATCTTCTTCAAAAAATTGTTGATGGTTCCCAAATTTATAAGGTTTGTATTTAAATTCTTTCAATGTTTTCAGTACCGAGCTTTTCGATATTTTAAAAAAATTCGCAATTACTTGTGACGAGGCTGTTGGATTTTCCTCGACAAAACACAAAATATTTAATTTAACATCCTCAGTTAACACATGACTTATTCTGTTGCGTCTTTTATGAGAACGCGTGATGCACCCTTCCGAAGAAAATCTTCTAATTGTTTTTTGATTAGTCCTAATGGAAGGAATCGGCCGTTCGGGATACTTCGTTGAAAAAAGGTCTCGAACTCCTCTAATACTGTTCGAATTGTAATACATTGTTACGAATTCGATTCTTTCTTCATTTGTATACATTTTTAAAATATTTCACACAATTTGACATTTAACACAATTGACTGATTTGACATGTGTGTGTTTGTTTGCCTATAACACATATAAAACAATCGGTTCAATGCTTTTGACTCGCGTATTTTATCGGTATACATAGGGGAAATGTTTACTGATAAACAATCCTCTCTGTATATATATATATATATATATATATATATATATATATATATATATATATATATATATATATATAGTGAAGTGTGAGGTGTAACGGGAGAAAGGTCCAGAATTTCGATATAGTCCGCAGGGAGCAATAAACCAGATGTAGTGTGTGCTCAGTCACTATATTTCGCTATAAGTAGCCAACGTTTCGCGTAAAACATTTACGCATCATCAGGGCCTAAAATTAAATGTTACAATAAATTTTAGTGAGGAGTGAAATGATCAAAATTGAGAAAAATGTTACAAAGTAAAAGCTGAAGGCAATGAACAAGAAAACAAAAGAGGTTAAACTTACTAGTAAACGATTAAAATAATGATGTCCTGCGGTGCGTGAGGCGACCGCGTGGTGAAGAGGTTAAGAAGATCGTCATGGTGATCGTGTGTAGAGGCGTTAAAATTTAAAAATACAAAAGCACATCGCAAATAACATGTGCGCGTAACTTAATAGGGGCGCAACAAACCACTTAAATCAGAAAATACACAGTGGATGAACAGATTAAAAGCACAGTCGGCAGGTGTAAAATTGACGGTGCAAAATGGCGTTCAACAAGTACAACACTGTTGTGGTTCGATCCGGTGGAATTTCGCGGTGGGAAAAGGAGATGGGCGGGGCAACGTCTATCGAGGCCGGAGATGTTGGTGGGAAATAGTGTACGAAAAAGCGCGGCAAAGACTGTTTTCCTTTCCCCATCCAAACCGTCGAGCGAAACCGACAACGGTCAAGATGGGAGAAGGAGAACAACCCCTGACTCGAGTACCAAAAAAGTAATGTAGTCGCAATACTACAACGGTACACAGGCCCTGACCCAGTGCGAAACTGAAAACCGTCACATTATGTCGATGTGCTATCCGGGAAAGAAAAGAAAAAACAAATTTAAAAAAGGGGAGAAAACTTTAGAGAAAATAGAATATATAAAAATCGGGCGCTATGGGATGTACGGGAATGCAAATGAGCAAGGGGAGGAAACCATTATAAGTACTGAAGGCACAATAATGGGTGAAACAACAAACTGTACGTATCAAAAAAAATTAAATTATATTAAATGTAAGAGAATGGGGTGAAAATTGAACAATACTAAATGATCTCTCACAGGAGTGTCAAACACACAAGAGAAAGGGGGAAAACAGAAAAACAAAACAAACAACAAGACAGTGTAAGGGAGGAAAGGACTGAGATATGGTGGAATTGGTCTAATGGGACGGGGAGGCTAGGGACAAAAGGTTACTGTAAATTATGCTAAGGCCCTCGATGTCCTTCTTGAAATTCATTGGTTTTCCTTGTGCTTGTATGTAACACATTTCAAGGAAGTTCCTTTTGAAGGAATTCTGTTCTGTGCACAGAATTTTGGCATTTTTATAGTCTGGTATGTGATCAGTGTCATTACAATGAACACTGAGACCAGTGGATCGTGGTTTATGCCTGACGTCGCTCTTGTGAAGGGCCAAGCGTTTACTTAGTTTTTGGCCAGTTTGGCCAGTGTAAACGAGGTCACAGTGTTGGCATTTAATAGCATAAACAACGTCGTGTTTGTAACCAACGGGAATAGGATCTTTGAGACGGGAGAAAAAGAGGAGTTTAAGGGTGTTGACATTGCTGTGGGCGATCATCAAATTCGGGGCAACTGAACGGAAAATGTAGGTAAGTTGTTGGGATAACCCATCAACATAGGGCAGCTTACGATAAGCAATTCGGTCTGAGCCTGTCACATCGTTGGACGGAATATTGACTACACGCGCTTCAACGGCACGACTAGGTGTGCGAAACAACAATCTCTTCAACAGCTCCGGCGGATAAAGGGTTTTTCAGGATCTGGAATAATTTGCTGATGTTAGGGGCATGGAAAGAGGGATGGGTGATCCGCACAATTCTGGACTTAAGTGCCACAACTGTGTTGTACTTACCTACATTTTCCGTTCAGTTGCCCCGAATTTGATGATCGCCCACAGCAATGTCAACACCCTTAAACTCCTCTTTTTCTCCCGTCTCAAAGATCCTATTCCCGTTGGTTACAAACACGACGTTGTTTATGCTATTAAATGCCAACACTGTGACCTCGTTTACACTGGCCAAACTGGCCAAAAACTAAGTAAACGCTTGGCCCTTCACAAGAGCGACGTCAGGCATAAACCACGATCCACTGGTCTCAGTGTTCATTGTAATGACACTGATCACATACCAGACTATAAAAATGCCAAAATTCTGTGCACAGAACAGAATTCCTTCAAAAGGAACTTCCTTGAAATGTGTTACATACAAGCACAAGGAAAACCAATGAATTTCAAGAAGGACATCGAGGGCCTTAGCATAATTTACAATAACCTTTTGTCCCTAGCCTCCCCGTCCCATTAGACCAATTCCACCATATCTCAGTCCTTTCCTCCCTTACACTGTCTTGTTGTTTGTTTTGTTTTTCTGTTTTCCCCCTTTCTCTTGTGTGTTTGACACTCCTGTGAGAGATCATTTAGTATTGTTCAATTTTCACCCCATTCTCTTACATTTAATATAATTTAATTTTTTTTGATACGTACAGTTTGTTGTTTCACCCATTATTGTGCCTTCAGTACTTATAATGGTTTCCTCCCCTTGCTCATTTGCATTCCCGTACATCCCATAGCGCCCGATTTTTATATATTCTATTTTCTCTAAAGTTTTCTCCCCTTTTTTAAATTTGTTTTTTCTTTTCTTTCCCGGATAGCACATCGACATAATGTGACGGTTTTCAGTTTCGCACTGGGTCAGGGCCTGTGTACCGTTGTAGTATTGCGACTACATTACGTTTTTGGTACTCAAGTCAGGGGTTGTTCTCCTTCTCCCATCTTGACCGTTGTCGGTTTCGCTCGACGGTTTGGATGGGGAAAGGAAAACAGTCTTTGCCGCGCTTTTTCGTACACTATTTCCCACCAACATCTCCGGCCTCGATAGACGTTGCCCCGCCCATCTCCTTTTCCCACCGCGAAATTCCACCGGATCGAACCACAACAGTGTTGTACTTGTTGAACGCCATTTTGCACCGTCAATTTTACACCTGCCGACTGTGCTTTTAATCTGTTCATCCACTGTGTATTTTCTGATTTAAGTGGTTTGTTGCGCCCCTATTAAGTTACGCGCACATGTTATTTGCGATGTGCTTTTGTATTTTTAAATTTTAACGCCTCTACACACGATCACCATGACGATCTTCTTAACCTCTTCACCACGCGGTCGCCTCACGCACCGCAGGACATCATTATTTTAATCGTTTACTAGTAAGTTTAACCTCTTTTGTTTTCTTGTTCATTGCCTTCAGCTTTTACTTTGTAAAATTTTTCTCAATTTTGATCATTTCACTCCTCACTAAAATTTATTGTAACATTTAATTTTAGGCCCTGATGATGCGTAAATGTTTTACGCGAAACGTTGGCTACTTATAGCGAAATATAGTGACTGAGCACACACTACATCTGGTTTATTGCTCCCTGCGGACTATATCGAAATTCTGGACCTTTCTCCCGTTACACCTCACACTTCACTACATAGCAGCGTCCGTTACTTCTTGCCGTTTTATATATATATATATATATATATATATACAGGCTGTCAATTTAAAAACTTTCAATGCGAATATCTGTGAAACTAAAAGAGTTAGAAAAACGCAATTTGTTACAAATGTTATACAGGTAGGGGGAACTAGAACCACCATATTTTGGTTATGGGGTGAGTGACCCCTTGGGCCCCATTCACCCTAACCCCAAAATTTTAAATGGCAACACCCCTTTTGCGATTCCTTAAATTAAACGTTTTTTTGAGTAGTATTCACCAGCACAAGATTTTTTTTTTAATTTAATACAGGGCCGAACAAAAAAGTATAATTAAAATAAATTCTGTTTCTATGAATTGCTATTTTATTTAATTGGATTCTTATAATTCATTCCATTTTGGGCTTCAAAAAAGGATAATAAAGGTTTTGCTCCAAATACTCGAAGCAGTGGGTCAGGTTTCAACAAATAACAATCACCTATTTCAGTCAGGTGTCTAAATCGCAATTCTTTCAGCCATACTGTAAACCATGTCTAATACCGGATAAAGAAGAAAATTAAATAGTGAATTCGTCTGAAATTATTTCACTTCGATCGTTTTTTAATCTGATGTACAATCTAACACACCTGAAAACAATTGATTGTTATTTGTTGAAACCTGACCCACTGGTTCGAGTATTTGGAGAAAAAAAAATTATTATCCTCTTTTGTAGCCCAAAATGGAATGCATTATAAGAATCTAATTAAATAAAATAGCAATTCATAGAATCAGATTTTTTTTAATTTATGCTTTTTGTTCGGCCCTGTATTATATTTTAAAAACATTCTTGTACTGGTGAATACTACTCGAAAAAAGGTTTAATTTAAGGGGTGATGCCATTTAAAATTTCAAGGTTAGAGTGAATGGGACCCAAGGGGTCACTCACCCCATAACCAAAATATAGTGGTTCCAGTTAGCCCTACCTGTATAACATTTGTACCAAATTGCGCTTTTCTAACTCCTTTATTTTCAGAGATAATCGCATTGAAAGTTTTCAAATTGACACCCTGTATATATATATATATATATTATATATATATATATATATATATATATATATATATATATATACGGAAAATTTTCCATCGATATAGGTCTTTCGACTTTTCCAATAATGCGTGCATTGCCAGCCAGAGTGCGAAAATCGTGACCGTATATGCATTTTAGCGTTTTTCTCAATTTTTTTTTTAAATTAATTGCACTATTTTATTTTCCACGTCCTCTAACAGAAAAACGGGTAATTACAGAATTATTAAAATGACCCACATCAATTTAAAATATTCCGCTCTACAACTCTTAAACGAAGCAATTTTGCCCAAAATGCATAGTTTTCGCTAAAAATGCAAAAAACCCTTGAACAACGCAAAAATGGATACATACATTTTCAATTTGCATTTTTAGGGAAAACTATGCATTTTTGGCAAAAATTGCTTCTATTAAGAGTTGTAGAATGGAACATTTTAAATCGACATTGGCCATTTTAATTTCCCTATAATTTCCCATTTTTTCTGCTGGAGGGTGTGGGAAATAAAGTATAGTGCAATTTATTAATAAAAAAATTGAAAAGAAAACGCTAAAATGCATATATGGTCCCGATTTTGTGCGCTCTCGCGGGCAATGCACGAATTATCTTAAAAGTTGAAAGAAGTATGTCGATTGCAAATTTTTCGCCCTATAACTTTGGTCTCTTATAATTTTTCCTGAAAATGCATAGTTTTGGCTGAAAATCCAAAAATCAGCAGATGGTGGCAAAAGAAATATGTTTTTATTGATAAATCTCAAGAATCCTTAATAATTTGTTATACAAACTGTATATCATTAGAAAGCTTATTAAAAATGCAATAGATTGGTGGCAACTTATATAGGGTGTTCCATTAGAAAAAAAATAATTATCTATTGTTTTGCGTATGTTGACACCCTGTATAGCACTATGAATCAGAGAGAACCAAAGCTAATGTGTATTATTCTTTATGATGTGGGAAATTTTCTACTGTATAAATAATGATGCTATGTTTGCTAGGAACGCTTCTGCAATGTTTTCATTGTGTACATGTTTTTGCCACAAATTTGCCCATAACTAACCAACCGTCCATAATAGACCCATACCATCTAATACTATTTTTATCAGCTTCTCAAGAGGGTTGAAGATAAAGTATAAAATATAGGGTGTTCCATTAAAAAAAAAACATAACTTTGTTCGGTACAAAAACAAACATATTTTTAAAATATGTAGAATAAGTGTGGGTACCAGTTCAATAAAACTAGAAGTCGATATCTCAAATAGCAAATAAGTTATGGGGCTTTTACAGATCCCTGGGTCACCCGGTATATATAAATATATATATATATATATATATATATATATATATATATATATATATATACATATATATACAAGTTAACTTTTGATTTCGCACTTTAGAGTTTTTAAAAACAATTTTATTTATTAATTATTACATTAAAAGTGAATGATTATATAAAAACGAATATTCATATCGGAATAACCACTACATAGTTTGAATGCTAAAATATGAATGAATATAATAATAAAATAAAACCTTTTTATACAAACTAAATCTACAAGCTAAGCTAATTGACATCTGGCACATGATGTCACCTAATCTACGCATTAATATTAAATATACATTTCCTATAAATAAAACCTATTATAATTAAACAATCAAATGTCTATTGTGGCCGCCAGGTTACACCTTCCCCCTCAGATTCGACTTATCCCAGAAAGCGAATTATTATCTTGAAGGAGGATTGCTACTCTTCTTCTTCTTCTTAATTGTTTATATATTGAAATCACTATAACTATTATCACGAAACATAAAGTAGAAGTGTCCATGCACTAGGTTTGAAGGGTACGAATGTTTCTGGCACAATTGGAATTGGGGAGAACACTGGAACATCCTCTAGTTTAAGACTTTTAAATTGAATAGTAAAATTGTTTATCTTATCATTGTCTACTTTGAGTTCGGTTGCACTCACTAACACCGGAGTTCCGTTCATTGTTTCTATTTTGGGCACTTTGTAGTTTTTGTAGATAAGATCACACTTATCTGGTTGAATGAGGAAGACCCCTTCTAGATCCTTCGTTTCTTCTTTTCCAGGACATATAATTTTTATTCTTTATTTCTTGATAAAAACAGCTAAGAATTGGTTTGTAAATGGTACTTTTTCCAAATGATTTTGTTGAATGTCTAATTTTGTATATTTACAATTTTTAGTGGTTCCGTTAATTAATATCTCTGTTTAACAATCCGCTTTATAGTTCAATATTAAACTATCACTGCATTGAAACTGTTTATTATTACTTAAGCACATTTCTCTTAGAGGCCATGTCTTTGAATCAAATTTTGATTTAAGTAAAATTTTTATATTTGGAATTATCGTTACGTATTTTGATTCAAATTTAAAAGGTTTTGGATATATAGAATATAAATCAAATGAATGTTCATAATTAATAGGCAGAGACAAGAAGTAATAAACTTTCGACTCCTTAATTTTACAATTAACTGTTATTACAGATTCAAAATCTAAAATGTTTTCTAATTTCAATTCGAAAGGTAGTTCTTCATTGTAGTGAACAGAAATTCTTTGTATTTCCTCAAATAAATCTTGAGGTCTAATTATATCAGGACTCAATGTTTTTAATTTACAAAAAGTTAATGAGTTAATAATTTCTTGTAGTATATTTCCTATTACACCTAAAAGTAGTATAAGTTGATTATATAAGTCTTTTACAACCAGAACATGTTGATGATCGACCTCTGTCTTATATATTGCTTGTAATTGCATAATTCTGGCTTTTAATAAGTTTTGGTTATGTGCGATATCTTGAACTGTATTATTAAAATTTTGAATAATCTTATTATTAGTGCTATAGCCAAATTTTAATTGATTCTGACAATTATTTCGATTATTAGCTAAGTGTTTCAGGATTTCGTTAATTCTCTTTTTATCTTGAGCATTACCACTAATTGTTTTAATAATAGTACCCAAACCATCAATCAAACCTCTCTTTACACGTTTTGATTTAGAATTTAGTTGTATTGTTTTAATTTTATTACTTATATCTTTCCAAGAATAATTTAATAATTTTTCGTAATTCTGGAAGTAATTTTTAAATTTAGATATATTACTCGTAGTATCTTTCAAAAACTCATACTGGTAATTTAATTTTTTAATTTCTTCGTAAACAGGACTTACATCATAATGATGTACCAATACATGTTTTGTTCTTTCCAATTTTGCTAAACCTAATTTTATAGGTAACAGTCCCGTATTTTCCGTAAAATTCCTTATTTCAAAAGCGATCACTGGAGTGATGAGTAGTAACCTGGAATTGATTAATTATTTTATTAAAATGACTCAAATGAAGTACTAGGCTCTGAATTATCAAATTTAATTGCACCAAGATAAATAATTATTTGCAAATGAGAGTTTTGGAATATATAATTCAACATAGCTTTTACTGTTTCATAATTTAGTTTGTCCAAGCCACATCCTAATTTGGGAACTGCCAATTTAGTTATTTGTTTATCTAAACAACATTGTCTTAAATTGATTAAAGTTTTAAATAAACATTCTAAGGTAGGTTTATCATCAAAATTTTCTTTTGTTATCAAATATAAGATATATCTATTGTCTTCTTTAATATGGCAAAGAGAATATAGTTGAGGATTTTGTTTCAACAATTCTCTTACTCTACCAAATCTGATTTTAAAATTCTCTCGCTATACCGGCACCCATTTTTAAATCTTTGCTAACACAAAGAGCAAGTGAATAATCCAATGGAGCATGGAATAAATCTTCATTAACTTCTATTACGTTTTAATTTTCAATAATTTTCTTTTTATTATAATTATTCATACAAATTCTAAAATCTAAGATATTTTCAAAATTTACTTTCTTTACCCTTGGTCTTTTTATATTAGATAAATGAATTTTACCTACTTGGTTACGATGACTAATATCAATTTCTGCTGTTTTATGATCAACTCTTATACTCTTAACTTTTTCTTTTTTATATTTATTTTTTGTTTTGGCCTGCTTCTGTTTATTTTGAATAAATATATTTTCAGGTATTTGAGGAATTTCCTCTCGAGTTACATTTTGTCTATCAATAGCTCTAGTTTTATTTTCACTTATTGTTTCATTAATTTTCCCGTATAGTAATTTTACTTTTTCTTTGTGCATTTGAACATAATTATATTATGGGCCCTCCCCATGTCGTGTATCGTTTAGGAGGTTCGTGTAAATAGTGCTCAACCCTTTTATGTCCATCTTCGCATTCAAGGGTTGCTGCTCATTATTGATGTGGCACATTTCCAGGAATAATATCTTTTTTAGGTTCTTTTCTGTGTCCAGGATTTCAACTGACCCATAATCAACGGTATGTTTCATTGCTTGAATATGTGTTGCCAATGCACAGGAGCCTTTTTTCGATTTTGCGTCACTTTTGTGTTGTACTAGTCTTGATTTTAATGGTTGTAACGTTTGCCCAATATATGTGAGATTACACAACCCTACTAACGGTAAACAAACTGTTTAGCCATACGAAAGACAAGGTCCCTATGAACATGAGATCGGACGTAATTTATAAAATTCCATGCGAAGGGTGTAATCTCACATATATTTTTTTAAATTTTTTATAATTTTTTAATCTAATTTTATTAATTGACAATATTTTAACAGCATTACAACCATCCACTTACATTAATGAATTTTAACAATAGTAACAAATTTTAAAGTGTTTATGTTCCTGTTTCGATGCCCAGTTGTCGGATGTATAATTTAAACATGACCGACAAAATTAGAATACACTAACCTCGAATTCCTGTAAGTAAATTTTAAAATGTATTCTGTTTATTTAAATTTTATCGTTAATTTTACCTGTACTGACGTCATAATGTTGTAGCGCCCTGAAGAAGGGAGAATAGTCTCCCGAAATTATGGAAGTATGGAATAAAGAGTATTCAGTGTTGATAATTGCTTTCCGACCGCAACACCCAATAAACTACTACAAATATAAATCACGGTCACTAAATTCAGAACCATATATATATATATATATATATATATATATATATATATATATATATATATATATATATATATATATATATATATATATATACCGGGTGACCCAGGGATCTGTAAAAGCCCCATAACTTATTTGCTATTTGAGATATCGACTTCTAGTTTTCTTAAACTGGTACCCACACTTATTCTACATATTTTAAAAATATGTGTGTTTTTGTACAGGGTGTCCCAATATACATAACAGAACAAAGTTATGTTTTTTTAAATGGAACACCCTATATTTTATACTTTATTTTCAACCCTCTTGAGAAGCTGATAAAAATAGTATAAGATAGTATGGGTCTATTATGGACGGTTGGTTAGTTATGGGCAAATTTATGGCAAAAACATGTACACATTGAAAACATTGCAGAAGCGTTCCTAGCAAAGATAGCATCATTATTTATACACTAGAAAATTTCCCACATCATAAAGAATAATACACATCTACTTTGGTTCTCTTTTATTCATAGTGCTATACAGGGTGTCAACATACGCAAAACAATGGACAACTATATTTTTCAAATGGAACACCCTATATAAGTTGCCACCAATCTATGGCATTTTTAATAAGCTTTCTAATGATATACAGTTTATATAACAAAATATTAAGGATTCTTGAGATTTATCAATAAAAACATATTTCTTTTGTCACCTTCTGCAAATTTTTGGATTTTCAGCCAAAACTATGCATTTTCAGGAAAAATTATAAGAGACCAAAGTTGTAGAGCGAAAAATTATAGGTCTTTCAACTTCTAAGATAATGCGTGCATTGCCCGCCAGAGCGCGCAAAATCGTGACCGTATGTGCATTTTAGCGTTTTCTTTTCAAATTTTATATTCATAAATTGCACTATACTTTATTTTCCGCACCCTCTAGCGAAAAAACGGGAAATTATAGGGAAATAAACTGGCCCATATCGATTGAAAATGTTCCGCTCTAGAACTCTTAATAGAAGCAATTTTTGCCAAAAATGCATAGTTTTCCCTAAAAATGCAAATTGAAAATGTATGTATCAATTTTTGCGTTTTTCAATGGTTTTTTGCATTTTTAGCGAAAACTATGCATTTTGGGCAAAAATTGCTTCTTTTAAAAGTTGTAGAGCGGAATATTTTCAGTCGCTGTAGGTCATTTGAATAATTCTATAATTACCCGTTTTTCTGCTAGAGGACGTGGAAAATAAAGTATAGTGCAATTAATTAACAAAAAATTTGAGAAAAGCGCTAAAATGCATATACGGTCACGATTTTGCGCACTCTGGCGGACAATGCACGCATTATTGGAAAAGTCGAAAGACCTATATCGATCGAAAATTTTCCCATCTACAACTTTGGTCTCTTATTATTTTTTCAGAAAATGCATAGTTTTGGCCGAAAATCCAAAAATGAGCAGTAGGTGACAAAAGAAAAATGTTTTTTATGGATAAATCTCAAGAATCCTTAATATTTTATTATACAAATTGTACATCATTGGAAAGCTTATTAAAAATTCCATGTATTGGTAGCAAGATATATAGGGTATTCCATTTGAAAAAAAATACTTATCCAATATTTTGCGTATGTTGACATCCTGTATAGCAGTATGAACAAAAAAGAACCAAAGCCGATTTGTATTATTCTTCATGATGTGGAAAATTCTTTAATGTATAAAAAATGACGCTAGCTTTGCTAGGAGCGCTTCTGCAATTTTTTCAATGTGTCCTTGTTTTTGCCACAAATTTGCCCATAACTAACCAATCGTCCATAATAGACCCATACTATCTTATACTATTTTTATCAGCTTCTCAAGAGGGTTGAAAATAAAGTATAAAATATAGGGTGTTCCATTTAAAAAAAACATAACTTTGTTCTGTTATGTATATTGGGACACCCTGTACAAAAACACACATATTTTTAAAATATGTAGAATAAGTGTGGGTACCAGTTCAAGAAAACTAGAAGTCGATATCTCAAATAGCAAATAAGTTATGGGGCTTTTACAGATCCCTGGGTCACCCGGTATATATATATATATATATATATATATATATATATATATATATGCTGGAAGGAAGCAACGGTCGTACTTGTTGGGAATAGTAACAAATTTTTTCGAAGAAAAGTCCTCGTATCAGGGAATCCGACTAAAAAGGGTGTTAATAAGTCATCTATTTATCATATACTAAGCTTTCGCAAATCTTTATTTGCTTCATCTGGGTGACGCTACAATTAATAAAAGTATAATTAGCGTAAAAAAAGGTGAAAGGTTATGTGCGAACATGTGCTGAAGGCTGAAAAGTGATTACTTACATGTAAGATTAAAAATAAACTACCGCACTTAATGAACTAAACGTGGCCATGAATGATGAACAAGTTACACATTAAAAACTTTCCACAGGACGTGGATGTTAACAGATTAAAACGATTTAAAATTCACATGGAGGACGATAAACACGGGTAAACATCGTCGGCCATCTTATTGAACAATGACTGCATGGTAGATGGGATAGGTTAAATTGCAGTTGTATTACCAACGTACATCTGAAAAAGTGGTGGGGAGACCCACAGAACACATACCTTTAGAAATGAAACCTGCATGTTAAATTTCGGAAACACGATTTTTGGCGCCGCCTGGTGTCGGGGTGGCAAATTACTACGATTTCCGCGCCAAAATTTAAAAATGTTATACTCGTCTCACGATATATTTCAATGTAATAACACTAAAAATATAATCAATTATGTTTTTTGAGCACATAATTGATTATACTTTTAGATAGTACATAAATGAAGAAGTTACTGGTTTTGGTAAAATAAAAAAGAGTGGATTTCACAAAATAAAAATAAAAATAGGCCTATATGGAAAAAATATATTTAACAGAATAATTATATACATTATTATTAACAAAATTATCAAATATAAAAATATCACAACAATCGGGTGTTAGGGTCTAGTCCAGGTGCAATGTTCCATCAGGTCTCTTCGTTCTTCTTAGGATATTTCTTTCAGGCGTCGTAACAGGTCAGTTGTTTGCTCGTATCCAGGATTCATGACATTAAAATAGTTAAAAAGTAAATTAGTGTAGTTATATTGTCTTACTTCTTGGTGTCGGAACAGCATTGCAATTCAATTTTTTGCAGAAATGATTAACAAAATGTTTATGAATAAAATGATCTTCACATGAATGAAAATTTAAACATTGAAGACTGTTCAATATCACAAATGGTTTTCAATGTTTTAAGATATTCTTCATTTTTGGGAAATTTATAGAAATGTTTATTTTTGTAGTCGACATTAATTATTGGTATCGGAAAAGAAAGAATTTTGACATTCTGGATATTTACAAGAATATTTAATACGGCCATTTGATGTTTCCATTACTAATAAATACAATTGACGAGTTTATAAGACAGAATATATAATAACTTACCTTCAAACATGAATAGCTAGCACTTACAGCACTATTGAGGTTAGTTGATAAAAATGGTGAGACTCATTAAGCGTTGCCGCATATACATCGAAGTATAAAATATACAATGCGCATGATTATATTTAATAAACAGTAATATTATATTTTCATGAGTTATTATGACAAATATAAGCGATAATGAGTCTAATGTTTAAAACATAATTTTAATTGTTAAAATTATTACTTTGTAGTGAAATTTAAAGATTATTAAAAACGGTAATCCCCATAATAAGATCTTTGATAAATCTGGCAACATCGAGGGAACCACCTTTGGAAAAGCGGCAAATTTGAAATTCCCCTCGCCCCACTGTCCTGGGGTGGCCCACATACTTTCGTGTTGCCGATATTCGTATCTCGGCTTCATCCTCGTGGGGAGACCGCTGGTACCAATCGTATTTACTGTCCGCTGATGGCGGGTAAATTCAAATATTCGGTGGGTGACCTATATTGGTATTAAGCGCAGAGAAGCTGCCAATTTAACCTATTTACAACAGTCGATTATGATATTAATAATGACGTGAATCATCATAATATCATAATTAAATGTAGTGGTTAATGATTAATAGATGTGTGGTGACCGCCTGGGTCATGGAACGGAGAAATGGAAACGAGGATCACGGGTAGCCCGGAAAAACGCGGTTACCAGGGAGGCGAGAAAAACAATAAATAAAAAAAAGAAGAATTTTGCTGGAATACAGAAAACACACTCATTTTTGTAATTCCTACCAAAAATAAAGTAATCACCTTATTCGTCGACCTGCCTCTCTTTTTGAAGTTAAATTATATTGTATCAAGTCGATAACGACTGATCTACAAGTGTTGAATTGTTGGACCAACGAGAATCATCAACCACAACAGCTAGTTCACATGACGTGATCCTTCAATTACAACATCTGGTGACCCCGACAGAAGACGCCCGAGAGCCACTGAGCGACACCTTCCAAACTCCACGAAAAACGCCGCGCGGAGCCCCACTGTCATTTTTGACGTTTGACGCTGTACAACCGACGCCGTTGGAACCACACACCCGACGTCGACCGTCCCACGTCCAGCCTCCGCCCACCGACGTCCTCAACCCGTTTTTCTGTTCCGTGCTCCAGGTGATTGCTAACCATTTCTCCGTTTCCCTCACTTTTCCTCTATCCTATATTCTCTCACACATACACGCACATTTTCACACAAATCCATGGAGGATCAGATGGAAACGACCGTCAATACATTTAATTATAAACTTCCGGTCTATTCAAAATTTGACCCCACGATATGGTTTATTCAAGTAGAATCCACCTTTCGGAATAACCGCATTACCAACTCGTTGCGCAAATTCCACGATGTGGTCTCGGCACTTCCAGCCGAAGTAGCTTTGGACGTCCGTGAAATGTTAGTGAATCCCCCGGAAATTCTTCCGTATGAAACACTTAAGACGGAAATTATCAGACGTACCTCTATCTCAGACAAAAAAAGGATGCAGCAACTCCTTTCTAAGGAAACATTGGGTAATCAAACACCATCCCAGTTGCTTAGGAGGTTGCAGCATCTTTTGGGAGATACTGCCATCGACGACGGCCTCTTACGAGAAATTTTTGTTAGCCGCCTCCCAACAGATGTGCAGCGCATCTTGATTTCCGCAAACACGACTCACCTGGCTACGCTCGCCGACATGGCAGATCAAATTCTAGAGATATCAGGCGCTCATAACATCTGCGCAGTATCTTCCACTCCGACAGCGGTACCAGCAATTCCGGTCGACCGACAAATTCTGCTGCTGCAACAACAAGTTGCCACTTTGGCTACCAAAGTAGCACAACTTGAAATATCTGTTTCACGCCAAACACGCAGCAGAAGTCGGTCTAAGTCAGCCAACCGACAACCGGAAAACAGGTATTGCTGGTACCACCGTAAGTTCACGGGTAAAGCCACCAAATGTGTACCTCCGTGCGAGTGGGGAAACGGGCAGCTGCAGGGCTAATGTCGGCCTATTGTCCTGCTAGCGCTCCAGGTCAGCTATACTTTGTTCGCGACACAAATTCAGGTATCAAATTTTTAATTGACACGGGTGCCCAAATTAGCATTTTGGCGGTAGATCAAAATTATGCCAACACTCATCACCGCGCTAAATTTTTCTTAACAACGGTGAATGGGAATTCAATACCCACGTTCGGTCAAACAAAATTAAACATTAATATCGGCCTGGATGTAAATTTTACATGGCACTTTGTTCTTGCACAAGTGAACCATTCCATTCTGGGCGCCGACTTTCTCAGGCATTTCAACATCACTGTTGATATTGCCCATAATAAATTATTGAGAAATGCTTTCGGCCCATCAGAACTAAATTCATTGCTGATTCAAAATTCACCTTATTCAAAATTACTTCAGCAATTTCCTGGCCTAACAACCCCATTTGACCTTACAGAACCCGTGAAGCATGATGTTGTGCATCACATCACGACCACGGGTCCCCCTGTTTTTGCTAAGCCCCGCAGGTTGCCACCACAAAAGTACCAGGCGGCTAGGAACGAGTTTGACAAACTCATCAAACTCGGTTTCCTACGGCCTTCGGCAAGTCCCTGGGCTGCGCCATTGCACTTGGTTACAAAACCAGACGGTACTTGGCGTCCCTGCGGAGATTACCGTGGCTTAAACAGGGTAACAACTCCAGACCGGTATCCCTTGCCTCTTCTTCACGATTTCGCAAATAACTGTTGTGGTTGCACGTTATTTTCTAAAATCGATTTGGTCAAGGCATACCACCAAATTCCAATTCATCCTCCTGATATACCGAAAACGGCAATCACAACACCTTTCGGACTATTCGAATACACCAGGATGAGTTTTGGCCTAAGAAACGCCGCTCAAACCTTTCAAAGGTTTATGGATTCGGTTTTACGCGGACTACCATTTTGTTTCGCGTACATTGACGACATACTCGTCTTCAGCAAAGACGAACGCGAACATGATCGTCACCTTTTCCAAATTTTTGAGCGGTTGACATCATTTGGTATTAAAATTAACCCTGAAAAATGCGTTTTCGGCCAACCTAAATTGAGCTTCTTAGGACACAGCATTAGTGGTGAAGGGATAAAACCTCTGCAGTGCAAGGTGGATGCCATCTTGTCTTTCCCTCAACCCGCTGACCTAAAAGCACTTCAACGTTTCCTCGGCATGATTAATTTTTATCACCGTTTCGTAAAATCATGCTCGAGCATATTGTCACCGCTAAATCAACTTGCTGCAACAACTCCACGCAACAAACCAGTGATCTGGAATCAATCTGCATTGCACGCGTTTTCGGCAGCTAAGGCCGCCTTGGCCAACTCTGCCATGCTCGCGCTTCCAGATCCTGTTGCGGAGTTAAGCATAATGGTAGACGCAAGCTCCTCCTCTGCTGGTGCGGTTTTGCAGCAGAAGGATAAATTTGGCGTTCAACAACCGCTATATTTCTTTTCAAAATCTTTCACTCCGACAGAACGCAAATACAGCACGTTCGGCCGTGAATTGTTAGCCGTATATTTGGCAATTAAAAAGTTCAAATATTATCTCGAAGGTAGAGAATTTACTGTCTTTACAGACCATAAACCTTTGATATCTGCTATCTGTTCTCACTCAGATCGTTTTTCAGGACGAGAGCACAGACATTTGAACTACATCGGACAATTCACCACTGACATCAGGCACATCCCTGGAAAGGACAACAATGTGGCTGACACACTGTCGCGAGTCGAAATTAATGCTTTAGACCTCAACCAACTGGAAAAATTACAATCTGAAGATGTGGAACTCAAATCCCTTCTGGGTAGTGGCACTACAGCACTCAAACTGGAACAGTTCATTCCGGCCGGCTCCAACACGTCCATCTACGTAGACACGTCTCTAGCTGCACGACGACCCTATGTTCCTCCTGCAATGCGTCAGGAAGTTCTTTGTTCGCTTCACGAACTTACACATCCGGGTACTCGTGCAATGAGACGTCTCGTAGCAGCACGGTACGTGTGGCCGCGGATGAACCATGACATTGCACTTTTCGTCAAGTCCTGTTTGAAGTGCCAGAAGAACAAAATTCATCGCCACACTGTGTCACCCATTGTGAAATTTCCAGACCCGGATGACCGATTCACCGACATCCACATCGACATAATCGGCCCTTTGCCTATTTGTGACAATTTCAGATACCTTCTGGTCTGCATTGATCGCTTTACGCGTTGGCCAGAAGTAATTCCTCTTACCGAAATTACTGCGGATTCCGTTGCACGAGCATTTCTGAGTGGTTGGATTGCACGTTTTGGAACTCCATCTACGGTCATTACTGACCGAGGTCGACAGTTCCAGTCCAACACTTGGAAGGAATTCTGCAGGACTTTTGGTATACAACACAAATCCACAACCGCCTACCATCCGCAATGTAACGGCCTGGTAGAGCGGCTCAATCGCCAAATAAAAGACTCAATCCGAATGAGCAACGATTCTAAGAACTGGGTAACCCAACTCCCTTTAATTCTCCTAGGGCTCCGGACAGTCTTCAAATCATCTCTTTTGGCAACGACTGCAGAGTTCGTCTACGGCAAGACATTACGCTTGCCGGGCGATTTCATATTTCCAAATTCCGCGCGTAAAAAAATTCCTTCTGGTTCAAAATTTCTCGACGACCTGAGGGACAATATGCAGACACTTGGTCCTGCAGCGGCGCGGCCGTCCGTTCGCAGGAATTACGTTCCTGCCGACTTAAACACTTGCACGCATGTTTTCGTCCGTCGGGATTGCGTAAAAAACATTACACATCCATGCTACGACGGCCCATTCAAAATTTTAAGTCGAAATTCAAAATTTTACACAATTGAAATTGACGGTAAACAAGACAACGTTTCCATTGACCGACTGAAACCTGGATATTTTTCCACTATTTCGGCCACTTCAGTTAAAAACACACAAAACACCACCAACCTTTCTGTTTTTCCACGTTCAATTTTAAAATCTAACAAATCTTCTACAAAACCTTTTATTTCTCGCAAACACGTATCTTTCTCTTGTTCTGTTTCCTTCCGTAGCCTCTTTTAGACGGGGAGTGGTGTGGTGACCGCCTGGGTCATGGAACGGAGAAATGGAAACGAGGATCACGGGTAGCCCGGAAAAACGCGGTTACCAGGGAGGCGAGAAAAACAATAAATAAAAAAAAGAAGAATTTTGCTGGAATACAGAAAACACACTCATTTTTGTAATTCCTACCAAAAATAAAGTAATCACCTTATTCGTCGACCTGCCTCTCTTTTTGAAGTTAAATTATATTGTATCAAGTCGATAACGACTGATCTACAAGTGTTGAATTGTTGGACCAACGAGAATCATCAACCACAACAGCTAGTTCACATGACGTGATCCTTCAATTACAACAGATGAGTTAAAGTATAAGTGTTATAAGTGGTGTGTATTAATTAAGTGATCGCGATTATGCTTGTTGCGAGGTTTAATATAAAAAGGGGTGAGACAACCCGACAATAATAAATTATAATATTGGCAATGGCGTAACCATCGCAATATTACAATAAAAAGGGGGTGTTTAAAGGTGAAATGTAGATAATTGTAAGTGTTAAAAGGGGGTGAGACTACCCGACAATAATAACTTATATTATTGGCAATGGCGTAACCATCGCAATATTATAATAATAGGGGGTGTTTAAAGTTGAAAAGTAGATAATTCTAATATAAAAGTTAAATAGTGAAATAAGTGTTTAAAGCAATTCCAATAAAAGGAGGGGTGGTGAGGAACGTGTCAAATGTATAAAAAATGTATAAAAAACAGACGAATAATCTGATACGAAACCACTAACTTGAAAAAGCAAAAAGACAAGTAGCCTAAATAGATGAATTATGCGAATGATCGGCTGACTGACGAGTTGATATTAATTTGTTTGTGAGATAGACTAATAAGGTAAGAGTAAATGTTGCTCAAACGATCTGTATCCGATTTAAAATTCATTGATTTATCACGGTTTTTTTGAATGTGATACATTTCAAGAAACAGTCTTCCCTTATACGTCTTACTGGTATCTAAAATTTTTACGTTAGTGAAGTCAGGGTTATGATCAGAAGAGTTACAATGAAAGAAGAAATCTTGTGCACTCTCTATTCATATATATATATATATATATATATAGATGCTGGAGGGAAGTAACGGTCGTACTTGTTGGGAATAGTAACAAATTTTTTCGAAGAAAAGTCCTCGTATCAGGGAATCCGACCAAAAAGGGTGTTAATAAGTCATCTATTTATCATATACCGAGCTTTCGCAAATCTTTATTTGCTTCATCAGGGTGACGCTACAATTAATAAAAGTATAATTAGCGTGAAAGAAAAAAGTGAAAGGTTATGTGAGCACATGTGCTGAAGGCTGAAGAGTTGATTACTTACATGTAAGATTAAAAATAAACTACCGCACTTAAGGGACTAAGCGTGGCCATGGACGATGAACAAGTTACACATTAAAAACTTTCCACAAAACGTGGATGTTAACAGATTAAAACGATTTAAAAATTCACATGGTGGACGATAAACACGAGTAAACGTCGTCGGCCATCTTATTGAACAATGACTGCATGGTAGATGGGATAGGTTAAATTGCAGTTGTGTTGCCAACGTATATCTGAAAAAGTGGTGGGGAGATCGGTAGTACCAATCGTATTTACTGTCCGCTGATGGCGGGTGGCGGGTAAATTCAAAAATTCAGTGGGTGACCTATATTGGTATTAAGAAAACAGGGAAGCTGCCAATTTAACCTATTTACAATAGTCGATTATGATATTAGTAATGACGTGAATCATTACAATATCATAATTAAATGTAGTGGTTAATGATTAATAGATGAATTAAAGTGTAAGTGTTAAAAATGTTGTGTATTAATAAAGTGATCGCGATTGCGCTTGTTACGAGGTTCAAAATGAACAGGGGGTGTAATAACCCGACAATAATAAATTATAATATTGGCAATGGCGTAACCATCGCAATATTAAAATAAAAAAGGGGTGTTTAAAGGTAAAAATGTAGATAATTATAAGTGTGAAAACAGGGGGGTGAGACTACCCGACAATAATAACTTATAATATTGGCAATGGCGTAACCATCGCAATATTATAATAATAGGGGTGTTTAGGTTGAAACGTAGATAATTATAATATAAAAGTTAAGTAATGAATTAAGTGTTAAAGCAATTCCAATAAAAGGAGGGGTGTGTCAAATGTATAAAAATGTATAAAAAACAGACGAATAATCTGATACGAAACCATCAAATTGAAAAAGCAAAAAGACAAGTAGCTTAAATAGATGAATTATGCGAGTGATCGACTGACGAGTTGACATTAATTTGTTTATGAGACAGACTAATAAGGTAAGAGTAAATGTTGCTTAAACGATCTGTATCCGATTTAAAATTCATTGATTTATCACGGTTTTTTTGAATGTGATACATTTCAAGAAACAGTCTTCCCTTATACGTCTTACTGGTATCTAAGATTTTAACGTTAGTGAAGTCAGGGTTATGATCAGAAGAGTTACAGTGAATGGAAAGTGCACAAGATTTCTTGCCCAGTCTGTAATCGCTCTTATGTTGGGTGAGGCGTGTGGACACCGACGACAGAAAATTAGGATCAGCTATAAACAATTTCAATAACAGGTTGGGGAACAAAGTTTTAAATTTTGAGATAAAAATAACCATTAACGAGATTAAGCATTTAGAAAGTAGTTTAAATAACCTCAAACTAACAAGTAGTTCGTCTTTACCACCACATATTTTTAATGAATGTCAATATAAAATGCGATGCAAATTCAGAAACACTTTTTCTAACATTAAATTTCATAATCGACAGAAGTTCGATAATTTAAAAGCCACGGTTATCAAGAAGAGATATTTTGTTAACAACAATAAATGGCTCGTCAATTGTACTGACGTTGTCGTCCCCCAGGATGTTGACACGTTACTTTCCCTCGGTCCCAAGTTCTGCTTACCAGTTCAACCCAAAGATTTTAATATTTCACACTTTCTTTCTGACGTTGAGTCAGTTCTCGAAACTTCACCTCAGGAACAACACAATCTTATTCGTGCAAAAGTCACTAATTTGTTAACGAATTATGTTCTTACCCCACACACCTCCCTTATGTCGGATTCTCTTCAAGCAACTGATCGTTTCTTAAAAAATAACCCCAATTTAATTATAACTAAGGCCGACAAAGGTGCCGTCACAGTTTTACTTAATCATGCAGACTACCTGCATAAATCGGAGCTCATGCTAAACGACACTGACACTTACAAACGCCTACCGAAAGATCCCACAGCGTCAATCCAACGTTGTTTGACCAAGCTACTAAAGGACTTCGGCAAAAAAGGTCTTCTTGACGAACAAACAGTCAAGAAATTAATAACGTACAGTGCAGTTTCACCTAAGTATTACGGCTTACCGAAAATACATAAAACAGACGTACCTTTGCGACCAATTATCTCCTCCATTAGTTCACCAACTTATTTATTATCATGTTTCTTGGCAGACATTCTGGCTTCCTCATTCGCTTTCCGAACCAATTATAACGTTCTGGACTCTTTCGCGTTCGCGGAAGAATTCAATGAATTTGCCCTCCCCCCTGGTTTTGTGTTGATTTCCTTAGACGTAGTTTCGTTATTCACAAACATCCCTATGGATTTGGTGATTAGTATCATTGAATCAGATTTCAATTCAATTTCTTCACACACCACCCTAGATAAATCTAGCTTTATTAAACTCATCAATTTCATAGGAGACAACAATTATTTCACTTTCAATGGGTCTTTCTATAAGCAGACCTTCGGCACTCCGATGGGTTCACCTTTGAGTCCAATTTTAGCTCAATTAGTAATGGACAACTTACTGGATGCGGTCCTCCCCACACTACCTTTTCAACCCCCTTTCATTAAAAAATACGTAGACGATTTAATTCTTGCGGTACCCTCTCAATCGGTTCAACTCACTTTAGACACATTTAACACTTTTAACTTACATATTCAATTTACAGTAGAGACTGAGGTCGAGGAGAGCATACCATTCTTGGATACGAGGGTTGTCAGGAGAACTGACAACACGATTATCCTTGACTGGTATCGCAAACCGACGAACTCGGGTCGTTACATAAATTACCACTCGCACTCTCCGTTCAAAGTAAAAATTAACACCTTACTAGGTTTAAAAAACCGCATTACTAAAATATGCCATCACTCCTTCAGAGAAAAGAATATGCATTTACTTTCAGAAATAGCTATTAATAATGGTTTTCCCCGAGCACTTGTTTCTAAAGTACTGTTTAACCGACAGGACCCTATCGTCACTCCACCATCAGTGGAACCTGTACCACCCCCATCCCAACCCCCAGACCGAATATCATACAGAAAGTTGCCTTACGCAGAGGGCCTCACCCCTAAACTCATCAATGTCCTGGGCCACGACAAAGTCAGAATCGCGCAGTCAAATATCAGTACACTTAACAGACGTTTTTTCACAAAACTGAAAGACAAGAATCCCTCAGAAACTATGTCTAACGTCATTTACAACATCCCTTGCCGGGACTGTGATCTCTCTTACATCGGTCAGACATCTCAATGGCTGAAAACACGCCTCACCCAACATAAGAGCGATTACAGACTGGGCAAGAAATCTTGTGCACTTTCCATTCACTGTAACTCTTCTGATCATAACCCTGACTTCACTAACGTTAAAATCTTAGATACCAGTAAGACGTATAAGGGAAGACTGTTTCTTGAAATGTATCACATTCAAAAAAACCGTGATAAATCAATGAATTTTAAATCGGATACAGATCGTTTAAGCAACATTTACTCTTACCTTATTAGTCTGTCTCATAAACAAATTAATGTCAACTCGTCAGTCGATCACTCGCATAATTCATCTATTTAAGCTACTTGTCTTTTTGCTTTTTCAATTTGATGGTTTCGTATCAGATTATTCGTCTGTTTTTTATACATTTTTATACATTTGACACACCCCTCCTTTTATTGGAATTGCTTTAACACTTAATTCATTACTTAACTTTTATATTATAATTATCTACGTTTCAACCTAAACACCCCTATTATTATAATATTGCGATGGTTACGCCATTGCCAATATTATAAGTTATTATTGTCGGGTAGTCTCACCCCCCTGTTTTCACACTTATAATTATCTACATTTTTACCTTTAAACACCCCTTTTTTATTTTAATATTGCGATGGTTACGCCATTGCCAATATTATAATTTATTATTGTCGGGTTATTACACCCCCTGTTCATTTTGAACCTCGTAACAAGCGCAATCGCGATCACTTTATTAATACACAACATTTTTAACACTTACACTTTAATTCATCTATTAATCATTAACCACTACATTTAATTATGATATTGTAATGATTCACGTCATTACTAATATCATAATCGACTATTGTAAATAGGTTAAATTGGCAGCTTCCCTGTTTTCTTAATACCAATATAGGTCACCCACTGAATTTTTGAATTTACCCGCCACCCGCCATCAGCGGACAGTAAATACGATTGGTACTACCGATCTCCCCACCACTTTTTCAGATATACGTTGGCAACACAACTGCAATTTAACCTATCCCATCTACCATGCAGTCATTGTTCAATAAGATGGCCGACGACGTTTACTCGTGTTTATCGTCCACCATGTGAATTTTTAAATCGTTTTAATCTGTTAACATCCACGTTTTGTGGAAAGTTTTTAATGTGTAACTTGTTCATCGTCCATGGCCACGCTTAGTCCCTTAAGTGCGGTAGTTTATTTTTAATCTTACATGTAAGTAATCAACTCTTCAGCCTTCAGCACATGTGCTCACATAACCTTTCACTTTTTTCTTTCACGCTAATTATACTTTTATTAATTGTAGCGTCACCCTGATGAAGCAAATAAAGATTTGCGAAAGCTCGGTATATGATAAATAGATGACTTATTAACACCCTTTTTGGTCGGATTCCCTGATACGAGGACTTTTCTTCGAAAAAATTTGTTAATATATATATATATATATATATATATATATATATATATATATAGTGAAGTGTGAGGTGTAACGGGAGAAAGGTCCAGAATTTCGATATGGTCCGCAGGGAGCAATAAACCAGATGTAGTGTGTGCTCAGTCACTATATTTCGCTACAAGTAGCCAACGTTTTGCGTACAACATTTACGCATCATCAGGGCCTAAAATTAAATGTTACAAGAATTTTAGTGAAGAGTAAAATGATCAAAATTGCAAAAATGTTTAACAAAGTAAAAGCTGAGGGCAGTGAACAAGAAAACTAAAGAGGTTAAACTTACTATTAAACAATTAAAATAATGATGTCCTGCGGTGCGTGAGGCGACCGCGTGGTGATGAGGTTAAGAAGTTCGTCATGGTGATAGTGTGTAGACGAGGCGTTAAAATTTAAAAATACAACAGCACATCGCAAATAACATGTGCGCGTAACGTAATAGGGGCACAACAAACCACTTAAATCAGAAAATACACAGTGGATAAACAGATTAACACAGTCGGTTGGTGTAAAATTGACAGTGCAAAATGGCGTTCAACAAGTACAACACTGTTGTGGTTCGATCCGGTGGAATTTCACGGTGGGAAAAGGAGATGGGAGGGGCAACGTCTATCGAGGCCGGAGATGTTGGTGGGAAATAGTGTACGAAAAAGCGCGGCAAAGATTGTTTTCCTTTCCCCATCCCAACCGTCAAGTAACACCGACAACGGTCTAGATGAGAGAAGGAGAACAACCCCTGACTCGAGTACCAAGAGGTAATGTAGTCGTAATAGTACAACGGTACACAGGCCCTGACCCAGTGCGAAACTGAAAACCGTCACATTATGTCTATGTGCTATCTGGGAAAGAAAATAAAAAGCAGGGAGACAATTGAGAGAAAATAATAGGGAGCTATGGGTTGTACGGGAATGAAAATGAGCAAAGGGAGGAAACATTATAAGTATTGAAGGCAAAATAATGGGTGAAACAAAAAACTGTAAGAATAAAAAAAATTGAATGTATGGGAATGTGGTGAAAATTGAGAAATACCAAATGATCTCTCACAGGAGTGTCAAACACAAAAGAAAAGGGGAAAACAACAAGAAAGTGTCAGGGAGGACTGGACTGCAAATATGGTGTAATGGGACTAGTGGGACGGGGAGGCTAGGGACAAAAGGTTACTGTAAATTATGCTAAGGCCCTTGATGCCCTTCTTGAAATTCATTGGTTTTCCTTGTGCTTGTATGTAACACATTTCAAAGAAGTTCCTTTTGAAAGAATTCTGTTCTGTGCACAGAATTTTGTTATTTTTATAGTCTGGTATGTGATCAGTGTCATTGCAATGAACACTGAGACCAGTGGATCGTGGTTTATGCCTGACGTCGCTCTTGTGGAGGGCCAAGCGTTTACTAAGTTTTTGGCCAGTTTGGCCAGTGTAAACGAGGTCGCAGTGTTGGCATTTAATAGCATAAACAACGTCGTGTTTGTAACCAACGGGAATAGGATCTTTGAGACGGGAGAAGAAAAATAGTTTAAGGGTGTTGACATTACTGTGGGCTGTTAACGGCGAGCTTCTTAATGGTGTTCATGTACGTTTTTGTCGTCCTCACTGTCTCCGGTCCTGCCAGGCGGAGGATTTATCTCATGAAATGTCCCATGTTGATAATTAAAACGGCAAGAAGTAACGGACGCTGCTATGTAGTGAAGTGTGAGGTGTAACGGGAGAAAGGTCCAGAATTTCGACAAAGAGGGCCTCCCCCTCAGACCTATAATTGCTTGCGTTGACAGTCATACAAAAAATCTTGCTACGTTCATTGCTAAAATAATTGACAACTCTTTTTCCAGTTACAACAAATTCCGTATTAAAGATTCTTTTGAATTTGCCGATAAAATTAATAATTTTCAACTTCCACCAGGGTTTTGTCTAGTCTCCTTTGACGTAGTGTCCCTATTCACCAACATCCCTTTAGATCTAGTTATCAAAATGATTACCGATCATGTTCACCTCATTGAACCGAATACTACCATTCCTCTCCCTGAATTTATTGCTGTCATTTCTTTTCCATTCAACTCTACTTTTTTTTCCTACAATCAAGTTTATTACCAACAAATTTCAGGTTGCCGCATGGGAGGGCCTATTAGCCCTTCAATAGCTGAGATAGTCATGAACTCAGTTTTACACTTTTGCTCTGATCAAGTTCCATTCGTGTTCCCCTTCATTTTTCAATACGTTGACGATTTAATTTGCGCTGTACCTGTTACACAGGTTCAAAACACGTTGGATATTTTCAATTCTTTCCATATTAATCTACAATTTACTGTTGAAACGGAGACCGATGGAAATGTACCGTTCTTAGATACCTTGGTGTGTAGATCATCAGGCAACACTATTAAATTAGACTGGTACATTAAACCGAGCAGTTCAGGCAGTTACATTCCCTTCGACTCTTATCATCTGCGTAAATACAAGTATAACATAGTTGTGGCACTTAAGTCCAGAATTTTGCGGATCAACCATCCTTCTTTCTATGCCCCGAACATCAGCAAATGATTCCAGATCCTTAAAAACAACCTTTATCCGCCGGAGCTGTTGAAGAGATTGTTGTTTCGCACACCTAGTCGTGCCGTTGAAGCGCGTGTAGTTAATATTCCGTCCAACGATGTGACAGGCTCAGACCGAATTGCTTATCGTAAGCTGCCCTATGTTGATGGGTTATCCCAACAACTCACTTACATTTTCTGCTCAGTTGCCCCGAACTTGATGATCGCCCACAGTAATGTCAACACCCTTAAACTCCTTTTATTCTCCCGTCTCAAAGATCCTATTCCCGTTGGTTACAAACACGACGTTGTTTATGCTATTAAATGCCAACACTGCGACCTCGTTTACACTGGCCAAACTGGCCAAAACTTAGTAAACGCTTGACCCTCCACAAGAGCGACGTCAGGCATAAACCACGATCCACTGGTCTCAGTGTTCATTGCAATGACACTGATCACATACCAGACTATAAAAATGCCAAAATTCTGTGCACAGAACAGAATTCCTTCAAAAGGAACTTCCTTGAAATGTGTTACATACAAGCACAAGGAAAACCAATGAATTTCAAGAAGGACATCGAGGGCCTTAGCATAATTTACAGTAACCTTTTGTCCCTAGCCTCCCCGTCCCACTAGTCCCATTCCACCATATTTGCAGTCCTGTCCTCCCTGACACTTTCGTGTTGTTTTCCCCTTTTCTTTTGTGTTTGACACTCCTGTGAGAGATCATTTGGTATTTTTCAATTTTCACCCCATTCCCATACATTTAATTTTTTTTTATTCTTACAGTTTTTTGTTTCACCCATTATTTTGCCTTCAATACTTATAATGTTTCCTGCCTTTGCTCATTTTTCATTCCCGTACAACCCATAGCTCCCTATTATTTTTCTCTCAATTGTCTCCTTGATTTTTATTTTCTTTCCCGGATAGCACATAGACATAATGTGACGGTTTTCAGTTTCGCACTGGGTCAGGGCCTGTGTACCGTTGTACTATTGCGACTACATTATCTCTTGGTACTCGAGTCAGGGGTTGTTCTCCTTCTCTCATCTAGACCGTTGTCGGTTTTACTCGACGGTTGGGATGGGGAAAGGAAAACAATCTTTGCCGCGCTTTTTCGTACACTATTTCCCACCAACATTACGGCCTCGATAGACGTTGCCCCGCCCATCTCCTTTTCCCACCGCGAAATTCCACCGGATCGAACCACAACAGTGTTGTACTTGTTGAACGCCATTTTGCACTGTCAATTTTACACCAACCGACTGTGTTTTTAATCTGTTCATACACTGTATTTTCTGATTTAAGTGGTTTGTTGCGCCCCTATTACGTTACGCGCACATGTTATTTGCGATGTGCTGTTGTATTTTTAAATTTTGACGCCTCGTCTACACACTATCACCATGACTAATCTCTTAACCTCATCACCACGCGGTCGCCTCACACACCGCAGTACATCATTATTTTAATCGTTTAATAGTAAGTTTAACCTCTTTTGTTTTCTTGTTCACTGCCCTCAGCTTTTACTTTGTTTAACATATTTGCAATTTTTATCATTTTACTCTTCACTAAAATTCTTGTAACATTTAATTTTAGGCCCTGATGATGCTTAAATGTTTTACGCGGAAACGTTGGCTACTTATAGCGAAATATAGTGACTGAGCACACACTAGATCTGGTTTATTGCTCCCTGCGGACTATATCGAAATTCTGGACCTTTCTCCCGCTACACCTCACACTTCACTACATAGCAGCGTCCGTTACTTCTTGCCGTTTAATATATATATATATATATATATATATATATATATATATATATATATATATATATATATATATATATATATATATATATGTGAAAATTCGGAATCTTATTCCGTAACGGGGATTCCACCAAGGGGCAAGAAAAGTCCTATTTACTTTATCATAAAACCAAGCTTTCGGAATTCGTTTATTCCTTCTTCAGGGAAATTACACTACAAAATGAAAATTTTGTTGAAAATGTGCGTCAGCGATAAATTTGGAAAAAATTGAATTTAAGTGTACTTACATGCGAAATAGTTAAAAATAAAGTTTGCTACATCCAATTGTTACTTGAAGAGTCATGTTTGTTATTGTTGTTAATTAAATTTGTGGTAAAATAATGTGATGTAAAACGATTTACATGGGGACGAACACGAACACGTTAAAAATAGTCCTCCCCCTTGTTGACATACTCATCGATACAAACTTATAATTATCCAATGGATAAATAATTACTCAGTACGTTTAACGTAGAAATTTGTATCAAGTATGAGAATGGGGTTGCCTACCTTACATAATGGAACTATTGCCCACAATCTATGGCCTCACCATAGTATATTAACAGTTAGATTCGCACCACATATACGGCAGTTTTTAATTAATTTCCTGTTTACTTTGCACCTAACCTTTTTATAATATTAACTAGTCATACAATTGTAACATTTATAATTAAGACCGTCATCGAGACAATCCAGGCTGGAACCATGCACGGCTCCCACCCACCCGCACTTGGCAACACTAGCGAGCTCGTATTGTTCCAGACAGAGTTGGTAATCGATTTCCGATACATCGATAACAATTGACAGCTGACGCCATTTTTAACGTGTTCGTGTTCGTCCCCATGTAAATCGTTTTACATCACATTATTTTACCACAAATTTAATTAACAACAATAACAAACATGACTCTTCAAGTAACAATTAGATATTAACTATTTCGCATGTAAGTACACTTAAATTCAATTTTTTCCAAATTTATCGCTGACGCACATTTTCAACAAAATTTTCATTTTGTAGTGTAATTTCCCTGAAGAAGGAATAAACGAATTCCGAAAGCTTGGTTTTATGATAAAGTAAATAGGACTTTTCTTGCCCCTTGGTCGAATCCCCGTTACGGAATAAGATTCCGAATTTTCACATTTAACTCCAACAAGTGACGACCGTTACTTCCCCTCGCCATATATACATATATATATATATATATATATATATATATATATATATATATATATATATATATATATATTCAATTCTTTATTATTAATGCATTAACATATATATGTTTTACATACGTCATAATATATAGTGATGGGTAATCTTAAATTTAGAGTAAAACTAAAATAAAACATTTTGTGTTTAAACACGTACAAGAGGCCTCAGTACCTAACGCATAATTACAGACATCTTAAAAGGTTAAAACATATTAAAATAAATAAATAAATACATGAATACATGAATACGAGCTAAAATCGAAGACAAGATACAGACATGTTAAAAGATAAAAAATTATTAAAATAAGTCAATAAATAAATTGAAGACAAGATACAGACATGTTAAAATATTAAAAATTATTATATATTATTATTATATATATATATATATATATATATATATATATATATATATATATATATATATATATACCTATATACCGGGTGACCTAGTGATCTGTAAAAGCCCCATAACTTATTTGCTATTTGAGATATCGACTTCTAGTTTTCTTCAACTACTGCCCACACTTATTCTACATATTTTAAAAATATGTATGTTTTTGTACAGTAATATACATTACAGAACAAAGTTATGTTTTTTTAAATGGAACACCCTATATTTTATACTTTATTTTCAACCCTCTTGAGAAGCTGATCAAAATAGTATAAGATAGTATGGGTCTATTATGGACGGTTGGTTAGTTATGGGTAAATTTGTGGCAAAAACATGTACACATTGAAAACATTGCAGAAGCGTTCCTAGCAAAGATAGCATCATTATTTATACATTAGAAAATTTCCCACATCATTAAGAATAATACACATCGGTTTTGGTTTTCTTTTATTCATAGTGCTATACAGGGTGTCAACATACGCAAAACAATGGATAACTATTTTTTTTCAAATGGAACACCCTATATAAGTTGCCACCAATCTATGGCATTTCTAATAAGTTTTCCAATGATATACAGTTTGTATAACAAAATATTAAGGATTCTTGAGATTTATCAATAAAAACATATTTGTTTTGTCACCTTCTGCTGATTTTTGGAATTTCAGCCAAAACTATGCATTTTCAGGAAAAATTATAAGAGACCAAAGATTTAGAGCGAAAAATTTCCGATTACATAGCTCTTTCAACTTTTAAGATAATGCGTGCATTGCCCGCCAGAGCGCGCAAAATCGTGACCGTACATGCATTTTAGCGTTTTCTTTTCAAATTTTTTATTAATAAATTGCACTATACTTTATTTTTTGCACCCTCTAGCGGAAAAACGGGATATTATAGGGAAATTAAAATGGCCCATATCGATTGAAAATGTTCCGCTCTACAACTCTTAATAGAAGCAATTTTTGCCAAAAATGCATAGTTTTCCCTAAAAATGCAAATTGAAAATGTATATATCAATTTTTGCGTTTTTCAATGGTTTTTTGCATTTTTAGCGAAAACTATGCATTTTGGGCAAAAAATGCATCTTTTAAGAGTTGTAGAGCGGAATATTTTAAATTCATGTAGGTCATTTAAATAATTCTAGAATTGCCCGTTTTTTTGCTAGAGGACGTGGAAAATAAAGTATAGCACAAAAAATTTGAGAAAAACGCTAAAATGTATAAACGGTCACGATTTTGCGCACTCTGGTGGGCAATACACGCATTATTGGAAAAGTCGAAAGACCTACATTGATCGAAAATTTTCCGCTCTACAACTTTGGTCTCCTATTATTTTTTCAGAAAATGCATAGTTTTGGCTGAAAATCCAAAAATGAGCAGGAGGTGACAAAACAAATATGTTTTTATTGATAAATCTTAAGAATCCTTAATATTTCATTATACAAATTGTACATCATTGAAAAGCTTATTAAAAATTCCATGCATTGGTGGCAAGATATATGGGGTGTTCCATTTGAAAAAAAATAGTTATCCATTATTTTGCGTATGTTGACACCCTGTATAGCAGTATGAACAAAAAATAACCAAAGCCGACTTGTGTTATTCTTCATGATGTGGAAAATTTCTTTAGAGTATAAAAATGACGCTAGCATTGCTAGGAGGTCTTCTGCAACTTGTTCAATGTGTCCTTGTTTTTGCCACAAATTTGCCCATAACTAACTAACCGTCCATAAAAGACCCATACTATCTTATACTATTTTGATCAGCTTCTCAAGAGGGTTGAAAATAAAGTATAAAATATAGGGTGTTCCATTTAAAAAAACATAACTTTGGTCAGGTATGTATATTAGGACACCCTGTACAAAAACATACATATATATACCGGGTGACCCAGGGATCTGTAAAAGCCCCATAACTTATTTGCTATTTGAGATATCGACTTCTAGTTTTCTTGAACTGGTACCCACACTTATTCTACATATTTTAAAAATATGTGTGTTTTTGTACAGGGTGTCCCAATATACATAACAGAACAAAGTTATGTTTTTTTAAATGGAACACCCTATATTTTATACTTTATTTTTAACCCTCTTGAGAGGCTGATAAAAATAGTATAAGATAGTATGGGTCTATTATGGACGGTTGGTTAGTTATGGACAAATTTGTGGCAAAAACATGTACACATTGAAAACATTGCAGAAGCATTCCTAGGAAAGACAGCATCATTATTTATATACTAGAAAATTTCCCACATCATAAAGAAAAATACACATCTGTTTTGGTTCTCTTTTATTCATAGTGCTATACAGGGTGTCAACATACGCAAAACAATGGATAACTTTTTTTTTTTCAAATGGAACACCCTATATATCTTGCCACCAATGCATGGAATTTTTAATAAGCTTTCCAATGATATACAGTTTGTATAACAAAATATTAAGGATTCTTGAAATTTATCAATAAAAACATATTTCTTTTGCCACCTTCTGCTGATTTTTGGATTTTCAGCCAAAAGTATGCATTTTCAGGAAAAATTATGAGAGACCAAAGTTGTAGAGCGAAAAATTTCCGATCGATACAAGTCTTTCAACTTTTAAGATAATGCTTGCATTGCCCGCTAGAGCGCAAAAAATCTTGACCGTATAAGCATTTTACCGTTTTCTTTTCAAATTTTTTATTAATAAATTGCACTATACTTTATTTTCCGCACCCTCTAGCGGAAAAACGGAAAATTATAGGGAAATTAAAATGGCCCGTATCGATTGAAAATGTTCCGCTCTACAACTGTTAATAGAAGCAATCTTTGCCAAAAATGCATAGTTTTCCCTAAAAATGCAAATTGAAAATGTATGTATCAATTTTTGCGTTTTCAATGGTTTTTTGCATTTTTAGCGAAAACTATGCATTTTGGGCAAAAATTGCTTCTTTTAAAAGTTGTAAAGCGGAATATTTTCAATCGATGTAGGTCATTTGAATAATTCTATAATTACCCGTTTTTCCGCTAGAGGTCGTGGAAAATAAAGCATAGTGCAATTAATTAACAAAAAATTTGAGAAAAACGCTAAAATGCATATACGGTCACCATTTTGCGCACTCTGGCGGGCAATGCACGCATTATTGGAAACAATTAAAATTTTCCGCTCTAAAACTTTGGTCTCTTATTATTTTTTCAGAAAATGCATAGTTTTAGCTGAAAATCCAAAAATGAGCAGTAGGTTACAAAAGAAAAATGTTTTTATGGATAAATCTCAATAATCCTTAATATTTCGTTATACAAATTGTACATCATTGAAAAGCTTATTAAAAATTCCATGCATTGGTGGCAAGATATATAGGGTGTTCCATTTGAAAAAAAATAGTTATCCATTATTTTGCGTATGTTGACACCCTGTATAGCAGTATGAACAAAAAAGAACCAAAGCCGATTTGTATTATTCTTCATGATGTGGAAAATTGTTTAGTGTATAAAAAATGACGCTAGCTTTGCTAGGAGCGCTTTTGCAATTTTTTCAATGTGTACATGTTTTTGCCACAAATTTGCCCATAACTAACCAACCGTCTATAATAGACCCATACTATCGTATACTATTTTTATCAGCTTCTCAAGAGGGTTGAAAATCAAGTATAAAATATAGGGTGTTTTATTTAAAAAAACATAACTTTGTTCTGTTATGTATATTGGGACACCCTGTACAAAAACATACATATTTTTAAAATATGTAGAATAAGTGTGGATACCAGTTCAAGAAAACTAGAAGTCGATACCTCAAATAGCAAATAAGTTGTGAGGCTTTTACAGATCCCTGGGTCACCCGGTATATATATATACTAGGTGCTGTAAAAATGGCGGATTCACTGAATGCTACGTTGTCGAGGATTACTTTGAGAGTATGGAAAAAATAATGAAAAAATCGGTATTGTATTTTTTCGAAAATGTGAAGACTTTAGTGTAAATTATTTCATTGCTTGAAATCTGCATAACATTAATTATTTACACTCCAGCTCATCAAATAAATTTTTCAGAGATACATACTTTTTTTTGATATTTTGAGTGACAGAAATCCCACTTGGTTGCCGAACGACTCTCGCCGCAAAAAGTAGTACTTACGAAACTTTATTTATTACGAAAGTCACACTCAAGAATCTTACCATGTAGAGTGCAGTTGGTTTGCCACATCATTTAGAACGTTCTGCATGGCGGAAATCGAGAACAATAACAATAACGAACTGTCAATAATGTGGCTATTGGCGACGTCACGTATGAATATACTAGAAGTATACTGGTACCAACCTAACGTGCTGCAAAATTACATTTCTCTCATAGCCGTGTTGGTACTTTCCATTTTCTAGTGTTTGTCACCAAAGATGTCAAAAAAGTCTAATTTATAAGTAGATGGAGAATACTAGGTTTTTTTTTGTTGACCAACCAGATCTGGTGATTTTTTATAATGCTGGATATTTGATTGGATCTCTGGTTGTAATTTTGACTTTTGCTTTCACAGTAAATTTGAGGTTATATTTTTTACATGGTTACATATGCTATCATAAAGATTAATTAAGTGGAGGAGCAGGTTTCATTTATGGAGGATTGTTTAAGATTATAGGAGGTGTCGTATTGAAAATTGCGGAAAAACAACCGACATAATTAAAAAATATATTATATTTCTTAAATATAA
This sequence comes from Ocypus olens, assembly GCA_910593695.2. Classification (NCBI taxonomy): domain Eukaryota; kingdom Metazoa; phylum Arthropoda; class Insecta; order Coleoptera; family Staphylinidae; genus Ocypus; species Ocypus olens. Next base: position 34,558,880 of record OU343047.1, read on the forward strand.
GGAATTTTCTATTGTTGTCTGCATTATTGCCTTCAACGGTTGAATTTTGTTAGATGTATAATTTTTGCACGCATTTCTGATTTATATCTTTACAGTAATGGATATTACTTTCGGCATTTTATTACCACTTTTCTGTCAAATAATTAATCAATTGCAACTTGGCATTCACATATCAATGGCATTAGATGGCAAACAGTAGGGAGACCTAAATAACCAAAGAAGCTAAGAAAAATACATTTTAAATCTGGTTATATTATATTATAATTATAAGATGTGAGCCACAAAATTTTGTTTCTAAATTGGCCATGCCCGAGAGAGAAATATAGCAGTTATGTGTGAGATTAATTCATTTTTTTTTTTAAATCTAATTCAATAGAACTAATCTGGTCTCATGACGTATTTCCTAATTTATCTCACAGCCAACTCTGAAACAAAATTTTGTACACCCTATTATTCTTTTTTGACATTTGGTTTGCGTCAATGGGCGCGTTCGTCAGAATTTTTAACTGAATGTTTATTTTTTAGTAGTATGATATTTACTATTATCGTCATGGGTAAAAGACATGAAAACGTACTCATAACTCCCTCGGGAGATATGAGTTATATCTTCCGAGGGAGTTATGAGGTCTGCTCGTGTTCACCTGATAAATAGTAAGTACAATTTCCAAATTATCTGCTCAAGATAATGGCTGAAGATAGACAATCTTGCGTCTGCTCATGATCAACTTTATAGCGAGACAGGAATTAAACTTTTCTCCCAGGTTTGTTCGCTCTTTTATTCAAAACCGTATGTTTGATGTCAAAGCATTAACGTCAAATCAAATCAAATTAAATAAACGTCAGTTCATGAAATGCGGGCGCACATAGGACGATTAAGCAACTCTACGACGACAAAACCTAAATTTTGCACATTAGAAATATCGCAAATTAATAGCAGGTACTAGTTACAATATGATTGTAGACTTACCAGGTAAAATTTGAAAACCCTCATTAAGCGGATTATCTGTAGGGGTAGTCATAAAGTACGAGCATTGAGACCGAACGTTCATAATCAGTTATAATAATAATAATAATAAGTTTATTAACGGATATACCATTTATAAAAATTTACAGTAACAAAAAATAGTAATACAAAAGGAAAAATTATAATACAGACTAATTTAACTTAAACTAATTATGATTAGGACAGTACATAAACTTAAGTGTACGGACAAAATGTGGGTATGAGCTTGAAAAGAGGTTAAAATTTGGATTTAAGGAAATTGAGTTAGCATTGCGCATTAAACGGGATAAAGGATTGTTGAAGCTGTAGTTGGTATTATGGAAAGGTACGCGAAACAATGGCGGATGACGCACAGAACGACTATCTGTTTTTACATAAAAGCGAACTTGAGAGAGTAGCTGCGGACATTGAATTAAACCACAGATGATTTTAAATATAGTTGACATATCCATATAAAATCTCCTACAACAGAGATGTTCGATATTTAAGCTCGACCTGAGTTCGTTAAGATCTAAATTATTTACATTGCCAATCTTAAATAAAAATGATATCAGAAACTTGTTCTGTACTGTTTCAATTTGTTTAACGAATGAAGTTTGAAACGGAGACCATATACAAGAAGCATATTCTAAGTTAGAACGGACAAATGAAACGAATAAGATTTTAAAGGAATGAGGTGATAATTCCCTAGACATTCCTTTCATTTCTGTTTTAGTGATCGGTGTGATCTTTGCGATTTGTAGTGCTAAATTTTAAAACAAAAGGATGGATATTGTCGAGAAAGGTATATACTTCATCGTTGTTCTTTCAAATTTGCATTAACATTAAGATTGAATAAGTAATAAATATTTAAACATTTTGGAACCCTTTTAAACGAAATTAAATAAAATTATGTATATTCTGTAGACAGAAATCATACTATATTTGCGCGTATTTGCAGTGAATTATTTTTTTGTATGTAAATTAAATATCAATCAACATGATGAACATACATTTACACCCCAAGATGACCCAACTTGTAAGATATTGAATTATTTTAGGAACGCCCCCAATTACGCGAGAGGCTTTATTTGAGATTTGGCGTAACGAAACAAACCTCAATGAGAAGAATGCAGCAGTGTTTTCACATGTACATACAGTGCTTTAAATCTAGATGAAAATGCAGATCCCAATCGAATGAAACAAATAAAAAAACAAGTTGAGAATTTTAATTCCAATGTTTCCAAAAAGTGGAGACAAGCCAATTACACTCTGAAGGTGTTTTTGTCGCGTCACTCTGGTTGGCTCGATGAAAACGAATTCGAATCCGAACCATCTGGCAGTAAAGGTGGTCGACCATCAAAGGCATTCGAGGAATCTTGTTCAAGATCAAAAGTGAGAAAAATTCAGCCATTACTAAAACGATTTTCACAAGGGGAATTAGTATTAGCTGCTCAAAGGACCTTACATTCAAGTGGACAAAGAGATGCTGCGAAGTTAGTCCATGAGGTGTCTGACAATCCAGGATGTGCAACAGATATTAAAAAGTCCTTAATATCACCAAGGAAAGGGCCAATAAAATACACTCCAGAAGAAGCACTTGCATTATTTATCGATGGACATTTAACGAAGCACACATATAAAATAATTCAATCTGGAGCAAAAGATCGTAATGCAAACATATATCCGTCGTACGATGTAATTGTAGCTACAAAAAAAAAGTGCTATCCTGAAAATATAAAAATTTCTGAATTGGCTGCAGAAGTATCGTTGCAGTCTCTAGTTAACCATACTGCAAACAGGTTAATAATGGCCCAAAAGCAAGTTATAGCGCAAAATATGGACAAGTTATGTAGTGGGTTGACGCTTATCTACAAGTGGGGATGTGATGGAAGTTCTGGACATTCTCAATACAAACAGAACTTTTCCGGACCTGATGGACATCTGAAATCGGATGCATTCTTGTTTGCAGCCTGCCTTGTCCCATTACAACTAAAAAATAATTTTAATAACACCATTTTATGGCACAATCCTCGACCTTCTTCAACGAGATTCTGCAGGCCTATTCGAATAATGTTTGAAAAAGAAACATCTGCATTAACGAAGAAAATAGTGGAAGAAATTGAAGATGAAATCAAAACATTGACACCAACATTAGTTCATATACTAAATCAAGAATTTTCCATCAAAAGTGTTTTAAAGTTGACAATGATTGACGGAAAAACATTTTCAACGGTAATGGATTCGTCAAGCCAAATTTGCGGAATTTGCGGCACCACACCAAAATCAATGAATGATTTAAAATTTATTTATAGTCAGCCGCTTAAAATGGATGCTTATCAATATGGCCTCTCAACTCTTCATGCCTGGATTAGAAGTTTTGAATGTCTACTCCATATTGCCTACCGGTTGCAAATAAAAAAGTGGCAAGTTAGAACTGAAGAAGAAAAAAAAGTTGTAAGTTTAAGAAAAATAGAAATTCAAAATAATTTAAAATTGAAAATGGGACTACTAGTAGATATTCCAAAACCTGGATTTGGATCAACTAACGACGGGAATACATCAAGCCGTTTTTTCGAAAACCCACAACTGGCAGCATCCATCACGGGTATCGATGAAAGATTAATTATAGAATTTAGGACAATACTACAAACAATTTCTTGTGGGTATGCAGTCAATACTGACGCATTTAGAAATTATGCGAATAACACCGCCAAAAACTATATTCAACTATACTCGTGGTACTACATGCCATCGAGTGTTCACAAGCTGCTTATCCATGGAGCAGAGATCATAAAGTCAGCTTGTCTGCCCATCGGAATGTTTTCAGAAGAGGCCCTGGAATCAAGAAACAAAGATTTTCGTAGATACAGAGAATTTCATTCAAGAAAATTTTCAAGAAAAGAAAATATGACGGATCTATTCAATATATTGCTAACGTCATCTGACCCATGCATATCCTCTATATCAAGGAAAAATAATAGATCGCGATCGTATAACATTTCAACCCTGCATGCTGATGTTCGATTACTTCTTCAAGAACCATCAGTAATTGATGATCAACAAAATAGTGACGATTCAGACGATGATAAATAGTTATAATTATTTTTCTTTCTTATAATAGTCAACATTATTTATTATTCATAATTTTTCAATAAATAGGTCATTTTTTTAGAAATTGTGTTTTTTTTACTATGTTCCACTGCATAAAAATAATAAATGACGTTTGGGTAAAATTAAAAAAAGTTTTTATTTGTTTCTTTATAACCTGGAAGCAAACAAAAAGAAAATGTTAAATAAAACATTTTTCACAATAAATTTTCCTTGCTTTTACAAATTTCTGGGACACCCTGTATATTTAAAAATATGTGGTACCTATAATATCTTTCGTAATGAATACTACGAAGGAAAGTGTTTTTTTTTTTCGTTTAAATTGAACCAATACAATGATTTAGGTTTTCTCGTCCTAGATTTGCATAATCGTCCTATGTGGGGCGGTTTGATTTAAAACAAAGTCATAGCAACCATACAAATACATATCGCAGATCGATATACTGAATTTATGTACTAATTGCTAATATTTAACTAAAAAATAAAATATTGTATGCACCATGGGAGATATTTATGTTCTTTACCCTCGGTTGACTTATAAAACCTGTCAACCTCGGGAGAAAAACGTTCCATATCTCCCTTAATGCATAAATATCTATTATTTTCATTTACGCTGCATGTTGGTATTTGATAAATGCTACTTCGACTATTCTGATTGCAGTACTTAAATTAAGCTATTTACACAAAAGCATTTACTTTCTCACCTATCAGCAATACGTGCATTTTCTCATTTTCAGTTACATGATAAATTATAGTGTTTATTTTCATAAGACTTGGTAAACTCTATCACTTTGACAACTCCAACGCTTAATTTCAACACCAATCGGTCCAATTTGTGCGATTGGGAAATAGGCGATCACTAGATAAACTTGTTCATGATCAACAGTGCTTTAATGAGGAAATTCCCCAACGGTTGACCGTAAACTTTCGACTGTTTTGCCCGATGAACAAAACAAAATATATGAAGGTTAGATGCACACGCTCCAGCGAGCGTTCCGACATTTTATTTATGTGTTCTGAACCCTCCAGATAGCATTCAGAGAGACAGACAGACAGATTTCTCGGTTTGGTGGCAGTTGCGCCCGGGACACTTGCGCCCTGAAGGCGGGGTGGAGGCGCACCCAACAGATCACTTGCGCCCAACGCCTACACGGGAATGTCTCCTTCGTCAAGTCGTAATGACGATCGATGGCTCCGCTTCGCTCTGCCATCAACCACAGCGAGCCCATATAACTACTTCTTATGCATTCATGACGTTTCCATTATAATTTTTAGCAACACTCATGATTTTTTAACTCCTGAAAATCCATGTTGCCCAAGAGGATAAAAATAAAGTAATACAAATCGATCCTCCTTAATCTACATACAGGTATATTTCTTAAAAACACATGTGTTTAATTCATTTTCAATAACTTTTACAGCAAGAAATAAGAAAGTATAGTTGCAAATAATGACATATATGTCGTTTCTAATAAAGTACTTGCGGACGACCTTTGGTTAGGTATTAGGCTTGTATTATTCAGCAATGTACGGCATTTCCAGAGTTGTTCAATATCGTCTTCCACATTATTGAGGTCAGAAATAGAAATCCATGTTTCTTGGGGAATTTCTTCCTTCAAATGGTCTCTAACCTAAAATTTTATAAATATTTACTGTTTGTAATTTAGGAAAATAGCATTTTAGTAGGCTAGTACTATACGCGTAAACAAATAGCTATCAAACACAATATATATATATATATATATATATATATATATATATATATATATATATATACAGGGTGTTTCAGAGCTCTGGGAACGGTCAATCACGTGCTTATTTGTCAAAATTTTGAAAAATGTTTTACAAAAAAGTGAGCTGCACGCCCTAAAAATATTTAAATTTATACAGCGTGTCTCATAACAAAGTTACAGAAAAAAATTATGTTTTTTTAAATAGAACACCCTGTATATTTTAGCATTTTTGGAGTCCTCGTTACTTGGAGATTAAAATGATCTAGGTTGTGGGGGTGCTCCCCTGAAACTGATAAAGATAATTCATTCTAATTTAGTGGTCTAAGCCTACTTAATGAACTTTCAAATTATGAAATAATATATAAGGTGTGCCATTTAAAAAAATATAAATTGTGTAGTTTGCGAATGGCTATCACCCTGTATAATACGCTGAGTTAAGTTTTGCTTGATAGAGTAATTTTGAAGACTAAAGTTCAACTAAACTTTACTACTACATTAGAATGAATTATCTTTATCAGTTTCAGGGGAGCACTTCAAAAATTTTGTACAAATTTTTATATAAACAACTGAATAATACGAAAACGGCCCTGTTTTAACCCCCACAACCTAGGTCATTTTAATCTCCAAGTAACGAGGAATCCAAAAATGCTAAAATATACAAGGCGTTCCATTAAAAAAAAACATAAGTTTGGTCTGTAACTTTGTTATGAGACACCCTGTATAAATTTAAATATTTTTTGGGGCATGCAGCTCATTATTCTGAATAACTTTTGTATGAAACTATTTCGAAATTTTGACAAATAAGCACGTGATTGACCCAGAGCTCTGAAACACCCTGTATATACTAGTTTTTTCACAAATGGGATATTTTAAGAGTAAAATGTTCATTTATAAAACCTAATCTAGAAAAAAAGGCTGTCAACCGTGACAGTTAAAATAAATAATGAAACCTCGCAGGGAGACTTGGACATTTGTCGTCCAAGGCGAGAAAACTCAGTCTTCGGCAATGACGCACAAGCATAGATCCATTGATCAAACCATACCAGTTACTTACTGCTTCAACTTCCTTGAATACACGAATTAGATTCCCACTAGCCAGTTTTTTCAAATTTTCATCGTTCCATAGAGTTGAGTTTTCTTTTTGTAGTAAATCGAATAAATCTGGATATTTTGAAACGTCTTCTAATCCAATCGGCATTCTAAATATATAAGTAGTTAAAAATTACAGAAAAAACATTGTATTTCTATCTTTCTACTAAACTGATACTGGAGGTGTTTACTTCCTAATAGATGTTGAAAAATATACATTATTTGTTAATAACAAACAATTTGCTATCAGCGACAATGATTTCGATGAAGTATTGATTATTTTAGACTTTTTCGTGTAATAATATATTACATAACTAGAGTTGTAAGCAGTAAATTACGTGCAAGTGAATAATATGCGTACAAACCGCATAGCGGCGAGTAACGTAATTTCACGAGCGCGTAATTGCGTTACAACTCGCGTTATGTACTATACTTTACCTTCGACCTTACATTTATTCGCTTAAACTAAAGACATATTGAAACTGACTCTTGTGAGGATGACGTTTAAATTTGCATGCAATTGTCCGGTAATGGCTATGTAGGACGACTACCAACTAAACAAACGAATTACCGTTCGAACAATTTTCCGTCGAATAATATATTGTCCAATACATTGATTAAACAATTTTAAGGATACAGATCGTCGTACTCACTCTGAAGTGTTAATCGACTAAGATACCATTGCGATGGAAGTACCGATAAGGCATGGCGTGAAGTTTATTGTGTCGTTTATTGTGTTAACCAATAAGTTCAATAAGTAATCTGACATTTTAATGTCACTGTCACTTTTGATATTTAAAGACGAACGGACGAATGCAGAGGGAATCGGCGGACGTTAATTGTAATTGGCTAATAAGCGAGGTACATAAGTGGTAATAGTACATGTTACACATTTATGTACAACATTTAACATGTCTGCTCTATATTCGTAATGGGTCGCTTACGATTGGTGAAAACAGTTCGGTAATTCATGAATTACAAAGTGACAGTAGGTAAACGTCTTTGACACGTCTGGTTTAAAATACTTGAGAAACTATTAATTAATCGTTTGATATTAACAAAAAAAAGTATTACGTCTCCTTACTAACTGATTTTTTATTCGTTTATTAAGTTTATTCGTTTTAAAGCAGTCATTTAATTCGTTATTTAAGACACCATGTATATCATATTTTTTTACCCTCATAGTCATTAGTGATTAACAACATGCAAGCCAAAATAAAAATTATAATATCAACTAGTGTTGTATCCCCAATCAAAACTATTTACATTGTGTCTTTTAAATATCAACGAGGTAAACAAGTATAATCATAGCGCGTTTAACAAATAACGTAAGTATTCTCACAGTATGAATATTCTTATACAGTGTGTATCAGCTAAATGGAATAAATTCGATAATAAATAAATGGGGGCGTGTTCGACAAAACGCCCGGATACGTCGATTAGTATTTTTATATACGTATGTATATTCTCCTTATTTATTTTATTAGTTTCACAAGTTTGTTATTGTGTTGTCCTATTATACGTCGTATACAAAGACATTCCTTTTTATTTATCCCATTTACACGCTTGTTTCCAGATGGCTACACTTTCCTGTCCTACTACCGATTAATGTCTTGCATACTTCCATTCCCTCGTCATTCTCTCTTAAATAGTCCTTCCTTTTTTTCTCTTCTCTACTTGCCATTACAATACTTTGGAGGTGTTTATCCAATGCTCCTTGTTTTCCCCACAGTACACACACGTTATGTATTCCACTTCCATCCAAGTCTTTCTTCCTTCCACTTAAGTAGCGTGATAATCTGTCAAAGACCTGCAACTTTTTATATTTTGGGTTATAGCCACTTTCAATCGCTCCCTGCATCTTCAATTCTCGTAGTCTCTCCTCGACCTCGTTGTGATAACGATAACTTTCGGGGTTTAACGTCTGCTGCAGGCTTAGCCTCTTCGGACCAAGGCTGGCATGACATTTGGTACTTGGTGTTCTAGGGTGGGGAGGTTTCGGTGGCGGAGAACAAAAGTGAGTGTGCGGGTGCTGGATTTGCAGCTGGTGCTTCTTACAGCTCTTTTGGTAGAGATTTTTTCGGGCTAGTTTGAGTTTTTTCGAACCTGCTGCGTCTAATTTATTAACAATGGCAGCTCCCTCTCGCTTTCGTCATACAGAGATGATGAAAGGGGCTGAATGTTTGAGTTTTAGTATGAGTGTATGCGCAGATTGTGTGTGTTGATGTGGTGTTTGTGAGGAAGGAGAGGCTACAAGGTACTCCGACTTCAGGGGGTGGAGGTGGCTAAACAGTTGGGGGAAAGGATACGCGGACGAGTAGCGCGGGGGAAATGACGGAGGACACTGGCCGGACCATAAACGGGGACGCGGCAGGCTTGGGCGGAGATAGCGGGACAGGGAAGTTTGCGGCGGAGTTTGACTGAAGGATAGAGGATATTGGAAAGGAGGATAGCGTTTAGGTGGTTAAAGGCGGCGGATCCGATGGCAAAGTTGGCGGTGTATTTCACCAACCTGGATAGAAGAGGGGCGGGAATAGAAGTTTAATGGGTTTTAGAGGAAGGAAAGTTAATCGGGAGGTCGCAGTAGCGCCGAAGAAGGCGGCGTTCGAGCGAGAGGAGGGGAGCAAGTTGTAGTACGGGCCTGATAAACCTTTTGTGCGCAGTTGCGTAGCGCATCTGCACTGAGGCAGGGTAGATTTTAGGGCCCGTACTAGACGGTTGCGGTTTAGGACGTGGGATCGGATGGTAGCTATGAAAGAGGAGGGGTTCAGGGTAGAGGTAAAGGTAATGCCCAGATACGTTACCTTCGGACTAAATTCTCAACATACGTGTTTTATTTACCACAAATGCTATCTTAGTTGTTTACTTAAAATGATATACTCGGCAGTGACAGAACGTAAACAATACAGTAATTAATTCATTTAGTAAGTCGAAATATCTTACTATGTTAGTCAAGGTTTCTCCCGAAGTTGACTCGCTGAGCAGCAAATTATTTGGGAAAAAATAATTTGTATCCGCAGGATATTGAAAATACTTTCGAACAACAGATTTCGTATTATTTTAAATCATTATTATAAATCCCACTGAAATAAATTTTGATGTGCTAATAGTTATTTACGAACCAAGTGCAGGAAGACAACGTTCCTCCGCGAGCGCATTTTTCATTTGCGCGAACGCTGAAACATTCTTCACGCATGAGGTTTGTACAATATTTTTTGAAACGAACAAAAACATTACAATAGACACCACATACAAATATCATTTTATTTCGGAATTTCATTTCAAAATATGAAACAAAGCCAGTCATGACAGCATAGCGAAACAATTTGGCAGTTAACGTTCTAAAGTTTGAAAGCGTGAAGGCTTGTCTTCTAATTAAGAAATACGCCGCCAATACAGTGCTAATAAAGTGCAACTATGTCAATTTCTGAGCGCATAGGAACTTTTATTTCAAATTGTTCTAAAGGTACAATAAATGTACTTCTTTCAACTCCGCGTAAACCTGAAATTTGTAGCTAGAGTTCTATGACGCGGACATAAAAAAATGCTACACCGCATGCAAAAATACATCGATCGCAACGGGGATTATGTAGAAAAATAGTAAAAAGTCCAGGCTTAAATTGGAGACCTTATTTTACGGTTCGTAAATCGACCCAATTTTTAAGAAAACGTACCTGCTTACACCGTCATAATCAGCACCAATTCCAACATAATCAACACCAGCAAATTTGGCAATATAATGAATGTGCTCTAAATATGAAATGCAAAGTTAAATATTAATTTATATTTTAATTCATTGTAAATACTTACTGGCGACGTCATGAACAGATGCAGTTTCTGGTGTTGAGGATATAAAGTCTGGATAAAAGTTAACCATTACTATTCCTCTGTGTTTTTTCTATAAAAATATACAAATTAGTGAAAATGTATTCGCGATTAAACTAATATTGACATAAAAATAAAAATAATCTTAAATTTCAAAAATCAACTTAAATTTACTCTGTAAATATATAATAAACTAGATGAAACCGTAACCAGCCTCGCCGCTTGTGAGCATACATTTTAATTTAGATCCCTGAAAATTCCCAAATTAATTGGTAAATAGTGCGTATGCATTAATAATTTTTAGCAGTACTCTAATACATTGTTTGTGGCACCATGGTGAATTTTGATCGTAATTCGTTTTTATTTTGTTAGCGAAAAAAATTATTTTGCTTGTACTGCTGCATTTGTCATAACAAAAACTGTTCCCTTGATTAAAAAATAACCCCACCCTCACCCCCTTGAGGGTGGAAAGAGGGGTAGTTTTGATTGTGTTAGTGAAAAAATGGTTTTGATGCACTATTCCATTCTTCATTAAAAACTGTTGATGGATTTCCTAATCACCCTCACCCCCAACCCCTCGAGGGTGGAAAGAGGGGCAGTTTGGATTGTGTTAGTGAGAAAATGGTTTTGCTTGCACAGTTGCATCGTCATAACAAAAACCTACTCGCGCATTTGGAAATCGGCCCCCTATCCCCAAAGAGGGTAGAAAAAGGAGCAGTTGTGATTCTTTAAAAGAATTACATTTTTACAACAATTTAATTTTCAGCATTTTCCACTCCCTACTCCTTTGGGGGGTGGTGGATAAAAGTGTTATTTCATATTTTTGATTTGAAACTATCTTGTTTAATTACAGTTTTGATTAATAAAACAACATTAAATACAATAGTGAAAACACCCCCCACCTAAATAGGGGGTGGAAAGAAGGGTTGTTAAAAGTAAATTGTTTGTGAAACGATTACGTTTCACCTCATTTTTGCATTCTGGATTAGATATTAGTTTAGGAATTGGTGGCAAACTCTTCCATCACCAACATGGGGGGGGGGGGTTTACAAGGGGTAATTTTAGCATTTTTAATGAATGTAATTATCATTGTCTCATTTTGGATTTCCCATCTAAAATTGGTTGTTATTATTATTAACATTCTTCATCTTGTTATTTTGCTATGTCGTTCACTCTCTTCCAAGATCAGAATAACTTAAATGGTACCGTCGGCATGCGTAATCATGTATTCATTCATTTATCGTCGCAACATTTTTTTCCATTTTGTCATGTTTACAATTGTAAGAGAAAGCACACATGTGTAGTTATTGAACATTTATTTCTAACGCCCAATGTTGACGTTCTCGACGATTCCTGAAAATTCTAAGAAAATTTTCATAGCTCAGAAAATTTAAAGCTAAATTTAAAAAATCAAAACAAGGAATGTTTAGAAGTAAAGAAAACTTAAAAAATGTTGTTAGTGTACTTTATGGAGTCAATCAGAACAGTGCTAGTTGTTATCTGTGGTTTTGAGATGAGGCTATCAGAAAGTGAACGCATATCATTATTGATGATGCGAGGGTCCGGGGAGAACGTTAGATCCTACGAAGAAGTGGCAAGGATGTTCAACGCTTCCTACCCGCATCGTCATCCAGTTTCAAAATCGACTGTCCAAAAAACAGTGACACGATTTCAAGAGAATGGAGCAGTGAAGGATCGTCAACGCACTGGCAGACCAAGAATGGCATCGAACGAGGATCAGAAGGTGGAAGTGTTGCAGCATTACGTGGAAGACCCTCATGCTTCTGTAAGGAAAGTGTCACAAGCTCAAGGAATCAGCAAGACGTCAGTACATCGCATAATGCAGGGGGGGAAGTGGCACCCTTACAAGATTCATCTTGTGCAAGAACTTTTGGAGCCCGATTTTCGGAGGAGGAACGAGTTCTGCGGAGATATGGTGCGTCGTTGTGCTGCTGATCGTGCGTTCCTGAGTAACCTGTTTTTTTTCGACGAAGCGACATTCCAGCTGAATGGACAAGTAAATCGTCACAATTGTCGATATTGGAGTGACGCAAACCCGCACTGGATGAGCGACATCCACAGTCAGTATCCGCAGAAGCTGAACGTTTGGGCAGGTTTTTCTAAACATGGAGTTGTGGGACCGTTTTTCATCGAGGGCAATTTGAACGGCGAAGCTTACTTAAATTTATTGCAAAATGAAGTGGTACCCGCAATTAACAATTTGTTCCGTGGAAACATGCAGAATGTATTGTTCCAACAAGATGGCGCCCCTCCTCATTACGCCGTGAGAGTGAGACAGTTTTTGGACCGCACATTTCCCAACCATTGGATCGGACGACGCGGCCCTATTGAATGGCCTGCGAGATCGCCGGATTTGACGCCACTAGATTTTTTCTTCTGGGGATTTGTGAAAAACAATGTGTACACTACCAGGCCTGCAAATTTAGATGATTTGAGGCATCGCATCACGGACCAGGTTGCATTAATTACACCGCAAATGAGGACGAATGTGATCAACGATTTTTACAACCGATTGGGTCAGTGCCAAGGCCAAAATGGCCGTCAGTTTGAACATTTGCGATAAACAGGATGAAAACGATTTGGCGACGGAGATGCAACCCAAATCAGCCCTTTTCAGGGCTACACGCTAATGCCGACGGTACAACTTAAGTTATTGTGATCTTACAAAAAAGTGAACGAGTCAGCATAATAACGAGATTAAATATTCTAATAATAATAACATAACCATTTTTATGAATCACAACTACCCACCATCTACCCTATTTTGGGGTAGGGGGTTGATATTCAAATCAGCGACCAGGTTTTTGTTATGACGATGCAACTGTGCAAGCAAAATCATTTTTTCCCTAACACAATCCAAACTACCCCTCTTTCCACCCTTGAGGGGGTTGGGGGTGAGGGTGATTAGGAAATCCATAAACAGTTTTTAATAGAGAATGGAATAGTGTATCAAAACTTAGGCGTTTCCATTTGAGTTTTAATTTAATTCTTTTAAGGAATCAGAACTACCCCTCTTTTCACCCCAAAGGGGGTGAGGGTGGGGTTATTTCTTAATCAAGGGAACAGTTTTTGTTATGACAAATGCAGCAGTACAAGCAAAATAATTTTTTTCGCTAACAAAATAAAAACTTTCCCCCCTTAAAGGGGGTGGGAGTAGGGGTGATTAACAAATCCATGAACAGTTTTTGATGGAAAATGTAACATCGCAAGCAAAATAATTTTTTTCGCTAAACAATTCAAATCTACCCTTCTTTCAACCCCCATAGGGGGTGTGGGGTGGGGATGATTTGCAAATCCATAAACAGTTTTTGATGGAGAATGCAATAGTGCAATAAAACTTGGGCGTTTACATTTGAAATTTCTGAACTACTCCTCACACCATCCCCCAGAGGGGTGGGGGTGGTTTTTGCACAGCATGCCTAAATAGATCTTTAAAAATAAATGAATACGTATTTTATAACTTTTTGATCCGGTGTGTTGTTCTCGAGATATGCAATCGTTTCCAAACTTTTGGATATATATATATATATATATATATATATATATATATATATATAGATTTGTTTAACCGCGTATACAGACCCAACTTGCCATATTCCACCTACAAAGCCAGACCAAAAAAGACGTTATCAGACCCGGCTGCGGGTCTGAAAACGTTTTCTTGTGTTTATCGATTACTACAAGTGTACTTGGATTATAGACCAATTTTAGGTGGGTCCCAAAATGTGGTCAAATATCACCATTTTATACAATTTTAGTTGATGCGATTGCTCACCAGAGGTAGTCCGGTCGATCTGTATATATTATATACAATACCACCATGTCGTACCGACGATCTCATGCAGGCAGTCTGGCAACATCGTTCTCCACTTTTTTTATCATAAAACGCGATGTGTATGATGTATTTAACTCTACGTTAGGCGCGCGAACTAGTCATAGACCAGTCTTTTAAAAACGATTATAACTCGATAATTCGCGTTATTTGTAGTAATTAAAAAACATCTCAATTTTGATTCTTGGTCACTTGAGTTTAGTGATTTTATGCAATAGTGTGATTTATTGTACTCCAAATAGCGATGGATTCTTCCCGGTCAACGACTGTAGACCGCGCACCTACCGTAGGGTTAAAACAAAAATGTACATACGAATCTGGCCTTTCAAAATTTCTTTTTGTTTATGACCAGTGACGGCTTGTGGGGTGACTCATGGTACGGCCGAGGTAGCAGAGGTAATACATATAGGTGTGGTTACGCCGCCAGCCGTCTTTGCAACTTACCCCAATATTGGAAATAGGATATTAAAATTATTATTTACTATAAGAATTGCTTAATTGATTTTGATTAACTTTAAGATTGAAGGTTTTTATACAAATGGTCCTATTAAAACTAATTGCGAATTTATAAGGAATAAGTTGACATTACTTAGAATAAAATACAAATATTTAAAAATGATCTAAAAGGACACGTACTTTCCAATTTCTTTACTGAAAAATATCCAATTAAATATTTGAAGTACTTTATAAAGTATGTGCGTCAATATAATGTTTATTTTAAAATCACTATTTAATTTAAAAGCTTGCGTAGTTCATGAATAATTGAATATACAACTATTTATAATAGTACCAATATTACATTTTGCGCTGTCTAATTAGCTTAAAATTAAATAGATATTTTATATTGGTACTGAAATTAAATCATTGTATAGTATCATATTATAATAGTTACAAACAAGCTACATCTGTGATATTAATATAGACTGTGATAACAAATTTAATTTTAAAAGGTCAGAGAAATAAAAATAAGGGATACAATAAATAGCATAAAGAACAGTAAAAGCACTGATATACAGGGTGTTGTATTGCAAAGCGAGCCAGGGATTTACATGTAAAATTTGAAATGTGATAATAGTGGCTCCCCTACTAATAAACCATATGTTTGAACAAGGAACATTTCCCGATGTTTTGAAATTAGGTATAATAAAACCGATTTTTAAAAATGGTGATACTAAAATCTTTTCAAACTACAGACCGATAACTCTCCTGAATATCTTTTCAAAAATTGCCGAGAAAATTCTTGCATCACGAATTATTGAATTTTTTTAATGAGTATAATCTATGTAATGAAGAACAGCATGTTTTTTTAGGAAAAAAATCTACTTCTACGACACTTTTTGAATATGTGCAGACAGTGACTGACGCCTTGGAGAGGGGAGAAATGCCTATTGGAGTATCTCTTGACCTCTCTAAGGCGTTCGACACAATGGATCATTCGATTCTTTTAAATAAACTTTACTCCTACGGTATACGAGGAAAGTGCCACGATTTAATAAAAACATTTTTAGAAAACCGTAGAAATAAGTCATAAATCAAAATCCAAAATATTGAATCGAACATGCAATACTCAAATAGCGGGGTGCCGCAGGGGAGTATTCTGGGACCAATACTCTTTATAATTTATGTCAATGATTTGCCAAAATGTATCTCACCTACGGAGGCGATATTGGTAAATTATGCTGATGATATATGTGTCTTAGGGGCAGGAAAAAATATTAATGAACTTAAAGCGAGAACTGAGGTTACGATAAATAAAATCGAAATTTGGCTAAACAGAAACAAACTGGTATTAAACCGAGAAAAAATAAACCTAATATCTTTTCAAACAAAAAATTCACTTAAAAAGTGTTACATAAAAGCGCTTGGCGTCACAATAGATTACCAACTACGTTGGAACGAGCATTGTTCGCAGTTAATAAAAAAATGAACTCGATCGTGTATTCCATAAGGTTGCTAAAAGGAACCTTTGAAACAAAACAGTTACTGCTTTTATGCCATACCAACTTCGAGTCCCAATTAAGATACGGGATAATATTCTACGGTGGCAGTCCTGCAGCAAATAATAATTTCTTACTTCAGAAAAAAGTCGTCAGAATAATTTTTAATTTAAAATATAGTGAATCATGCAGGGGTGTGTTTAAAAGGGAAGGAATTCTAACTTTCCGAAGGTTATATATTTATGAATTGTTAATTTGTAATTTTAAGTGACTACAACATACCTCAGCACAGATTCACGATGACGGAACAATCGCCCCAATATAGTGCAATTGTATATATTTTAATAAACTTCCCCAACATCTTAAAGAAATACGGTTGCTAAAGGAATTCAAAATTGAATTAAAAAAGTATTTAATTGAAACCGAATTATATAGTCTTGGTGACCTCTAGATCGGTCCACAGTATGTTTCTGGCAGTTTTGCTTTTATTTTATGTACTATGTATTATTTCGTCGGTACTTCGGTTTTATTGACGTATTTGTATTAGTTCCATTGGATGTATTTTATGTTACAATGTATGTACAAACTATGTATAAATAAATTTGATTTTGATTTGATTTGATTTGATTAATTATGACAGAATCGGTCTTCAAATTATTTTTAAAGCTTTTTAAGCTAAATGATTTGGTACCTTACTCTATTGTTGCTACAGTGTATTTATCGAGATATTTGCAAAAAACTTTACAATTATTTTGAATTGGAAACAAAGGTTTACCATGATATCATAATGGCGGATAATTAATTTCATTCTAAAAGGTTTTACTGTCCCATCTGTATGATGTTATTTATTACTTGTATATACCGGGTATCTATTTAAAAACGAGCAATGCTCTATAAGTATAGACCTAAAAAAGATATAAAAAAATTCTCAAAACTGTTTCTAGAGTATGTGGGGGGAATCAGTATTACCACAAAAATGACCTTCACCTTGCAACCCCTGGGGCTGTAGCCACCCCGACTCATTTTTTTAATGGCAACACCCCCTCTGTGATACCTCATTAGAAAATTGCTATTTAACAATAACTAACAGTCAATTAGTCAATTATAATATTTTTTAGCTTTCTTTTAATTTCACACTTAATTACTGCTAAAGTACGACGCCACGGACCCAGCGGTCTCAGTCGCGCGCCGTGTAGCATGTTTTGTCGTACAAATTAATTTCTTTCATATGATGTAATCAAATGACCATTGAAAAAATAGATTTTTATATGAACGAAAATGAGGCACACAATGGTATTTTTTTTCAAATTTTTAAAGTGATGGTCTTGAGTAGTAAAATTACTTTAAATAATTTAATTGTTTATTATAATTAAAAATTAACAACAAAAGGAATATTAATTAACATCAGAATTAAGAGAGTTCCATTACCTTTAAAATAAGCCCTAACTGAGCTCCATACGACTAATAGTTTTTAGGGAGTTATAGCGATCTAAAGACATGCATAATTAGCGAGTTTTCAAAACTTTTAGTGTCTGTATTTTCAAAAATACCGACGATAAAAAATGCGAAAATACGGGTCGGCTTATTTTGTATAGGAAACTCGTACAAATTTTAGACCCAATATTTCCGTTCGATTTGTAAAAGAATGCCTCATATATACATATACATGGTTGGGCAAATGTGTCGGAACACCTGATTTCTGGCTAAACGTTTTTTTTTCTTATTACTTTTAAAAGAAATGTTTATGGATTTATTTATTCTATTCACTGACATATTTTGATTTTCAGCAGCTACCCTCTTTCGCGAGATATGACGTCATCGGCGACACTTTTCCAGCAATTACAAAGATATGAAGTTTGATGGATGTTTGACTTATGGTTTTTTAAATATTAAATAAAATAATTCTACAGTGAGGTGGCTTTTTACACTCTTTCTTGACAAAAAAAACTTTCGTGTTTTTTATGTTTTCTGTCACCGACAGATGTTATCCATGTGAAATATTAACATTGCTGTTCAATTATGTTAGTTCACCAACTGAACGTGAAATAATTACGTTGTTAATGATGGCTAATTTTTGGAAATTAGCAGAAATCTCTGTAAGGTGCATGCAATATTTTTAATGCAGCATTTATTGACAGAAATTACAATATTTCTAAATCAAACGTATCAAGGGTTGTGCAAAAGCTTCAGGAAATTCACAAATTTTATTTTCCATTATTTATTTATTATTTAAAAAACCACAAGTCGTAAACCCACCAAACCCTATATCATTGTAATTGCTGAAAAGGTGTTTAGTTGAAAATGTAAAAATATACAGGGTGATCCATTAATAAAAACTGCCAATGATATCTTAAAAAATTGGTTAGCAGTTAAAAATGAAAGGACGTCACTAAAAGAAATAAATAAACTCATAAATATTTCCTTTAATAAAAGGACCCTGTATATATTATTGTATTGCAATTTTATAGATTATTTCTATTTTTGTGACTTGAAATGTATGGATTTATTTTTATAAAATATAGATTATAACAGGGTACTTACAATAAATAAAATGAAATAACAAAGAATACATTCCACATATTGGTAAATAATCTAAAAGAACACGAACTTTATGACTTCTTCATTGAAAAAATATTCATTTTTTTTTTTTTAATTTTACACATAAAGACTTATTTAACGTCGTCATAAGAAACCCAGAAACCATCTAAATAACCTTTTATATACGCAATATTTCTATATCAACGAATTTTAACGACCGTTGCTGTGAATAGTATACATAGCAACGGTCGTTAAATCTGCCACAGCGGACTTTCGTGTTTAACTTAAAAACAAGGCATCATTGTAAGAATAAAATAAGAATAAGAATTATTTGAGTTCATTAATCATTTTTGATAATATTAAAATTAAAAGTACAATTAGTTAAGTGTCCTGATAAATTAATCCCGTCTGCACATATTTCATTAATATTTTAATCATTGCTGTTAGAAACTGTTCCAGATGATGTGGAGAGAAGGAGAGAAGATGTTTGCAAATTTTAACTTCTGGTATTCAGATTCTTCAATATATCCTTCCACTACACTCTTTGAGCGCCATCCACCAATACACGTTGATCGCCACGCGGCATTCCCTTTGTGCCGCGGAGTAGTATCTAACTATATGGACTCATAAAATAGATGGCCTGAACGATTATAAACATTTAGGTTTCTTGAAATTATTTATTTCGTTATTGCATTATACTCAATACATATTATATAGTATTTGAAGAAACTGTTGAATCACAAGAACTTTCAGCATCACAGGGTATATATTCATCTGCGGAGTCGCCTCCTCTAAAATCGTCCACCCCGTCATCGGCGAGTAAAAATTCATGCACATATAAACTTAAAACGCAAGCACTTGTTTATCGAAACATCGCACTGAAGAATGATATCTGCCAGCACACGGAACATTTAGGCAACGCCGCAGGGCTTAGTTAGGTCGGTTGAACAACAATTTTTATACAATTGGTCGCCACTTTGTAATAGCCGTGTGTTGGGCTTATTGAGGTGGATTAAATATAGTGAATCTGTATAAAAGGTGGTCTCAAGTTTGTTCAATCTTTATGGCGGGTCTAGTAAAGTCGGTTAGATACGTATATATATATATATATATATACAGTGAACTCTCTCTTAACGGACACCTCTCATAAACGGACACCTCTCTTGGCCGGACATTGGTTGGGTACCGAACTCAGTATATGGACGTTGTTAATAAAATATTTTCTCTTAGCCGGACACCTCTCCTGGGCGGACGCGGACAGTTTTTTTCAATTTTGTCCACAGATAAGTGAGAAACAAATATGTTCTCGATGTGTATTTTTCATCGGCAAAAATCATGCAGCGCTTGTACTATGCGCGTAATGAACGTGCATCTTTTTTGCGACCATAAAAATATTTCGTCGGTTATATAAAAAAAGCGAGACTCCTGAGAACGGCGACAGAACTAGTATTAACCCCGGCATTACACGAAACGGTTCAGCAAGTGCATGTAGTTAAATTGAACATTTAAAAATCTTTATTTTAATTTATAAAATGCCGCCTGGAAACAAAAGACGTAATTTAACGTTAAAAGAAAAAATTGACATAATTGAAGTGCATAAAAAAGAAAAAGTAAGTGTGCGTAATTTAGCAGCTCGGTTTAAAGTAGGGAAAACACAAATTTCCGACATTATAAAAAACGGGATGAAATTATAATAAAAAAATGGGAATCAAATGCTGTAAATGTGAATCTGAAAAGGAACTTTCTCAGCAAGGATGGGGCTTGTATAGACAACATGTGTTATGAATAGTTTCTTAAAGCAAGAAATAAAAGCATCCCAGTTTCTGGACCTATAATAAGATCAAAAGCGAAGGAAATTGCAGGTAATTTCTTCACTGATCAATCTTTGAATTTTTAAATTAAGTTTAATACATTTTTTAGTTGGTTTGGGACGAATGAACTTTAATGCATCTTCAGGATGGCTTGAAAAGTTCAAAGTACGCCATAACATTAGTTACAAAACAATCTCGGGAGAGGAAGCTAGTGCAAACCCAGAAGATGTCTCTTGTTTTAGAAGACGACTTCCGTCAGTTCTCAATGGATACGAGCCAAATAATATTTACAATGCAGATGAAACCGGTCTCTTCTTTCATGCTTTACCTGACCGAACATTTGCTCTAATAGGCGAGAAGTGTGTAGGGGGTAAAATGTCAAAAGAACGATTAACAATTTTACACTGTGTAAATATGGATGGTGAACAGGAGAAACTTCTTGTTATAGGAAAGGCAGCCCGACCTCGAGCTTTTAAGAAAATAAATTTAAATTACCTGTTCAGTGGCAATCAAATAAGAAAGCTTGGATGACAAATACTATAATGACAGAATGGCTACTACAGGTCGACCGTAGAATGGGTGCCCAAAAACGTAACATTCTTTTATTTTTGGATAAAGCTGCTTCTCACCCTCGAGCTCTAAATCTTAAAAATATTAAAATAGTTTTCCTGCCTCCAAACACCACAGGTTTTTGTCAGCCCCTTGACCAAGGAATTATAAAAAATTTTAAAACATTGTACAGGTCATTCACATTAAAACACATTTTGGTAAGAATTGATACGGCAACAACAGCAAACGAATTGAGTAAATCATTTGATATCTTAGATGCAATTTATTTAATCAATGCAGCATGGAAAGAAGTCACACCTACAACCATATCGAACTGTTTCGGAAAATCGGGATTTTCTTATGAACTCAATCAAGATAGCATGGATACACAGTTTGATCCTGGTGATGATTTGCCATTAGCCAGATGGGCTGAAATCTCAAAAAATATATAAAAAACAACTGGTCAACATACAGATCTAGACGAATTTATGGACATTGACAATAATTTAATAATAGAAGATGAAAATTTGGATGTTATGGATTCTTTGGTTGAAGAAAATATAGAAGTAGATTCAGAAGATGAAGAAGATCCAGCTGAACATGAATGTTCATTAAAAACATTTAAGGATGCCTTAACGTCTATAAATGATTTGAAAATATTTTAAAAAAATAATAATGATTTGAAATCTTTTGAATTATTAGTAAAATTAGAATTAAATTACCAAAATAATGTGGAAACAAGAAAACGCCAAACTACCATCTTAGATTTTTTTAATCGAAATTTCAAAAAATTATGTACTTATAGATGTAAGAATTGAATATATTTAATTTATTTGTAGAGTTTTAATTTTTTAAATAAAACATTTTCGTATAGGTAAATCCATATATATTACGACTGTGTATGTTGTGTTCAATTAGAGTTTCCCTTAAGCGGACACCTCTCTTGAGCGGACAGTTGGATGGGAACCACTGATGTCCGCTCAAGAGAGAGTTCACTGTATATACAGGGTGTGGCACTTAAGACGCCTCGGACCATAGCTCCTTTACGATAAAAGCTATCGAAAAAAATCTAAGAACAAAGTGATGCATAGTTACCGTCGCTATGTTTCAAAAATATTTCTAATCATCAGTGGCGTGCCGTACTCCAGTGGCGTACCAAACTTATGTTTTTTTAAATGGAATGCCCTATTTTTTATTGCAGATTTGGAAAGTGCTCGACGAGTACTTATTTTTTTATCTAACATGTTATACCCTTCACTTTAGCGGTTTCGCTGTTATAACCCCTTCTTTCAAAATTGCGCCCCATTTTTGAGATTTTTTTGTAGAGAAACTAATTGACGCCGGCGCCTAAATTTTGAATAGAGGTACAGGTTAAGACCTCGTATACCTTCATATAATTTTTTTTCGGGTAATTTATGGAAAAAAAATAATTTTTGATTGATCTTCGCATGTTGTCATTTTTTCCGAAAATTTCAAATGGCACCCCCCTAAAAAAATTACGGCGTTGTACAGCCAAAACTCTAAATTTTTCATTGGTGTAAAAAAAATTACACATTGCATAACAAAATTTCTGAGAAAAAAGGAATTTCATCGCAAATGTCGGGAAACGTTTTCCGTTCCCAAGTGTGCCATGAGAAAACAAATACACAAATACGGTCAACATAATAGTATAATAGTATAATAAATAGGTACTTATTCAACATGATATGAAAAATGCAGATAAAGAAAATTTAACAACTTAAACTAAATGTTCGAAATGACGACCTTCCTGCTGGAGGCATAACCGCAACTTCGACTCACAGGCTCTAGACACTGCCCTAAGGACTTCTGGTGATATACCGCGGAAAGCCGCGCGGATTCTCTCCCTCATATCCTCGACAGTAGTTGGTACCGTCCTGTAAACCTCGTCTTTGATATGGCCCCAAAGGAAGAAGTCAAGGGGAGTGAGGTCTGGTGATCTTGGCGGCCACCTCACAGGACCCCCACGATCAATCCAGGAGTCCGGAAACGTTTCATCGAGAAATTCCCGAACGACACAGCTATTATGTGCAGGAGCTCCATCGTGCTGGAAAACTATCTGTCGAAGAGCGGCTAGAGGGACATTTTCCAAGAGATCATCCAAGTCGTCGCGAAGGAACCTCAAATAACTGTTGCCGTTCAGGTGCCCTTCGATGAAATAAGGACCCAAAAGGTGTTCTTCAAATTATGCCTCCCCAAACATTCAGCGACCATCTTTGCTGGTGGTTTATCATTCGCATGGCTTGTGGGTTTTCATCGGCGTAATAATGGTAGTTGTGGCGATTGACATGGTATGGTATGAGGATCTTCAATAACTGCCTCCAGAACCTGCAGTTCATTATTTTTGGTAATAACTGCCTTCTTTCTAACTCTCCTTGGCCGTTTCACAGTTCCCGTAGTAGTAAATCTCTCCAACACTTTTTGAAACGCACGTTCATTTGGATGTGTCCTGTGCGGATATCTCCCAGCGTACACTTGTGATGCCAAGAAACAATTCATGTTACATTCTCCAAGAATAAATATCATGTCAACCATTTCCTCTTGAGTTCGGAACATTTTTAGAACGTTTATCAAAAATGACTTATGGCTGCTACTGACGTCTAATAATTTACTTTGACAATTACCAATCTTTTGTTTTCTCATGGCACACTTGGGAACGGAAAATGTTTCCCGACATTTGCGATGAAATTCCTTTTTTCTCCGAAATTTTGTTATGCAATGTGTAATTTTTTTTACACCAATGAAAAATTTAGAGTTTTGTCTGTAAAACGCCGTAATTTTTTTAGGGGGGTGCCATTTGAAATTTTCGGAAAAAATGACAACATGCGAAGATCAATCAAAAATTATTTTTTTTCCATAAATTACCCGAAAAAAAATTATGTGAAGTTATACGAGGTCTTAACCTGTACCTCTATTCAAAATTTAGGCGCCGGCGTCAGTTAGTTTCTCTACAAAAAAATCTCAAAAATGGGGCGCAATTTTGAAAGAAGGGGTTATAACAGCGAAACCGCTAAAGTGAAGGGTATAACATGTTAGATAAAAAAATAAGTACTCGTCGAGCACTTTCCAAATCTGCAATAAAAAATAGGGCATTCCATTTAAAAAAACATAAGTTTGGTACGCCACTGGAGTACGGCACGCCACTGATGATTAGAAATATTTTTGAAACATAGCGACGGTAACTATGCACCACTTTGTTCTTGGATTTTTTTCGATAGCTTTTATCGTAAAGGAGCTATGGTCCGAGGCGTCTTAAGTGCCACACCCGGTATATACCGGGTGACCCAGGGTTCTGTAAAAGCCCCATAACTTATTTGCTATTTGAGATATCGACTTCTAGTTTCCTTGAACTGGTACCCACACTTATTCTACATATTTTAAAAATATATATGTTTTTGTACAGAGTGTCCCAATATACATAGCAGACCAAAGTTATGTTTTTTTAAATGGAACACCCTATACTATATACTTTATTTTCAACGCTCTTGAGAAGCTGATAAAAATAGTATAAGATAGTATGGGTCTATTATGGACGATTGGTTAGTTATGGGCAAATTTGTGGCAAAAACAAGGACACGTTGAAAAATTTGCAGAAGCGCTCCGAGCAATGCTAGCGTCGTTTTTTATACACTAAAGAATTTTCCACATCATGAAGAATAATACAAATCGGCTTTGGTTCTTTTTTGTTCATACTGCTATACAGGGTGTTAACATACGTAAAATAATGGATAACTATTTTTTTTCAAATGGAACACCCTATATATCTTGCAACCAATGCATGGAATTTTTAATAAGCTTTCCAATGATGTACAATTTGTATAATGAAATATTAAGGATTCTTAAGATTTATCCATAAAATCATTTTTCTTTTGTCACCTCCTGCTCATTTTTGGATTTTCAGCCAAAACTATGCATTTTTTGAAAAAGTAATAAGAGACCAAAGTTGTAGGGCGGAAAATTTTAGATCGATATAGGTCTTTCGACTTTTCCAATAATGCGTGCATTGCCCGCCAGAGTGTGCAAAATCGTGACCATATATGCATTTTAGCGTTTTTCTCAAATTTTTTGTTAATTAATTGCACTATACTTTATTTTCCACGTCCTCTAGCAGAAAAACGGGTAATTATAGAATTATTCAAATGACCTACATCGATTGAAAATATTCCGCTCTACAACTCTTAAAAGAAGCAATTTTTGCCCAAAATGCCTAGTTTTCAATAAAAATGCAAAAAAACATTGAAAAACGCAAAAATTGATATATACATTTTTAATTTGCATTTTTAGGGAAAACTATGCATTTTTGGCAAAAATTGCTTCTATTAAGAGTTGTACAGCGGAACATTTTCAATCGATATGGGCCATTTTAATTTCGCTATAATTTCCCGTTTTTCCGCTAGAATGTGCGGAAAATAAAGTATAGTGCAATTTATTAATAAACAATTTGAAAAGAAAACGCTAAATGCATATACGGTCATGGTTTTGCGCGCTCTGGCGGGCAATGCACGCATTATCTTAAAAGTTTAAAGACCTATGTCGACCGAAAACTTTTCGCTCTACAACTTTGTTCTCTTATAATTTTTCCTGAAAATGCATAGTTTTGGCTAAAAATCCAAAAATCAGCAGAAGGTGACAAAAGAAATATGTTTTTATTGATAAATCTCAAGAATCCTTAATATTTTGTTATACAAACTATATATCATTGGAAAGCTTATTAAACATGCCATAGATTGGTGGCAAATTATATAGGGTGTTCCATTTGAAAAAAAAATAGTTATCCATTGTTTTGCGTATGTTGACACCCTGTATAGCACTATGAACAAAAGAGAACCAAAGCCAATGTGTATTATTCTTTATGATGTGGGAAATTTTCTAGTGTATAAATAATGATGCTATCTTTGCTAGGAACGCTTCTGCAATGTTTTCAATGTGTACATGTTTTTGCCACAAATTTGCCCATAACTAACCAACCGTCCATAATAGACCCATACTATCTGATACTATTTTTATCAGCTTCTCAAGAGGGTTGAAAATAAAGTATAAAATATAGGGTGTTCCATTTAAAAAAACATAACTTTGGTCTGCTATGTATACTGGGACACCCTGTACAAGAACATACATATTTTTAAAATATGTAGAATAAGTGTGGGTACCAGTTCAAGGAAACTAGAAGTCGATATCTCAAATGGCAAATAAGTTATGGGGCTTTTACAGATCCCTGGGTCACCCGGTATATATGTATATATATTTTACAATAAATATGTAAATATCATCAGGTCCAATAGTATGTTTATAAATATCTATATTGGTCCAAGCTTCTCGATTTCGTTTTAGAATTATTTTTTCCTTTTCATTAGTTCTTTTATTAACGCCTCCTAAAACACCAATTCTTCGTTTCTGCCTTTGGGAGATGAAAAATAGCCTGTATTCTTCGATTGTAATAATTTAAAGGAATTAGAGTAAGCAATGTCAAATAGGTCCTCTAATTTTTCTTTAAAATATTGTTCTTTGTGCTGATGAGTTTTGGTCTTTTTTTAGAATATTTTTGAAGCATTCTCCATTGATTATATAGGGCTTGCGGTTTAACAATACAATGTTGAGGTTCTCTAAATTGTATTCGTGCTTTTTGACAAAAAATACAATATCAGAAATTGCTAAATGAGTATTTTCACGTAGACTTAATTTTACTTAAAAAGATTTAAAAAATTCTCAAAACTGTATGTGGGGGAAATCAGTATGACCACAAAAATGACCTTCACTAAGCAAGCCCTGTAGCCAACCCAACTAAATTTGTTTAAATGGCTTCTTATGAATCTAATTTTTGAGAAATACGCAAAATATATAAGTATTTATTCCAATTTCTCGTTAAATATCAGATTAAACCATTTTGTTGCAAATAAGGTCTTAAAAACAATGGTAGAAAACTGGAGACCATTTTTAAACTTAAAGTTTTCACATTTGCCCAAAATGTATGGCGAGGATTGTGATTTTATAAAAACAGCAACTTTTTGAGTGAATCTCGCTTAAAAAGAAGAATTGAGATTTTGTAAATACTTGTTATCGTTTAAATATTTAAATTTAAAATACGTAAAACAACACGAACAAAATCTCAATAAATTTAATAATGAATAATAATTCTAAACAAACAAATTGTCCAACAATAATCAGACCACTTTAATTTATAGCTCTTTAAAGTATATGCTCAAAATTACTCTAATTATTTTGTAAACAATACTAAAGTCTATTGGGTCATTCCATGCCATTTCAACAAAAGGTTGTGCTGCACCATTTTTATTTATTTTTATATTTTGTACAGATATTTATACATGTATCTAGAGTTCAAAACTAATTTTAGAAAAAACATAATTCTTGCCGTGTGGCTGATATGCCCCCAGATGGATCTTGAAACATGTACATTTTTGTGATTACAAGCATTTGCGCAAAGTGGTATAACTTTTTTTCCAGTTGAGCAAATTTAAAAAATTAAAAATCTCTTAACTTATATTAAAGTGGTGAATATTTTTGTTTAATTTTCTTTCATCATTTGATATGTTTTTTCAAATTTAATGGCCGTCAAAGTTTACCATTAAGATTTACATTTTTTTCATTTTTCGACCCTGTTTTCGACTGGGAAGGGGGCAATAGACTCAAACCAAATTTAGTTTGCAAGTACAACAGTAACAATAAATTTTACCTAAGGCAAAAAATCTGTAGTGTTTTAAACCCTTCGAAATGTTTTTCACTGAAGAAAATTGGCATTTTCAACAAAATTCGTATTTTTATAAACCTTTATCTCCAGTGGGGTTCACAGTACAAATCTGAAATTTACCAATTATTAAAATAAATAAAATTGGTGCAGCATAACCTTTTGTTGAAATAGCATGGAATGACCCTATTCTCAAATTCCCTGCGAACATTTTGAAATGTTTGTCGTGGAAAAGCTGGGCATTCTTGAACTATTCGTTGTCGCATATTTTCTTTAGAATGAGGCTGAGTTTTGAAGACCACAGATTTTAAGTGACCCCATAAGAAACATCTACCGGTGTCGGATCTGAAGATCTGGGAGGCCATTCTATTGGTCCTCTTCTACCAATTCCTTGTTCTAGATAATTCTGATCTAGCCAAGTCCTAACAGCTACTGGACAATGAGGTGGTGCCCCATCGTGTTGAAAATATAATAAATTTTCATCCAAAGCTAGTTCATCATCCTGGATTCTTCGTGTATTAAAAGAAAATAATATGCATCCCTATACAATGATATCAACTCAGGAGCTCATGGTTGACGATATTGATAGAAGAACGTATTTTTGTGAAAAAATGATGAAAGGTTTAAATAACAATGTTATCTAACTAGAAAATGTTTTGTTTTTTGATGAGTGCACTTCATAGCCATATCAATGGTCGAAACTGTCACTAATCCGCATTGGATGAGAGATTTACATATGTAAAAACCTGAAACGGTCAATGTTTGGGCAGGAATAATTAGAAACCATGTCATTGATCCGTTTTTCATTCATGCAAATTTGAAGGAATGTAGTTATTTAGCAATTCTCCTAAATAATGTCGTGCCAATATTAGCTAACTTATATCCCGCTCAATATACATTTTGAGCATCTCCTAAATTAATATCAAGAACGAAACGCTATTAGTTATCAAGTCCTTAGCGTGTTGTAAATGAATTGATTTTTTTACTATTATTTTTTGCAATACATTTTTCAATGGAGAATTAAAGGACATTTCAAATGAGGTAGCACAAGCCCGTACTTCCGATTTAAAAATTTGGGCCAAATTTTTTAGTAAGTTTGCCACGTAAATTACTATAATTTATCTGCAGCAGCTACTCTTTTAGCAGTTTTCTTATTTTACTATTATACTACTATTTTAATTTTTATTCTCTTTACGACTGTGTAAAAATATTTTGTTTTTGTTTTGTTTTTTTATTTAAGAAATTGATTTTTTTTTTTAAATAAACTTATTAAATGTATCAAATGTTCGAAATGAGACAAATTCCACCAGCTGGAATGGTTTCATGGAGGAAGTTACGACAGATTTGCCATACCAAGTATCACGAATAATTTGCTATCCATTCATCAACGCTCCACCTACAGATTATGACACAATCCTCACGTCGCTTACTGAAGCTGCAAACAAATGCAAACGAAGCCACCAACAGACCTGCTTTGTTACGTTTGATCAGCCGCTTTACTGGAAAGCACGTGACATCATATCAGCCGCTGACCCATCATCTGATTTAAATCACGTCATTATTAGACTAGGAGGATTCCACCTTTTGATGTCGTTTATGGGATCAATCGGTTTCATTATGCAGGGCAGTGGTATAGAACAGCTTTTTCAAGTTATTTATGCGGAAAACTGCGTAGACAAAATTCTTTCCGGTCACGCATACGCTAGAGCTGTTCGTGCTCATACTTTGACGCATTTGACCTTATTGAAGATTGTTATGGAAAATGTCGATTTCACCGATGAAGAACGTGATGAAATGGAGAACTTCATGGACGTTGTGGATCGGCCTGCTATAGTCACTGCCGGGGAAAGCGAACTCGTGAAAAGTGTACTAGACAAATTTCGCAAAGAATTAATTGCACTAGAAAAGAGAGGGCCTACTGCAAAACTGTCGGTGCAGTATCACCGCATGGTGACATTGTTAAAAAAGTTCATCGAGGCTGAGAGAGCAGGCAACTGGAAGTTGCATCTTGACACAATCCAGATGATGCCTTTTTTCCACGCCAGCGGGCATTTCCTGTATGCCAAATCAGCCCATCTGTATCTTCAGGATATGCGATCTTTGTACGAAAAAATGCCCATTGAAGAGTTTGACAGATTCACAAACGACGGATGTTTCACAATACGTCGAAGTGATAAATTTCGGTCAGGAATAATGTCAGACATGACAATCGAGCAAACACTGATGCGATCCATGAAGACAACAGGAGGACTAACCCAGGGCCGTGGAATCACCAATAGTACCGCAGCATCGTGGACTTTGGGAATGGTGCAATTGCAAAATGTTTGCGAACAAGTCGAAACTTTCTCGGGAGTTTCGTGCTCAACATCCGAGCAGCATATCGACATGAGACCAGCGCGGATAAAGCGAGACAATGAGGACGCTGAAAAATTAGAGGTTTGGCTTACAGAGCGAAATCCTTTTCCTGTATGTGATCAACTACTGTCCATTGGTACTGGCGTTGTCGGAGCCAATGAGGTTAATTGCCACCGGGCAGAAGAAATCGGACGCCGAATGATGACTGCAATCGTCGAAAAAGCTCACTGGACTTGCACAGGATAAACACAACATCTTTTTCCAAAAACCAGCGAAAGGCAAAATTCCCGCTTCCGTATATTCTCCGGCCAGCATAAAAGACAAATCACTTGCAGAAAACATTTTTTTTTCTGCACGCCTTGAGCGGTTGTGATACCACTTCCGCACTTTTTAACATCGGAAAACAGAAATTCCTTAGAATACTACAAAAGCAGCCACAACTTCAGTCAGCCATAGAATTATTTAAAATGAAACAAGTAGATCCAGAGATACTGGTGTCAGCGGGCGAACGGTTGCTCATTGCCGTATACGGTGGCGACAAAACAGAGAAGTCGGTAAATTCCCTCAGGTATAAATGCTTCGCAAAATCTGTGACGAAGAATCGGTTTAATTTGTCGACACTTCCACCGACAAGAAGCGCAGCTCGTCAACACATTTACAGGGCATATCACCAAATTCAAACGTGACTTGGATTTTACAAGGACCCTGAAGAATGGGGTTGGCGAAGAACTAGTCACGGACTGGGACCCGTGCCCAACAGTGCGGAACCCATACCGGTCGAACTTTTGAAGCTCTTAGCATGCAAATGTAAAGTAAAGTGCGGATCAGCATGTGGGTGTCGAAAAGCCGGTCTAAAATGCTCCGTTATTTGTCAAAACTGCAGCGGAGAGACGTGTGAAAATGCTAAGAGCCTCGAAAACGTCGATGAATTAGATTTGGACGACCTTCACAGTGCCAAGTACGTGGACCATAACGAAAACTCGGAACTGATTGATGAATACAATTAATTTAATTTCACCATAGTTTTAATGTTTAATGTACAACTATTTGCTGTAATTGGAAATTTTGCATCAAAATTATACACATTGTAAAAGAGTTTTACTAAGTTTTACTAACGAAAAGTCGATTGTATAGTCTGTTATAACCAATATTTTGTAATCTGACATTTAAATGTCACAGTCACTTCAGATATGTATTGAGTCGAACTCCAGTCGCAATTTTCATCTATTTTACATCTTAACTAGTTTTGTATTGGCAATTTTTCGATGGCAGTAGCTAGAAAAGAGTAGAAAGCGAAATACCACGCAGGATAACGTGGACTCGACTCGCCGGTGGTGTGTCCACAGAAAGGTTCGCCCTGGCCCAATTTTTAACCGATAAAAAAGTATTACATCTCAAATTATAGGTCTTTTTAAGTTCTATAACTTTAGTTACTGGTGGTATAAAAAAAAGGTAACTCCAGTTTCTCAATAGATTATTAATCAACGTTATAATACACAACTTTGCCCTAATTTAACCAACCTCGTATCTCTTAATATAACTGAAATCCCCATGGTGCCGCTCGAAAAACGGGCACCCTGTATATAAGTTGGTCCAACCATATGAGTTGGTTGAAAAAATACAGTTTATTAAATGGATCTAAAGCAGGAATTCAGTACGTGAAACAAGAGATTTATTTGCTGTTGCTTCTCCAAATAGTCCCATTTGAGGCACTAGTACAATACATCGAATTGTGCAAAATTTCGAGAAAAAGGTATGTTTGTCTCCCAAAAACCTCTACCTAAAACTGAGAATCAAGAACTTAACGAATTAAGAATATGTGGCGCTGTAGAAGAGAATTTATGCCAGTCTTCCAGAAAGATTGATGAGCAGGATATTTTGCACCATACTACCGTATTAAAGATTTTAAAACAGAACGGATATCGTTCGTATAAATTGTCAAAAACTCAAGAAATCTACCTCGCCGATTAAATAAGGTGAACCCAATTTTGTGAAGTAATGGAGAAATCAAATAATAAACCGAATTTTCGGAGGAAGGTTTTTTTTTAAGGACGAATCAACTGTTACAATAAATGGCCGACACTATCCTTCAATTGCTCGTTGCTGGTCGTGACATAACCTTTGCAGGCATTATAATTGGGTACCAAAATACTGAATTGCCACTGTAGATTCATTTAAAAACCTGTATTTCTTAAGCAACTGATATACCGGGTGACCCAGGGTTCTGTAAAAGTCCCATAACTTATTTGCTATTTGAGATATCAACTTCTAGTTTTCTTAAACTGGTACCCACACTTATTCTACATATTTTAAAAATATGTATGTTTTTGTACAGTGTGGCCCAATATACATAACAGAACAAAGTTATGTTTTTTTAAATGGAACACCCTATATTTTGTAATTTATTTTCAACCCTCTTGAGAAGCTGATAAAAATAGTATAAGATACCATGGGTCTATTATGGACGGTTGGTTAGTTATGGGCAAATTTGTAGCAAAAACAAGGAATCATTGAAAAAATTGCAGAAGCGCTCCTGGCAAAGATAGCGTCATTTTTTATACACTAAAAAAATTTCCACATCATGAAGAATAATACAAATCGGCTTTGGTTCTTTTTTGTTCATCCCGCTATACAGGGTGTCAACATACGCAAAACAATGGATAACTATTTTTTTTCAAATGGAACACCCTATATATCTTGCCACCAATGCTTGGTATTTTTGATAACCTTTCTAATGATGTACAATTTGTATAATGAAATATTAAGGATTCTTGAGATTTATCTATAAAAAAACATTTTTCGTATGTCACCTCCTGCCTATTTTTGGATTTTCAGCCCAAACTATCCATTTTATAAAAAAATAATAGAATACCAAAGTTGTAGAGCGGAAAATTTTCAATCGATATTGGTCTTTCGACTTTTCCAATAATGCGTGCACTGCCTGCCAGAATGCACAAAATCGTGACCGTATTTTAGCGTTTTTTTTTCAAATTGTTTATTAATTAATTGCACTATACTTTGTTTTCCACGCCCTCTAGCGGAAAAACGGGGCATTGTAGAATAATTCAAATGACCTACATCGATTGAAAATGTTCCGCTCCACAATTCTTAATAGAAGCAATTTTAGCTCTAAATGCATAGTTTTCGCTGAAAATTCAAAAAATCATTCAAAAACACGAAAATTGATACACACATTTTCAATTTGCATTTTTAGCGAAAACTATGCATTTTGGGCAAAAATTGCTTCTACTAAGAGTTGTAGAGCGGAACATTTTTAATCGATATTGGTCACTTGAATTTTCCCATAATTTTCCGTTTTTCTGCTAGAGGGGTGCGAAAAATAAAGTGTAGTGCAATTTATTAATAAAAAATTGTAAAAAAAACGCTAAAATGCATATACAGTCACGATTTTACGCGCTCTGGCGGGCAATGCACGCATTATCCGAAAAGTTGAAAGACTTATATCGATCGGAAATGTTTCGCTCTACAACTTTGGTCTCTTATAGTTTTTCCAGAAAATGCATAGTTTTGGCTGAAAATCCATAAATCATCAGAAGGTAACAAAAGAAATATGTTTTTATTGATAAATCTCAAGGATTCTTAATATTTTCTTATACAAACTGTATATCATTGGAAAGCTTATCAAAAATGCCATAGGTTGGTGCCAACGTATATAGGGTGTTCCATTTGAAAAAAAATAGTTATCCATTGTTTTGCGTATGTCGACACCCTGTATAGCAGTATGAACAAAAAAGGTCCAAAGCCGATGTGTATTATTCTTCATGATGTGGAAAATTTTCTAGTTTATAAAAAATGATGTAATCTTTGCTGGGAACGCTTCTGCAATGTTTTCAATGTGTACATGTTTTTGCTACAAATTTGCCCATAACTAACCAACCGTCCATAATAAACCCATAGTATATTATACTATTTTTATCAGCTTCTTAAGAGGATTAAAAATAAAGTATAAAATATGGGGTGTTCCATTTAAAAAACATAACTTTGATCTGTTACTTATACTGGGACACCCTGTACAAAAACATATATATATATTTAAAATATGTAGAATAGGTGTAGGTACCAGTTTATGAAAACTAGAAGTCGATATCTCAAATAGCAAATAAGTTACGGGGCTTTTACAGAACCCTGGGTCACCCGGTATATATATATTCATTGTAACAAAATTAAATTTGACAACTAAATAAACTCACAGTGCACTTATTTAAACAAAATTATCAAGGCACATAGTGTAAACGCATGACTATTGTGCATGCCCTATGTTCCTAGTAGCCGCCACCAACCTGTATATGGAATTTCACGAATGAACGCATTTACTGGCGCAGCATCTCTCGAACATGGGGATCATCTACCAATCTCACAATAACCACCGCATCAAATATATTTATAACCATTACTGGTAATACATTACACTGGGCAACAAAATTTTTGCATTGATAAAAGAACATATTCCAATTTAATTTGCGTGTGCTGAATCCAAACATGACGTTATTTTTTCTGCCTAAGCTGTGGTTTTTATGCAATTCAACAATGAACATTTTGCGAAATTTGCACATTTATTATACATATTACATGTATATCAAACCATAAATCATGATCGTAGAAATATAGTCATATTATGAGCCCAGAATGGATGTTAATACCTTACAGTTCAGCTATGTTCTATTTCGCAAAATTTTGCGCTTGTGGCTCTTGCGTTTGTGCACTTTCTCGTTTTATACTCCAGCAGTAGTCCGCCATTATATTCCTATCCCATATCCCTTGATAAAGCTCTTCCATGATCCATCAGGTCCTGGTGGAAGCGTTCACCTTGTTCGTCACTTAAAGCCTTAAAGTTTTTTGGAAATTTATCACACAAGTCATGCGTCTAATGATTGTTTCTCTTTCCATAAGAAATGTGTGTTTTTATCGTGAAGAAGGACTAATTTCGGGTTATTTACACAGCAACTAATAATGCGCCCGAACACGCTAGCTCGACATCTTTTTAAAATATCAACAAAAGGAAAACAGTAGGTAATTCGTGAGGTTTCTTGAAAAATGAGGCGAAAATTTTAGATGTCGAAATTGGCCGAACGCACATGATTCCTCGGCAACTGTGCAGAATATATAAAAAAAACGGAAAACGGGAGGTTATTCGTAAGGTTTCTTGCTACAAAAGTATGGTGAACCAAATTTTAATAAAACAGAAAAATTACGGGGAAATTTTAGATGTCGAAATTGGCTGAACTCGCGTGATTGGGCAGCTATTCCTCAGCACCTATGCACAGTATAAAAAAAAAACGGAAAACGGGAGGTTATTTGTGAAATATTTATTTGGCTCAAAATGAAGGCCAACCCGATCACTCCGACGGTATTCATTGGCAAGCTATTAAATAAATTCAACACCCAACATGTAGTTAATAATGACAAATCGAAATGTCAAATTGCATGATAACCGTAGCTTGCAAAAGAAAACTAATTTCAGATTTGAAATCAACATTGCCGAAATTCTCAGAATCAGTTGAAAAGTCTCATCCAACAGGAAATATATAATTTTTTGTTACCCACTGTTATTTGCCATATTTAGAGTTACATTTTTTTTAACTCTTAAGTTAGATTCCGTTTTTAACGTCTTACAATGTACGAACTTACGATTTTGGGGTCCGATTTACACTACTTTAAGAACGTCTTATTTTTAGAATCTATTTTATGTAGAAATCTTTGGAGAAACCGAAGGCCTGTTTGACAAAAGTTTTATGAATTAAAGATGTCCAACATCGAATATTTACATTTCGTTATTGTGAATAAAATAGTATACATACCTCGCGAGAACACAATTCCAGCCTCGCGTAATTACAAACCGAGGCGCGACGCTATCTATGCCCGCGGCTGCAATGCAGTGTTTTCCGACTCGGTATTTATTAAGTAAATTGAATAATAAATAAATTCAATGATGGTTAGTTTATGTTAAAAATATTTACTTACCACCAATTCCAACGTATCGTCGTGTACATTTCTGTGGTGTTGACATATTGAAAATGCAGAAGAATGGGAGAACATAACAGGAGCTCTACTAGTTAGGATAGCATCGTTCATTACTTGATGGGATACATGGGAAACATCAATCATCATACCCAGACGATTCATTTCTTTTACCACAAGCTGAAAAGAAAATAATTATATTAATAAATAAGATAGCGAACAATAGTTCTTCTATATCCAAGGTATCTATAAAATACAATTTCCTGACTTCTCGTAGAAAAATAAAATACAATGAGAAATACGATACTTTTCGTCTTCTATAATTTAAGAGCCTGTAAGAGACTGCAATTAACAAATCATCTACCGAAACAACTACTTTGCTGGTTAGTACCACGACGAATATTGAATGATAGAGTAAATAATTTGTGTGTTAAAAATATCAAAGATACCAAATTAACACAAGGTTGAATGTATTTATTACTGCACAAAAGCACTAAATAAAAATAATTAATTAAGATATAAGTATGACAGAATTGAGTTGTTAATGTTGGCCATCTATAAGCGAGTTTCGAGGTTTACCTTTCATCAGTATAGCTTGCCTTTGAAATGATTTTAGAAAAAAATACATTAATAATATGTAAAAAGCAAAGAATAGAAAAACTTACACGTAACTGTGCTTCAACTGTTGAACACCACACTAATTGAGTTGACGATTTTGACCTATATAAAAGGTTACCTGAAGGGGATTGATGTACTTGACAGAAATAATTACGTTCGTTGGGTGGTGAGGGAAATGCACCTATTTAATTTTTATTTTATTTTATTTTTTAGTGGCATGCTATTTACTATTATCGGTATGGACACAATATCGCACAATATTGCACAAAACGTACACATATCTCCCTTGGGAGATATGAGTTAAATCTTCCTCGGGATGATGGAACATGTCAAATAAGGTTAAATTATTGATGAATTGGAGCAACAACTTGTCAATAGCCTAGTCTAAGCCTTCGTTCACTAAACGTTCTTTCTTCCTCCTATGATTAAGTTTCGATAGTCTTATTTGATTTAATTTCACTGTTATCACTACGGACATCCTAATAATATCAGACACTGGAAAGCATCTATAACGCACAAACAAAATAACAAAATTTTTGTTGCATTGATAACTTGTTCTAACCTAATTTGCGTGTGTTGTTATTTTTTTCCCTAAGCTACCGATTTTATGGAATTCAAAAATTAACATTTTGCGAAATTTGCATATTTGTTATACATATTACATGCATAACAAGTCATACATTACATATGAGCCTAGAAATATAGTCATATTCTGAGCCCAGAATAAAAGTTAATACCTATGTTCTATTCCGGCAAAAATTTGGGCTTGTAGCTTTTTCGGCTTTATTTAAATTACGAATATTTTTATTACGAGATAATATTTGAAGAAGTACAGCAGCCATTAAGAACACAATAAAGAGATAGGCCTCCACCCGCTGTGTACCGACGTATCGAGGACAACATTAGAACCATTTCGCAGAATAATTAGTGCTTTACGTGCAGGTGCCAGTGCAACTCAAAAGACTGCAAATCCGCCTCCCGCTGCCTGTCTAAGTGTAATAGTGCAGACCTAAACTGTTCTCGGAATTACAATTTTCCGGTTCGAACATGTGCGACCTCGATGCTCCCGTCGCACCTTACCACCACCGGCAAGAGCCACGGAACCCAGGAGCAGAGTGGGGCGCGGATAGTATAAAGCCGATAGCGCACTTCACCGATATTATTCATTCTCTTCATTTATTCATCACAATACATTCGAATCATCCATTCGAGATCATTCAGAATCATTCAGCCACTCACTAGAGAGTCCAGTATTCTCTCCGAAATTATTATTTCGAACTTCGAAGTAATTTTCTCTGGCCCTCACGGCTTACCAGTTTAAATTGTTATCACCCTTGCCTACATTACTCCTAGTCTTGCTCGGTGATAGTTGCATTAAAATTCAACTGTTTGCAGCTCGAACGAAAGTTTGATCAGGTGCCACCTACTAATTTATAGTATTCCCTTTTAGCTCCATCTTCTGGTGAATGTCCACACAGTTAGCTCGTATATTATGCCGTTCTGACTGAGTGAGATCGGAACGAGAAACGGTCTCTTGGCATTACACTACGCTGAGAGCCGTCAAGCACGCCTGCTATTACACGCAAACCTTGGATATCACGGATTTCCCTTTCAAACGGGAACGCTATGCAAACTTCGGGGCGCCCTAGAATACGTCCCCGCAACGGGTTCCGTACACGGCAAGCAAAAAGTTCTAGGGGATTCTATCCCATAGAATTACCCTCCATTCTACTCTCATACACTCATCTCATCACATCAGCGGTCACCCATTCGTTCCGGGACGGGCACGCTGTTGCTTAACCCTCGTATTTTACACCATCAGCCAAACAGCATTCTCCGCTAAAATAAAGCATTGATTCACCGGCGAGCCGTTGCTTGGCAATGGTGTCGCAAGACCATCCATTTCCATTCTCTATGGAGGCACTCCTAGACTTGCTTCTCACCAAGCACAAATTGAAGGGATGAGAGCCACTCTAGCTCTCCTGGAAACTGTTTGTTCACCCACTCCTATGGACACCCTACGTCCATCCCTAACATCCGAACCCCTCGACAGCGATGGCTTTGTCCTAGTTAGGACCAAAAAGAAGTCGAAAACCTGACTCTGACGATGACTTAGTTAATGAGTCAAACAAAAAACTCGGGGTTAACACCTCTTCATCCTCGTCCTCAAGTACACCCAACCCCAAACCAAGCGCCAAAACAAGAGCAGCTTCACAGCTGCTCCGAACAATTCGACGGCACTGCCGTCCCGCCGCCGCACTGCTGAGCCTATTGTCACCAACGAGCAGTTTCCCGCTTCCAATAATGCTCGGTTCTCCCCGAGCCCAAATCCCACACAAACCTCGGGTATAAATACACCACAACGCGTGTGTACCCGACTCCAATAAGCCAGCTACGATCGATGAGATCGAAAATATCGAGGGAATCGAAAGATTCGCCTCAAAAACTCCCCCAATCTACCTTAAGCAAAAAGCTGGTTAGATAAAGATTTCCAAAGACCTGGTAGAAAAAAAGTCTGCCTTCTAAAGGGATCCTCCATCAACGGGTGTTATATCGCATCCAGGTGTAAATGCCACAAGATTTTAAGACCACGGTCCAAAATTTTACTAAAATATAATCGACAAACTGCGCTCACTGAACCTCCCAGTGATTGCGATCCGCCACATGGGAAACCGCACCCGTAAATTCCCAATAGTTTCAGTCCAATTGGAAAAAACTGAAAACAGACGAGATGTCTTTAAGCTCACTCGTCTTTTCCGTGTCGCAGTCAAGATCGAGAATCAACAAAGGTCCTCAACCGAGATACAATGGCATCGCTGCCAAAGGCTTTGGTTGCGGCGCTCTCCGCTGCCATATCGCTCCTTGCTGCGTTAAATGCGCAGGTCCTCACCTAACCGCCGACTGCACTTGCAATCCTGAGACAGACGGTACCCCCACGTGCTGCAACTGTCAGGGCAATCATATTGCCAACTTTAAGGGTTGCGAGAAAATCCCTAAAAAGAATTACTCTTCGGCTCTTAAAGGTGTCTCAAAACCCATCCAAAATCCACCTAAACCCCAACTACCACAACTAAACCCCCCTTAGCACTGCAACTAAACCCTCTACCACTCCACCCAAAACTAATACCACCCCGCACCAAATCCAAAAAGCCCCCTGGATATTGCTCAAAAGTTCAACGACCTTACCTTCCTTGTCAATATCGCCAGGCTCGAAGCACTAGGCCCAATCCTCATCGCAGTATATACATACATACATATAATGCTTGTCAGCGAAACTCATTCTTCCAAGCGACACAGCTTATACATTAATTACATATTTACATAAAGACGAAATAGCCTGAATAATATGAATATTCAACCTGTGCGTGACTGCAACATTCAGTATTACTAAGACTACACACAATATTATTTCATCTAGTAACACTAGATAATTGTTTTCTGCTTTTTTTCATTTTAATAATAACATTTACAGTTTAAAGTTTCACATTTCATTTTAGAATAATTTTCAAGTTAGTTCTGTATGTAGAAATAATCGATCTTAAACCAATGTTATTATCTAGTAGTACTAGTAATTACATGCAAATTTCTTTTGTATTATTCAATATCCGACTTGGCACTAGCTACGTTTGTAGTCTTAGTAAGGCTTAATGTTGCAGAGTCACGAACAGGTTGAATATTCATACAGGGTCTTTTTTTTAACTCAGAACATATGATTGTTAATGTCTATGTTCTATGTTATAATAATCACATCAACGCATTGCAATGTATTGACAATGTAGGCAACCATACTTACACTCAATTTTATTTAATTGTCAAAATTGTATTAATAAAAATGTATAACACCACCGAAAAAAGAATACAGATAATTAATTGGTACAAGAGTGGGAACAGCATTCGACGTGTTAGAGAATTGTTTTTGGTTTAGTATCCGAGCAGACAAGTTCCATCCATCTCAACAATTTGTAATATTGTCCATCATTTTGACAATACTGACTGCGTGAGTAATTTTCACATTAAAGGGCTAAAGGAAATCACATTTTAACGGAAGAGATGGAACTCAACATTTTATGTTACGTAGAGCACAACCCCATATCATCGTTAAGAGTTATCGCAGCACAGTTTCAAATAAGTTCAGCTTCCGTTTACAAGACATTAAAAGAATTCAAATACAAGGCTTACAAATTTTTGAAATCATCAGCAACTTTCAAATGAGGACAAAGGCAAACGAACAGAATTATGTGAAACCGTATTCAATTTAATTAATAATGATCAAGAAATTTTACACAGAATAATATTTGATGAGGCATCATTTTCCTTAAATAGTGAAGTTAATCCACAAAATTATAGGTTAGTATTCTTCATTCCTTATCGATACCCATTCCTTACACCCATTGCTTCACCTTTTAGATTTTGGGCGTGCAATAATCCTCGCTTACAAAATTTGACGCACACTCAATACAATGCGAGAGTTAATG
This sequence comes from Ocypus olens, assembly GCA_910593695.2. Taxonomy (NCBI): domain Eukaryota; kingdom Metazoa; phylum Arthropoda; class Insecta; order Coleoptera; family Staphylinidae; genus Ocypus; species Ocypus olens. Next base: position 34,600,456 of record OU343047.1, read on the forward strand.
TGTGTTCTGGACTAATTAATGATACCCTTATTGGTCCTTTTTTTATTAATGGAAATCTAAACAGTAATGTTTACTTAGATCTTCTGCGAACTCGTATAATGCCAGAAATACACTAAACATTGCTGCTCCTTATTATCAGATAGATGGAGCGCCTCCACATTCTACAGCTGCCATTAATAATTATTTAAGTGAATTACTTTCCTGATCGCTGGATAGGTAGATTTGGTCCAATACCTTGGCCACCCCGGTATCCTGATTTGTCTCCAAACGACTTTTTATTGTGGGGGTATCTAAAAAGCAATGTTTATAATATCATTATTATAAACAATACTTCAGAGTTAAAAGATCGTATAATTACTGTTTGCAATGAATTAAGAAGAAATCCGCAACACATTAGAAATGCTATTCAAGGATTTTATAATCGACTTGGCTACTGCTTAGAACGTGAAGGTGGTCATTTTGAATATTTATTATAATTACTTACGATTTATCATTGTTTGTTTCATTAACCTCACTTTATTCGTAATAATTTTAAGCTTTCACTGTACTGTGACAGGTCGCCGTTCCGAGAGAAGAAGAAGAAGAAGAAGCATTCACTGGCACCTTTGTGTACTTGGTTGCCTACACTGGCAATACATTGCAATGCGTTGATGTGATTATTATAACATAGAACATAGACATTAACAATCATATTATGTTCTGAGTTAAAAAATAGACCCTGTATATTCAGGCTATTTTCTGTCTTTATTATTTGTATTTAATAAATCTGCAATAAGTGAGGTTGTCTCAAGTTAATTTATACATTGATGGTTATGTGGTGACTGCCTGGGCCGGGGAATAGGAAAACGGAAAATGAGGATCACGGGTAGTCGTGAGGAAATTCGGTTACTATGGAGAATAAGAAAAACAAAAATATAGATTGAAAGAAATTACTTGTTAAATACATGCTAATTCTGTATTTTTACAATTAAAAAATAATCATCCTGCTAACGCTCAACCTGCCTCTCGCAATTAATAAAAGTAAACATAGTCAATAACGTAATTGATTTATATATGTTGGTTCCTTGGGTCAACATGCCCCCTTGAACTAACATCTGGTGACTCCGGCGTGATTTGACGCCCGAATTAAGAAGACGCTGGAGATAAAAGAGGCCCGAGAGCCACCGGAGCATCACAGCTCAAAAAACGCAGTACGTCCAGCGCGGTGCCCCCACAATAACTGTCAGTTTTGACAGCTGTTCTTTCACTTTTCTCCTCTCCTACAATCTCTCGCAAACACACACACTTGTTCACACTAATCCATGGAGGAACAGATGGAAACAACCGTCAACGCATTTGGTTCTTAACTTCCCATTAATTCGAAATGAGACCCCACCATTTGGTTCCTTCAAGTAGAGTCCACCTTTCAGAATAGCCGCGACACAAATTAAGTGCGAACAACTGAAATCGAAATTTTCAGAAGAATACTCTTCTTTCAAAATTGGAGTTCCAGTAAATAAGTTCGAAGATCTCAAAAACCCAGAAATCTGGCCCGAAAATGTAACGATTAACAAATTTTTACATCGTCTCGAGAAGAAAGTACAAATGTTATAGAAATGCTATTCCTAAATGCGCAATCACTACGAAGTAAATTTCTTTAATTCTAAGCATTTATCGTAGACAAGCATTTTTCATTTATTTTGATTAGCGAACATTGGTTGTCTCACGATGAATGCTCCGTTTCTAAAGTGGGTAACTTATCTGCTAGAGCATTTTATGCCCTCTCTTCTGGCAATTACGGGCGAACTATAATATATGCTCAGGACGATGTAGTAACCAGAGATTTTAATGCAGAAACATATCAATTATCCACTGAAAAATCATGTGAAATATGTTCAATTTTCTGTGCTAGGTTTAATATGTATATAATTAGTATTTACCGTTCACCATCTGGTGACTATTCTATATTTATAAACAATTTATCATCGCTTCTTGACAAATTATATTTCAATTTCAATATAGTACTAAGGGGCGACTTCAATATTCATTTTAATTCTAATGACGTGAACAACATCTATCCGACTGTCTTCTTACCTACGGCCTCACAAAATGCGTTTTTAACAACACTCGTAAACAAAACTGTCTTGATAATATTTTCACAAATATTGATCATGATTCGTTAAATGAACAGATTTTAGATACGGCGATTTCAGACCATCTAGGAATTATTTTGAGTTTAAACTCAAGTTGTAAAAAAAGAAAATTACTGCGCCCAAATTAGGCCAATTACTGAATGCGGAAAATTTAAATTCTATAATTTAATTTCTGATACAAAATGGGATTTTGTTAACGATAACAATATTGATATACATGAGAAATGGAATATATTCCATCATATAATTAGTGAAAACAAAAAGTTCCTATCCTGTAAGAACGAAATATAAAAACTAAGAACTAAGAGATATGCGCGAGAGAATGAGGTTTATAGACGAATGTTATAAAAAATACCCAACCCATGATACAAAAAACATAAGGAATGACTACCGTCGACGATACCGAATGTCAATATCGCAAAATGTCATTAAAGCAAACAACAGTTATATAAACTCCCCAAAAAATAAGCAACGTGCAGCTTGGAAAGTCATAAACTCCCATCGGCCAGAAAATAATTCATCAAACGACTGCTATTTAAATTGTGATGAACTCAATGATTTTTTTGTAAATAACACAGAAGAGTTGCGAAACAAATGTACCCCGCCCGTAAATTTTGAACCAATTAATAATACACCAAACGCTATATTTAAATTTAAAGAAACAACGTACATCAAGGTTTTGGATGGAATTTCAAATATGAAAAATACGCGGAGTAACGATATTATATGGAATTACCATAGATATAATAAAAAGTATAAAACATATAATTGCTTATCCCTTAACACAATTAATAAATATAATTATAAAATCCGGTATATTTCCACATGCATTAAAAAGAGCCAAGGTAATTCCTATATACAAAAAAGGCGACAAAAATGATAAAAATGGCTCTCGACCAATATTTTTGCTGCCAATAGTATCAAAACTTGCGGAAAATATCGGGTGTGTATAAATTGGCGGATAATCTACACGTGGTGATATTATTCTTAAAATTCCGAATGGAAACTGTCGATGAAAAAATGTTCTACCATGCCTCACAGGCCATCAGGAGCCATTTAAAAGAAATGTACATTTTGTAACATAGCATTCACGATCTGCCCTGCTTATCAATAATCTCATGGTTCAGAGTAGAAGGTAATAGATAGATAAAGCGGGGTTTATTCACAGACGCAAGGTAAAATAGATTATGAGTAAATAGTAAAATCCATTGTAATTGAACAAAACAAAACGAAAATAACACAAAAATAGAAATACCCTAAAGCGCGGGCACTAATACAAACTGATAATAATGAGTAAAGCAGAATGGGTACGAACATGGATCTAGCAAGTTAGAATGAATTATTTGTGTCAAAGTGACATAAGCGGGTGTCACGTTGCCGAACGTATTTTTTATAAAAATAAGCTAATTAAGAGGTGTTAAAAATACAAGTTTGGGATAGAAAGATAGCACACACTGTCAAATAATTTTCAAACTAATCATACTATCGAAATTGCAGGGTTTTCTGTAAATTAATAACGAATAATAACGCATATTTAACGACTGGATGTTCAAACTTTGAGGAACTCGTGAAGACCCAGGAAGCATGGTATAACATTTTAGAATTAAGATGAGCTGCTTAGAATATTTGAAAGAATATCGTCACGTGTAGATCATCCGCCAATTTATACACACCCTATATATGATGATGTAATTTAATAGGATCCTAGACATGTGTTTAGGAATATAGGGACTTATTTATTAATTTATAATCGTATTGTATTATATTATATTTACATGCTTTGCATTGTTAATAATTTCTTTTCTTTTCTTAATATATTTCTACATGTTTTAATTTAAGTTCGAAAATAATAGGGCAATTTAGATATCTTCTGATAACATTGTATGATTATAGTTATTCCTTTTCTTGACATGTGTAAAACTGTTGTACATGAATAAACTTATTATTATTATTATTATTAAATTAATTGCGCAAATTTCATGATGTGGTCGCGGCCCTCCCGACGGAACGAGCCATGGAGGTCCACGAGTTTTTGGTCAATCCCCCGGAAATCCTTCCGCTTAAACGTACCTCTGTTTTGGAAAAGAAAGATGCACCAACTTCTTTTTAAGGAGACATTGGGCAACCAAACGCCATCCCAGTTGCTCAAGAAGTTGCAGCAACTTTTAGGGGATACTGCCATTGACGACAGTCTCTTACGAGAGATGTTTCTCAGCCGTCTTCCAGCAGATGTACAGCGCATATTAATTTTGGTAAATACAACCCACCTGACTACGCTCGCCGATATGGCAGACCAACTTAGAGATTTCAGGCGCTCATATCATCTGTGCAGTATCCTTCACCCCGACGGCGATACCAGCAATTCCGGTCGACCGTCAGATGCTGCTATTACAACAATAAGTTGCCGACAACCGGAAACCGGAAAGCAAGCATTGCTGGTACCACAGTAAATACGAGCGCAAGGCCACCAAGTGTACACCTCCATGCGAGTGGGGAAACGGGCAGCTGCAGGGCTAATGTCGGCCTATTGTCCTGCTAGCGCTCCAGGTCTGTTATATTTTGTTAGCGACGCTCATTCAGGCACTAAATTTTTGATTGACACGGGTGCTCAAATCAGCATTTTTGGCGGTAAACCAAGCTTACGCCGATACCCATCGTCGTGCTAAATTTTTCCTAACGACGGTGAATGGTAATTCAATACCCACGTTTGGTCAATCTACATTGAACATTAACATCGGCCTGGATGTAAATTTTACATGGCACTTTGTACTTGCACAAGTGAACCATTTCATTCTGGGCGCCGACTTTCTCAGACATTTTAACATCATTGTTGACATTGCCCATTATAAATTATTGAGAAATGTATTCGGCCCAACAAAACTAAATTCATTGCTGACTCAAAATTCACCTTATTCAAAATTACTTCAGCAATTTTCTGGTTTGATATCACCATTTGATCTTTCAGAACCCGTGAGGCATGATGTCGTGCACCACATCACGACCACGGGTCCCCCTGTTTTTTGCTAAGCCCCGCAGGTTGCCACCACAAAAGTACCAAGCGGCAACTAACGAGTTTGACAAATTCATCAAACTCGGTTTCCTACAGCCTTTGGCAAGTCCCTGGGCAATGCCATTGCACATGGTTACGAAGCCAGACGGTACTTGATGCCCCTGCGGAGACTACCGTGGCTTAAACAGGATAACAACTCCAGACCGCTAACCCTTGCCTCTTCTTCACGATTTCGCAAATAACTGTAGTGGTTGCACGTTATTTTCTAAAATCGATTTGGTCAAGGCATACCACTAAATTCCAATTCATCCTACTGATATACCGAAAACGGCAATCACAACACCTTTCGGACTATTCGAGTACACCAGGATAAGTTTTGGCCTAAGAAACACCGTTCAAACCTTTCAAAGGTTTATGGATTCGGTTTTACGCGGACTACCACTTTGTTTCGCGTACATAAGACATACTCGTCTTCAGTAAAGACGAACGTGAACATGATCGTCACCTTTTCCAAATTTTTAAGCGGTTGACATCATTTGGTATAAAAATTAACCCTGATAAATGAGTTTTTGGCCAACCTAAATTAAGCTTCTTAGGACACGGCATTAGTGGTAAAGGAATAAAACCTCTGCAGTGCAAGGTGGATGCCATCTTGTCTTTCCCTCAACCCGTTGACCTAAAAGCACTCCAACGTTTCCTCTTCATGATCAATTTCTATCACCGTTTCGTATAATCATGCTCGAGCATATTGTCACCGCTGAATCAACTTGCTGCAACAACTTCTCGTAACAGACGATTGATCTGGAATCAATCTGCATTATACGCGTTTTCAGCAGCTAAGGCCGCATTGGCCAACTCTGCCATGCTCGTGCTTCCAGATCCTGTTGCGGAGTTAAGCATCATGGTAGACGCAAGCTCCTCCTCTGCTGGCGCGGTTTTGCAGCAGAAGGATAAATGTGGTGTTCAACAACCACTATATTTCTTTTCTAAATCTTTCACTCCGACAGAACACAAATACAGCACGTTCGGCCGTGAATTGTTAGCCGTATATTTGGCAATTAAAAGTTTAAATATCATCTCGAAGGTAGAGAATTTACTGTTTATACAAACCATAAACCTTTGATATCTGCTATCTGTTCTCACTCGGATCGTTTTTCAGGAAGAGGATACTTGAACTACATCGGACAATTCACCACTGACATCAGGCACATCCCTGAAAAGGATAACAATGTGGCTGACACACTGTCGACACTGTCGAGTCGAAATTAATGCTTTAGACCTCAACCAACTGAAAAAATTGCAATCTGAAGATGTGGAACTTAAATCTTTTATGGGTAGTGGCACTACTGCACTCAAACTGGAACAGTTCATCCCGGCCGGCTCTAACACGTACATCTACGTAGACACGCCTCTAGCATCACCACGACCCTATGTTCCTCCTGCAATGCGGCAGGAAGTTCTTCGTTCACTTTATGAACTCTCACATCCGGGTACTAGTGCATTGAGACGTCTTGTAGCAGCACGTTACGCGTGGCCGCGGATGAACCACGACATTGTACTATTCGTCAAGTCCTGTTTGAAGTGCCAGAAGAACAAATCCACATCGACATAATCGGCCCTTTGCCTGTTTGTGACAATTTCAAATACCTTCTGGCCTGCATTGATCTTTTTACGCATTTGCCAGAAGTAATTGCTCTTACTGAAATTCTGAAAAATTACTGAAATCCAGTCCAACACTTGGAAGAAATTCTGCAGGACTTTCAGTATCCAACACAAATGCACAACCGCCTATCATCCGCAGTGTAACGGCCTGGTAGAGGGGTTCAACCGCCAAATCAAAGACTCAATCCGAATGACCAACGATCCTAAGAACTGGGTAACCCAACTCCCTCTAATTCTCCTAGGATTCCGGACAGTTTTCAAATCATCTCTTTTGGCGACAACTACCGAGTTCGTCTACGGCAAGATATTACGCTTGCCGGGCGATTTTATATTTCCAAATTTCGCGCGTATAAAAATTCAAAATTTCTCGACGATCTGAGGGACAATATGCAGACACTTGGTCCTACAGCAGCGCGGCCACCCCATACTAAGACGGACCGCTCAAAATTTTAAGTCGAAATTCAAAATTCTACACAATTGAAATTAAAGGTAATCATAACAACGTTTCTATTGACCGATTGAAACCTGGATATATTTCCACTATTTCGGCCACTTCAGTAGAAAATACGCAAAATACCACCAATCTTTCTGTTTTTCCTCGTTCAATTTTAAAGAATAACAAATCTTCTTCCAAACTTTCCACCTCTCACAAACACGTATCCTTCCCTTGTACTGTTTCCTTATGTAGCCTCTTTTAGACGGGGAGTGGTGTGGTGACTGCCTGGACCGGGGAATAGAAAAACGGAAAATGAGGACCACGGCTAGCCGTGAGGAAGTTCGGTTACTATGAAGAAGAAGAAAAACAAAAAAAAAATTGAAAAAAATTACTTGTGAAATACACGATAATTCTTTTTTTTTTACGATTAAAGAATATTCATCCTGCTAACGCTCAACCTGTCTCTCAATGAAGTCTCGCAATTAATAAAAGTAAACATAGTCAATAACATAATTGACTTATATATGTTGGTTCCTTGGGTCAACATCCCCCTTGAACTAACAGTTACAACCCTCACCTATCTATGTAACATGTGGACTTATTCCGGTCCTTGATAATTCAGGTACTTAGTGCTTATGCTTATTAGCGCTTATCAATCTCCTTCGAGACAATTTCAAGGCTATAAAAAATCCTCTCTGACGATATTCCAACAATAATGAGGTCCGACTTCTATGCCAAGCACCCTAGCTGGCAAAGTCGAATTACGAATACTCGCGGTCGTAATCTGTTTAACTTCATAGTACAACACTGATTTCTTGAAACGATCAGTCAAACGGAACCAACATTCTACCATTCTTCTGAACCGCACTCCAGCCATCATGGATATTCACACCGAAATATTTAGAAATGAGAAAACAGCCAGATCCACGAACTGGGCCAAATTCAAAGACATTGTTTAGGGACTCGTACCACCGATTCCGGTGATGTGAAACCAAAACGAAATCGACAAGGGCGTGAAATCCCTCACAGCGGCTATTCACAAAGCCATCGATGAATCCACGACAGAAAAGTCTCAGAGCGATCCGCTCAATATTCCTCGAAATGTTTTCGATAAAATTAGGGAAAAAATCATGTCCCTAGAATATGGCAACGCACTCGCTGACCCTAACCAAGCAAAATCTAAATCATCTTCAAAACGAAATCCAAGAAGATCTTAAAGACCCCTTAATGAATGCTCCTAGCAACATTCTCACTGCTCAATAGGGAGATCACACAGCATATTTGCATCGTGGCAAATATATTCCTCATATGATGAATCAAATTCAATCGGCTCTCGATGAGCTCGAGAAGTGGACACAGAAATGGCGAATTGCAATCAACCCTTTGCCCCCTAATAATCTCACCTTAAGTGACCAGCCCATCCCCTTGGTAGACGTTATCTTGGCCTTATTATAAAAAACTTAAACTTAATTAGAACAAGCATGTCCAATATGCTATTACTAGAGCAAACGCTGCGTTTCCATAACTTCAATGCCTTCTCCTTAATGGCAACAAGCTACTCTTATCCAGTAAACTCCACTTATACAAAGCAATCATACGTCCCAAAATAAAGTATGGATGCCCTGCATTTATCATCCTCTCCTTCTCGCAGATGCGTAAGCTGGAGGCCACTTAGAGCCGCATGATTCGCCGGATCGTAGGCGCTCCGTGGTTTATTAGAAATGCGCAACTGCGGTTAGAAACCAAGACGCCGAGTGTTAGGGACTTCATCCATCAGTTGGTCCTCAGCCATTCTTCCAAATTCGATATGAGCCTTTTGCAAGATCATCTCGAAGCTTAACCTAATCCCACTAATGGGAAAAGAAAGCGCCCACTACATCTGGGCCAATAAATTCATTCAATTCAAATCAACATACATCAACTCATTCCACTTACAGGAGAGGAGAGGTTTTAGTTGGTATACTCTGCGCCCTTCAGGGAGAAGAATCCAACACTATCCCAATATAGGGGTGTCCATAAAAGATTCTCTCTCCTCTCACAAAAAACAGACATCATTTAGATCTAAGATTCGATTCACAACAGTCACAACACAATATTATCAGCCGTCAAGTTGTTCTACAGTCAGAACGCCCAAGCTATCGCTACCGGCGCCACCGAGCCGCTGATCCGAAGACAAGAGTGCCATCCTGTTACCCACCCGCGTACTCGTGGGGTGTCTCAGTGTTTCGCGAACGTCTGGCTAAGTGTTGTAACAGTTACCTTTTTGTTTCTTTAATTTTTTTGCCCTGACATTATTTTTTTCCCGAACATTTGAACATTGAAAATGTGTGTATACAAGGGTTTTATTTCAACACTGCACGTACTATTATTGGAAACGTTAATCAGACAAAACAGTTAAGAATTTACTGCCAACCGCTGTTGATCGTGAACAAGTTCGACCAGTGGTCATTTTCCCAATCATACAAATTAGACCGATTGGTGTTCGAATTTAGCATTGGAGTTGCCGAATTCATGGAGATTACCAGTCTTATGATAAAAATATAATTTATCATGTAACTGAAATTGAGAAAATGTTCGAATTGCTGGCAGGTAAGAAAATAAATGCTTCTGTGTAAATAGCTTAATTTAAATGGCATTTAAAGTACAGAAACAAAGCACTGCAATCAGAATGGCCGAAGTAGCGTTCATCAAATACTAACATTAAGTGTTAATGAAAAGAAACATGTTGACAGTTGAAAATTATGACGAACGCGCCCATTAACGCCTTTGTTCAATAGTAAAATAATCACACCAACGCATGGCATTTCATTGAAATTGTATGCAACCAAGTACACAAAGGTGACTTAACACCTTAACGCATTACGAATAAAGTTAGGTTAATTAAATAAAATACTCAAATCATTTATTATTAAATTATTTCTTTCGACTTCTACTTTCATCAAATTAAAAATAGAATTGAAATAAATCGTTGAGAGAGAGAGAGAGAGAATACATTCCTTGCGCATTTCTTAAGATTATTTCGTAAAAAAATATACAATTATTTTAAAATCTATTCTCCAAACCGTTCAGGGTAATTTTTAAAACTAACATTTGTGTAATATTTTGACTTCTTTCATTTCGCAAGATCACGACTACATGGAATAGGTGCTTCCATATTAACTGAAATAACCAATAACAAAGTATAATACAAAAACGAATCAGGCAAATCAAGGGTCGGAATATAAAATCGAAAACACAGAGTTTTCAGTTATGAAAATTTGAATAAATGAAATCATTTTACTTGGTGTTGAACGAAATAATCACGAAAACAGTATATAAATATTGCAGAATACCAGTATGCATTGGAAAGAACACTCATTATAAATGATGTTTTTATTTTGGCTATTGCTATTCAAATATTAAATTAAAATCAAATTAAGTAATCTTACTCAAGCCTTAAAATAAAAATTGGTCGTATGTAAAATAATAATTGGTCGTATGTAAAATAATAATAATAACGTGTCGATGACATTAAGGAAAAATGATATACAACTTTAATTAGTGGTTATTAAGCATTTTAAAATATGAAAAAAGTCAGACGTGACCCCGACGTGATTTGAACACGCAACCTTCTGATCTGGAGTCAGACGCGCTACCGTTGCGCCACGGAGTCGATGGAATTTAAAATCGTAAAAGGTATTTTTAACAATGCACGTACTAATTATTTTCACTATCTCCGTACGAAATAGAGAAAGTATTGTAATCGTGATTTTTTCTAATTCGAAATGTCAGCGGTAATATATATTTTGAGATCCCCCGAAACAATTACGACCATTTTAGAAAAATAATCTAAGGATAACTCACTAAATTCAGTAATTGAGTTGCTCCAGCAAACCCATGGTAATTTGATAATAAAAAATAAACTTCTGCAACTGAGGGGAATCCAGAATTTATTGCTGTTGATAAAAAAAAATTGATAAATATTCGGATTTCGGTTTATCATTTTACAAATCTCGGATTGTCGGTGGTGCAACATTTGTTTCAGAAGATAAAGAAAGTATCGAGTGGTTTATACATAATTTAAAGTTAAATAAACATTTTTTTGTTTTGTTTTTGTGTTGACTTAGGCATTCGCCATTTAGTTACGGCTTTTTTAATTAATTGAATTACATAAAACCAACTATACAATTGAATGATTATTCATAATTTAACCTCTTACGGCCGTACTAATAGACAATGTTCAATCCTCGGATTAATCGCGGATTGTAGAATCCTGGAGTAGCCGATATTTATAATCGTATCCAATAGTCACGGATTCGGATAAGATCGACGAATTCGAGAATGAAACCAGGATTTGGTAATATTTTTAGTGACATTACAATATTACTAAAAGTGTGTTGGTGCTATATTCAAAATGAGTATTAACCTAACATAATACTTAAAATGGACAGAAATAAACATTACACGGAGATGGAAAAGATTATCTTAGCAACTCAAGTTAATGGATATTCATCCTGAAATGCGGCTTCATCCATTGTATGTTAGTATCAAATAAATATTATAAAGTTTATAATATATATTATTATATTAAACCAGCTGTTCTGATGACATTAATAAATTGACAGATTACAAATAATCTAGGCTTAATCGCGGCTGACGGAAGATTAATTGAAGGAGGATTATTTTCAGATTTAATCCTCAATCCCGGATCAATCTGCGACTATTAGTACGGCCGTTAGATATCGTATTGTAGACGAGGGGATTACTAGAAGGATTAGGTGGTCGATGGAGGCCGCCATCACTCTTGGGTTATAACGAGACAGAAGGGGGGCCATGAATAACATAAAACAATAGAGACATAGTAGGAGTTAGTAGAATATATAACTAAATTTGTGTCTTAATTTTTGTATTTTTAAAAAAGGAAACTGAGGCAAAATATATTTGAGTCTTATTCAGAGCTAATAGGTGAGAAGCATTGGAAGGGAGATCTGCAAGATCTTTTAATGTATAAAATAGTTTAGATGTTTCGTTTATATTGCGGTCACATTCAAAAATTGTATGGTTAATTCTTCCGACCAGTGCACATATGCACAGTGGATCCTCTTTTAATTTAATCTTATGAAGATGGTAAATTTTAAGTCGGCTGATAATAATAGAAAAATTACGAGAGAAGTTATCAAATATATGAGAAGATTTGGGAAGTGTAGGATGGATTAAGGTATAATGGGTGGGAGACAATAGCTTCCATTCCGTTTCCCATTGAGATCGAGCGTTGTTTTTAATAACCAGAGACATTCTAAACCAATCAAAAGTGAGCATAGTGAGAAGAATTGAAAAGAAAAGGAAGCTTCCTTTCTTGTAGCTACATGCACTTTTGATTGGTTTATAATGTCAGAATAGATCTATTTGATTGGAGGATATATAATGAGATAGATTGTCATAGCAATTACTATTTATTTTAGAATATTTATTCACTATTTTTAAGCTATATTTCCTAATGAACTAAAGAGAAACAAAAACACCACCTCGAAAATAATGCTAGTGGGCAAAGGAATTATTCTAATTTTATTCTGACATTTAAATTCAATAATAAAGATACAAACTGAAAATTTTACATAGGAATTCCCTATGATGCGTCTTGAAACGGGACATATGGAAATTATAAATTAATTATTATTAAATTTGTTATTTTTTGTAAATTTAATTTAAATTTTGTTGCGGCCCTGGATCGCAATTATTCAAGTCAGTTTCCGATGAATAAAATCGCTCGTAAATATATCACGTCAAGTGAAAAGAGGCTGGGTGTTGTAAATTCAGGGAACCGTAATCGCCCGTGACGGTAGTAGAAAGTGGTGACCTTCTGGAGATGCATGTGTCACAAATATTCAAGCCACCCCGCTTCTAAGGAAAGGAACAGGGTGGTCAGAAAAATGCATCCCCAGATTCGCCAACAAGGTCAGGAAGGGGGCGTGGGTTAACAATCCACAAATTATTACAACACCGAGCCTCAAAAAAGGACATTCAGTTTCGAGATTCTTACAAGCACACCCGAAAGCGCTCAGTTTCAAAAATTCCACCATAACAGTCAACGTGTGTAAAATTGCAAATTAACGTTTTGAAAATACAGTCCATTCATTAAACGGTGTGTTTTTTCATCCACGAATAACCCACTAAGGTAGCACAGAGCTGCTACATTTTGGTCCGTCGAACCGGATTTCCAAAAAGTTTTTGGAAAACCCAGTGTGTGAAATCGTGTCCGGAAAGGCAGCGTCAAAGTGTACCCGTGCAGTCGCAGGCGCCCTCCGATCACATAAACCAAGTGGAGTCCTGGAGAAGCAGCGTCACAGCATCGCAACGAGCCGTAGGCGCCCTCCACAGCATCATCGTCAGGTCGGGAAAGGCAGCGAATTCACAACCAGTTGAAGACGTCCCCCAGACCTATTATCGTATACTGGAGAGACAGCGTCGCGGTGCCCACCAGCAGTCACCGGCGCCCTCCAGTCACAGCGGAAGAAGAGCGGAGTCCGTCCCTCAGGTCACAGAGCCAATAGCAGCGGTAACGTACACCTCTCCTTCTCTCCTTTTATTTGTTTATGTGGCGTTAAAATGTCCTTCGTAAAAGAAACTCATATGTCAAAAGAAACTGAGCGCGCCCTTCGTATGTTAAACAAAAAATGGTGATGTGGCCATCATGTTACTTTCTCCGACTTTATATTTACGTTTTCATGGGTTTATTTTCAATTGAAATCATATTTTAAATGTACATCGAGCGTTGTGTAAACTCGGATCAAACTGACGTTTAAAACGTCAAAATCATGAAAGATGTAAAAATTATACTTCAAATTCAAAAACTCGGTTTACTCAAGAACTAACGAGATTTCGAAAAAAACTTATTCTTTAGAAGTTGTTCATTTTGGCATTCTGTACAATTATTATTCACATAATTTTTCTGTAACTATTATCGTTTTATAATTATAAACCAAAAATTAAAAAAATAATATTTAATTTTTTTCTCGAATAAAAATAATTTTATGAAAAATGTTTTCAAGCAAAAGCTGTTAATTTCTTTGTTGTCTTCAAAGTTTGTTTGAATGTTTTTGTGATATTTTTCATATTTAAGAAAATATTGGCAAAAAACAAAAAACAGTTAAGGTAAACGCCCACTTCCGGTGTACGAAATTTTACCAAAAGCTTTTCAGTTCTTCAGATTATCAAATAAGATGGATGTTCAAAGTTTCATATCAATTGCTGTATTAGTTTTTGAGATACAGCGCACACAGTAGACACACACACACACACACACAGACACACACACAGACACACACACAGACACACACATACACGTCCCGCAATGCTTGTGGCAACCTATGAAATATCCTCAATTGTGGCGCTTTCGTTTAGATGCTGCCCTTTCGCTGCGCTTTTCCACGCTATTTCTGAATACGTGATTCATTTTGTTTTACCCTCCATATAAACAAAGTTATTGCAAAAAAACAATTGTGGCAACCGTGCCACAAGTATTGGGAAACGTGAAGTGTGTATCCAGGGTGCCACAAGTGTGGGGAAACATACCGTGTGTAAGAATGGGTTGCCACAAGTATTGCATAACCTACCAGTGTGTGAAAAGCAACGTTGCCGCTGCCAGCAACCTACAATAATTCATTGCATTCTACCTTTTGAACATCTTTTACCCTTAAATGCATGGTTATTTAACTAAAATTTGTTTTTATATTATCGATGTACATATTCAGAAAATAATTTATGACAAGCATTCAAAGAATTACTTCATTTTGTGAGTAGGGAATTTGCACAACGACGGCGAACCAGCAGTTCGCAACGCTACGAAATAAAAATAAAGGCACTTTTAATGCGTGTATCATTCACAATTTTTTCTATCGTAATAATAGTTATTTTTGTACGTGCGCAAAATTTGTGTTTTTATTGTTTCGCATGAGAATGTCATTCGAATGCGCCAATAATCATCGAACACGAAATACAAACAATATTTTTGTTAAAATTAGAATACTATACTTAAATATTGAGAATTTAGCGATGCGTCAATACACTTTTTTTCTGACGATTGTAGAAAATAATATTTGTACTTTTGTGATTTATTTTCAATTTAAATAATAAAATTTTACTTTATAATAATATGCTGACATAGTTTCATTGGTTCAAGACTTCGGATATAAAATGTTGTAAATCTTCTGAATCAATTCTAATGAATAGTTTTAATTAAAATAAGACACTAATATATAAAATTCGAAATTTTTGGTATTTAACTCTGATTTTGCATCAAACCCAATGAGTGTTCAGAAATACTCCAGAAATAAGTGTCATATTTTCGATTTTTTTTTAGTTTAGTGGTCATCCAAAAACCAGTTGCACTTTTGGTTTTACCGGAAGTTACATCAATTAATTTTTAGTAAATTTATAAAGTTTATATGAGAGACATTTTCAGGACATTTTTCATTTCATTTTTTTATTTGAATGGCAAAATATTGTTAGTTTCAAAAAACAACCGACCTTGTTGTGTATTTTTTAGATAGAGCATTTGTAACTACGATGCAATACTATTTTTTCTAGGATCGCCTAAGGCATTTTTCAAGTAAATTTGACGAAAAAAATGTGTGCGTGTCTAAAATATATCGCATAATTTTATAATTAATTTTTTTAAATTAAATTTACCAGATTCAAAAATGCATTGAACTAAAGTTGAATACTTTGTTGCTATAACAATACACTTTTTTACTCTTTATAGATTTTTCTCTGATCCCATTTTTTTAAATTGTATTATTAGAAATTTTTTGAGTCATTTCGTTTAAAAAATAAAACAAACAATGCGTTGCCACAGCAACAAAATAATAAGTGGCAACAAATATCCAACATCATCACTAAATGCATTATTAAATTCCAAAGAACTTGTAAACAAAGATTTTAATATATAATTCATAAAATATTTTATTGGGAACGACATTTAATCGATGAAAATGATATTTTCTCATAGCAGATTTACATCCCTTCCTTGCTATTAGTTCAGTGATTTTTTAATTAAATTACTTTACATAAATGGATATTTTACTGTTAATGTGTAAATGTTTTTATGTGCTATTGTGTGTTAGTTTGGACCGGATATTGGGATGTGACGCATTCATTCCACGAATTCGTTTTAAAATTTAAAGGGCCGTCGAAAACAGGTAGTTAACTTGGGGGTGACGAATGCTAACATCTGCGAAAGATAAAAACATTTGAGGCATGGCATCCACTTCTATACACATTTAAAAATAGATTTTTACTATTGCTATTTAAATTAATAACTTTCTTTTTCGTTTTTTGCGGTTTCAAACTGAATTTCATTGGCCATTGTAACGCATGGTAGAGAAATAAATCTTCGATTTTTTATTACGTCCATTTTCTCAATAATACTTTATTCATACATTTCTTGTAAATATTAATATAGAAATAAATACCAATCAATAATAATAACTTACGACAAAAAATAAGTTTTTCGAACAATTTTAAACTGAATATAACATTTACTAAATTATAAATTGGTGGTCAAACAATAGCCTAAATTATACTATTTCAAGTAACGTTTGATTTTGTAAACTTATTTTTGCCTGAGCTATAAATCTTTGAGATAATTTGTTGAGCTAAATTGCCGGAAATAAACAATGAATACCAATATAATATTTAATCAAATTTGTATTGGTTTTGATTTTCAAAAGTAAAGTGATTTTTCTTGGAATAATTAATAATGCACAAATTACGGTATTAAACCTGTACCTGTACTAATATTAGTTGCATCCTCTTGTGCCGTAATAGAGAAAAGTTAGACAGAAAAAGATTCAATGGAAATTAATCACAATTTTTTTTTTAATTTTAAAATTTAATTTGATGAAAATGATTGATGCATTACTTTTAGAATAATTTGCCCAATATTATAAACATAGTAAGACATCTGATATCCTATTATTTGAGAATAATTTTTATATGTGTGTTATTTCTTTTCGAATCAGTGACCTGTTTAGTACAAAGGGTGTAATTATAATAAGCCGTGCATGTCGAAACTGGTTGATCGAACACAAGATGAAAATGAAATAATTAAGAAATAGAATAATTTTCCTCATCATGGGTGTATTAATTCTCAGTAATATTTGATATTATACAGGGTGTTTCAAATTCGAGACTCATCATGGGGATCCCGCTTATTAGAAGAGATATAGGTTATGGCACTTTTGCAGAATTTTATGCTGATTAATAATCCATTGAAAAAAATTACTTAATTTTTTTTTGTTTTTCGTTGTTTCTTTATATCTTAGTTAATTGAGGAGGTATTTAAGAATGGCAAAGACGTTCGTATCATAAATTTCTTATTTCTTATAGATGCTATATTTATTTTTTACCACATTCAATTTAATTTTTATTATATTTCAAACACTTTTTTTAATAATAATAATATTCAAAAGACAAAATGATTTTGAAAGATCGACGGCGTGTAAAGTGATTTGAATTTTTGTAGAATTTTTTTCTTGCGATTCACATTATTTTTTTAATTTTTTGCGCTCGAAAGTTTGACATTGAAGAAACTTCATTTTCAGAAATTCATAACGACTGAAAATTGCTGCACATTCAAAAACCAAAATTATTATTGAAAGATAGACGCCTTGTGAAGTAAACTGAATTTTTGGTAGGATTTTATCCTTCTGTTTTATATTATTTTTTAATTTTTGCATTCCAGTGTGCGTCATTGAAAAAAATACACAAAATACGACTGAAAATTGCTGCACATTTAAAAGCCAAAATTATTTTAGTTTTTAAATGTACTTAAAACATATAATAAATATCAATTTTGTTATCAAGTAATAAATATTATTACTTTGAAATATGTGCTATGTGTGTAAAAATAAGAAAATCCTCGAATACGTCTGTTTTTAATTTTAAAAATAAAAATAGTGTTGGACAAATAAAATATATGTAATAATTACTAAAATTTATATACCGAGTGTTTGGGATAAGGGGCGAACATAGGGATTTAACATGTAAAATTAAATATGTGTAATTATTTGCTCCCCTATTCATTTTAGAGAAAAATCGTAAAGGAATATTTTTTAGAGAATTAAAAACTGTAAATGTATCATCCATTTAATTTACGTTTGTACCAGCATACACCTCAGAAATAATAAAAATAAGTTTAACAATTTACCATTTAATAAAAACTCTTGCCATGACTTTGACAAATGTCATGTTATGGTGAGAATAATTTTACTAGTCAAACATTAATTCGGGCGGCCCGTTGGTGTAGTGGGTACAAGCGAGCGCTTATGCCGGTTGCACCGCGTGCCGCGAGGGTTCGAATCCCAGCCCGGGCGAACGATTTCGGGGTCGCGGAATATTCGCTCGGGACCATGGACATTGCATTTGTCTTTCATTATTCAGTTATTCATTTAATTTCTGATATATTACAATACAATGATTATGGCAGATGGCCTCGTAGCCGACGCCAATTTCCCGAATCATTCAATCTCCTTAACCCGCAGTTCCATCCACGTCCAAATATCAATTCACGCATTGTTATTACTATGAACAATAATATGAGTTATTCCAATGGAGAGAGGGTATTATTTATTATCAAAATATTTACAGTGGCGTCAGTTTACACAGAGTTCGTGACTTATTTTCGGTTACATTTAACAATCGACCAATTCCGTCTGTATCAACAATTTCCAAATTTGTGAAAAAGTTCGAAAATACAGCAAGTGTAGCGGCAGATGATTCAAAAGGTATTTCAATAGTCCAATTTCAACAAATATTATTTCAAACATATTAAAATTAAAGGCAAACGGAAGAGAAGAATTAATTTTACATGTTAAATCCCTATGTTCGCCCCTTATCCCAAACACTCGGTATACATAATCTCTATTAACAGCCTTTTGGCATGATTACATTATTCACATATTTTTTAAATAAACAAGACTGTCACATGGGCTATTGACCTAAGGTCTTTCGACCCTAGAATGCGTATATACTTGAATTAGATTAATTTATTGTATATTGGTTTGAATCGGACTTTTCGGAGCTACTGAACATAAATATAAATTCATTGAGCCATGTTACATTTAAAAGTAAAAGTTGAATTTGATAATTGCCGTTTAGATTGAAAAAGTACGTGTAATATAAATTAAATATGAGTTTTATTCAGGGTATGTTAGTTTGGAAAGGATTTTGAGTTGTGTAGCATTCATTTAAACGAATTCCTTTTAAAATTTAAAGGGAAGGTCGAACGCAGGTACTAGGGATGAAGAATGGGAACATCTGGCAACATAAAAGCCAAGGTTGCCAGCCCTATAAATTTTCATAGTTACTTACATAATAAACAATTGGGCCGTTGAATGTTTACATCAAGGTTATCATTTTTTTTTAAATTATATCGTCTGTAACTTTAATTTGTATTTTATTAATACATTATGCACTTAAATTATTTCAAAGTTATTTCTCGATTAATTTTGCTGTATTTGTTTTTCTCTTCTAAATAATAACGGTTATATGGAATAAACTTGTAATACTTTGGTTTTCATTTAATTCTTATATATAGTGCACGCAGTACAGTATGGAATAAATTCAGTAAAATCAAAATAAAATATTTTTGGAAAAAATCCTCATGTCAATTTTCTTTGATATGTCAATTTTCATTGCCCGAATTTTCTGGGCTAAACCTGCGCATTTCATCTCTTATGCAATGTTCAAGTTCAGCTAAATTTTGTGGTCTGTTAAAAATATTAAAGATGTTCTAGAAAGGCTTGTAATTATTCATTTTTTCCTCCTTTTATTCTGCAAATATTATAACCGTTAGTGGGTGAATGGCTTATAAGTCAAATCCAATAAAAAAAAAGAAGGGCTTGCGAATTGTCTAGAAATCGATGGGTTTCCATCAACCCTAATTTCATGAAATAAATATTCATTACTGTAGTATTGTATACATTTTTATCTGGATGTTTGTTATTAAATATTTCATCTGCTTCCCGATACGTTTTATAATCTTCAATCACAATTAATACAATTTCTATTTTTTCTCCAAACTCAATGTCACCGGAATTACTATTCGTTTATAATTTTCAAATATCTGACGTTCAATGACAGACCTGTCACTGTCATTGCAACATTTGAAATATCAATGTGCATGTACCACTGTAGAGAAAAAGAAAAATTACAAAATCTTATTTTTATCACTGGGCAGACATGACTGTATGTTTAAACCCAATTTTAAATTCTAAATAACTTTTCTTTATAACAGTTCTTGATATTGTCAATAATAAAGGTACTTTATTCTGGAACAAAATTCATATTTTCACACAAACTCCGTATATTACTGAAAAAATTGACATCTGATGATTGCATTCTAGTTTTTGGACCATGCAGAACTTTTTATAAAGAATAACTTTTTTCCCTAAAAGTAACTTTCAAAGGGGATAGTTGAGAAGCTGCAAACAAACAGCATTCATTGCAATGCAGAAAAAATATTAAATATATTGATTGTATTTTTAATTGCGGACTTTTAAAGTTTTCATCTTAAGTTTTAAGTGGTACTATATTAAAATTTAATTATTTAACTGTTGATATGTTAACTTTGATAACCGAAACAAGAGAACAAGAAATTGTAATTAATGTCAATGTCATTTTACTAAAAATTAAGCTAAAACCTATGGATTACAATCTATTGTCTGTTATAATAATATTCTAATTATAAGAACAATTAGTTCGCTGAAAAGAGATAAAATTTTAATATGGATTTTAAGCAAATATTTTCATTAAAACATAAGTTAAAATATGGTCCAAAAGTTAATTGGCAAAATATTAACGGCTGTGGTAATACAATACACGGCATATTATAACATACCCCCGAAAGCAGAATCTATTAATAATATATCATCTAAACCTATAATTTAACTAAATTACAAAAAAAACATTTAATAGTAAAATATGTAAATTTAGAAAAACAAATTGAAATTGTATTAAATTATTATTAAAATATTTGATAGGATTAAAATTATTTACCATTTTGTGCCAGTTATTAAATTGAAATCACATAAATTCAATGGACAATTGACTCTTAGCTCGATTCATACTAGATGATATTTATAATAATCAATTGGTCAATTGGTCAATTTTCTATGTTTTAAAATGTTCAAAAATGTTTAATAAAGAATATCTGAATATTATTTTATATTATGTTCTTAGTATTATTTGAGATATTTTTTACTCTTCGCCTTGTCATTGACAAAAATAGTTTTAATAAAATGTAAATTTAACCTATTCATAAACAAATTAAATTTGGAATTTGGAATTTTACCATCTTTTGAAAACAATTGAAATCCTGGCAGTCATACCAGAGAGACGGTAAAGGCATGGAAATGCACACCTGTAGCTGATTTCCTCACTGAAGACGAGATTGCGTTAATGCACTAAATCCTATTCGTTTAAAATTTATGAAGCATTTTTTGAAACGTATACAATTGTGCATTTGTCCCTGAAGATGTTAAATAGAATTATAATACGACCGAATAACTTTAAATAAGAGCCTCAAATTCAATTTAATAAACTTATAGGAAAGTAAACAAGAAATAAAGTAAACTAACAAAAATGATAAAAATATATTATATGTATGATCAATTGCTGAATGTCTAACAATTAAATAATTTTTAAAATTATTTTATATTATCTTTACTTTATTCAGTAATTAAGAAGAAATAATTATTGTTAATTATTAAATTAATTATTTATTTAACCAATATAATTACTTATTATTATTATAACAGATTAAAATATGATATGTATGCAACAGAAAAACAATTCATAAGAGCAGAAATGATTTCTAGGATATTATCCGGCTCCAACCCAAATATATATGCGCCGAAGAAACTCTCAGTATCAAATTACTGGCAACGTAGCATTTTTTTGTAGAGGGCGCCACCAACTAAACACTACTGAAGTTGCCACAAATATGAGTGTGTGTACCACATGCAAGATCCTGAATAGTGGCGTCTTTTACACATTTTTAAAAAAAGTTGCATAACTTGTGTAAAAGGTACTTTTCGTAAATACTATGATAATGAATAAATGTATTTTGTTGATCATAATATTCAGTGTAAATATCGTTAGTCTAAGTTAACAAGAAACGGAGAAATCACCAGAGAAAATTGTGGCACAGTGTGTAAGTTGCCACAATTCCGTGCGTCCGCCACAGTTCAGGATGAGGCACACACAAGTTGCCACAAGTATAGAGGAACATACACACACACAGACACAAATTTTTTTTTTCCAAAAATTGTTGAAATGGCATCTAGGGACCCCAAAACGGATATTTCCGTAAAAAAAATTTTTGAAAAAAAAAATCACGATCACAATACTTTCTCGTACTTCGTAACGGAGAAAGTAAAAACGGGGTTTCTTGAAAAACCGTATTAAGTCACTAGAATCGAGTTTAGAGTCCGTAAATAATTCAGATAAAGCGGAAGTAATGTTAGGTTCAATTGAATCAATAATGAAAGACGTTGAAGATTTCATGCAACTTGAAATGGATAATTTCGATATTGAGTACGAGTCGGAATTCGTGGAGGGTTTTGAATTACACAAAACAATATTAGAATTAAAACAAGCCGCTACAAAATTTATCAAAAATAAATCGGACAACACAGAACAAAATTCGGAATGTTATGAAAATCGTAATGTGAATGTAAATCTGCCAACCATAACTTTGCCGTCATTTGAAGGAAATTGTCGTGAATGGTTCTCTTTCATTGACACTTTTAATGCGCTGATAGGAAATAATGCAAATTTGTCCGACCGGCAGAAATTTCAATATTTAAAATCTTCATTAAAAGGGGAAGCTGCTAGGACGATTCAGTGTTTAGATATTATTGGATCAAATTATTCAGTTGCCCTGCAATTATTACGCGATAATTTCGAAAATGTAAGAATGATAGTAAATGGTCATATTCAGGCTTTATTTAACGCACCATTAATTCAAAACGAAACTAGCTCGGAATATCGCAATTTACTAAATATTATTTCGCAACACACCCGCTCGTTGGAATCATTAAACCGCGCCGTTAATTCAACAGACGATTGGCTAATTTTTCATGTGTTAACCCGATGCAGTCAATCATTTAGATTAGAATGGGAGGGTAAATTATCAAAGGCAGAAATGCCGACGTTAAAAGACCTACAAGATTTTTTATCTAAACGATGCCAAACATTAGAATCGGTTTGTGGGTCAATTAAGCCGTCTAAGCCAATTTCAAAGTCAATATCAAATCCACAAACTTGTCAATTATGCAATCAAACGCATTACCTATTTAATTGTGAAAAATTCCGTTCGTTAGATGTACAAAAACGACTTGATCTTACTCGATCAAAACGATTATGTCATAATTACCTAAGGCCTGGCCATATCATGAGCGATTGCAAATCAAATAATCGGTGTAGAATGTGCAGTAAACGTCACAATTCACTTTTACATGTACAGTCTAATTACCAAGCTCAACCATCAACCAGCAGCCTGCATATTAATCAATTAAACAATGAACCGGTATTACTGTCAACATGCGTGATTGTTGTGACCGACTCATACGGGAATAAACACAATGTTAGAGCTTTGCTAGACTCTGGATCAACAGTTAATTTAATCTCTGATAAGTTAGTCAACAAACTACAATTAAATACATACCCTACAAATAAAACATTGTCTGGTGTAGGAACTAACACATGTTTAACGCAGAGATATGTCAATATTAATATTGCATCTAGGCTGTGTGATTTCAGTACTACTATTCAATCATTTACAATAAACACAATAGCGAGTCAACTTCCGTCTCAGCCAATTAACATCGTCGACATCCAGCTACCTAAAAATATAAAACTTGCCGACCCACAATTCTTTAAACCTTCTGATATAGATGTGTTAATAGGGGGAATTATGCATTATCACATTTTAATCATGGAGCAAAAATTAATCAACAATACTAAATTAATTTTACAAAACACAAAATTCGGTTGGGTCGTTAGTGGCGCCGTGCCTGATGCACAAACAAATAACAATTTTCATACAACGACACTGGGAAATTTAAATAATAATATTAAACGTTTCTGGAAAATCGAAAATTGCGAAACAGAGCGGCCAATTAAAACAAGAGAAGAGTTACAATGTGAAACACTCTTTAATCAGTCGGTTGAGAGGGAGACAGATGGACAATTTATTGTTGCATTACCATGGAAAACTGATTCATCGGCATTGGGTGGCTCATATGGTAGCGCTAAAAAGCGTCTTATTAATTTGGAACGTAAATTGGGTCGTAATCCGACATTGCGGCTTCAATATAACTCATTCATGGACGAGTATCATCAGCTAGGGCATATGGAAAGAGTTCCATTTCGGAAAGACAAGCTAACCTATTTTTTGCCACATCATGGCGTTATTAAACAGGCAAGTCTCACCACAAAACTTCGAGTCGTTTTTGACGCTAGTGCAAAATCAAGCAACAAAAATTCGCTGAACGATTTATTACTAGTTGGCCCTACTTTGCAGGATGATCTGTTTGACATTCTTCTAAGATTCCGTATGCATCAATTTGTCATCACTGCTGATATAAAAATGATGTATCGGCAAATTAAAATACAGCAGACGGATCAACGCTATCTTAACATTTTATGGCGTACGTCACCTGATATGCCAATTGAAGTTTATCAATTGCAAACAGTAACGTACGGAACATGTTGCGCTCCGTATTTAGCAGTCCGATGCTTACAAGAGCTTGCAAAAGAAGCACCGAATGATTTAACAGCTACTGTCATATTGCGCGATTTTTATATCGATGACGTTTTAACGGGTGCGCCCACTATTGAAGCAGTACGATGCTCGCGCAACGCGCTGACAACGCTGCAAAAGGGTGGATTTTCTCTACGCAAATGGGCTGCAAATGATTCACGCATCATTAACGATTTGGGCGAATCCGGTATAGAAAATCACATTTTGAATTTAGCACCGGATGACACATTTAAAACACTCGGGGTTCAGTGGAATCCGTCAAGTGACAATATTGAATATAGTTCATTTAATTTTCAATTTTGCACCAACATTACGAAACGCACAATGTTGTCAGAAATGTCACGTTTTTTTGATCCACTCGGACTCTTGGGGCCAGTGGTAGTTCTAGCCAAATTGTTGTTGCAGTCTGTATGGAAATTACATTTAAATTGGGATGATCGGGTACCACAAGAAATTGTGGAACGCTGGAGTGCGTTGTGCACGCAATTAAACGAGGTTCACTGCATAAAAATACCGCGAAAAATTAAACAATCCCCTGAGTCAGTTGTCGAATTACATGCATTCGGGGATGCTAGCACAGTAGCCTACGGTTCCGCGATCTACATCAAGTCAATTTTACCTAATGGCACATCATTTACACGTTTGTTATGTTCAAAGTCACGAGTAGCACCACTTAAAACACTTAGTTTACCACGGTTAGAACTGCGCAGCTGTTTTGACAGCAAATTTAGTAAAAAGGGTGAAACTCGCGATAAGTGACATCTCAAATATACTTTATTATACAGATTCAACCATAGTTCTTTCGTGGATTAAATCGGATGCACATCGATTCAAAACATTCATTTCTCACAGAATTGGAGAAATTCAGAGATTAACCGATACAAACAATTGGTATCATGTCAGTTCAACTTCCAATCCGGCAGACGTTATTTCACGAGGTTCATTGCCGCTTGATTTAAAGGATAACATATTATGGTGGGAAGGTCCCGACTACATTCGAAGCGAAATCCATTTCAAGCCATTTGAACCAATTTTTGACGGAGATTCTGAACTGCGAGTTTTAACAATTACTGACAATACAGTAATAGGCAGTATAGACTGGGTGGATCAGTTTTCAACGTTCACT
Source organism: Ocypus olens (assembly GCA_910593695.2). Lineage (NCBI taxonomy): Eukaryota > Metazoa > Arthropoda > Insecta > Coleoptera > Staphylinidae > Ocypus > Ocypus olens. The sequence goes on from OU343047.1 coordinate 34,626,625, forward strand.
AAATTAATTCGGGTTACTAGTTGGATAAAGCGCTTGATTTATAACTGTCGTAATTCTCGGGATAAAATGCGCGGAGAGTTAACACCCAACGAAATTAACAAAGCGGAAATTGTTCTAATCAAATCGATTCAATTGCAGGAGTTTAAAAAGGAATTCACTGCGATAAACAACTCGCAAAATTTGGGCTCGCAGAGTACTCTGCTTCAATTAAATCCTTTTTTAGATGAATCAGGAATCATACGGGTTGGTGGACGGCTAACACATTCCAAACTCAAATATGACGCCAAATATCCCATTGTTTTACCTAAATTTAATTATGTCACTGATCTAATTACTCGTCACTATCATATCTCAAATTTTCACATAGGTCCACAAGGGACATTAGCATGTATGTGTACGAGATATTGGCCATTAGCGGGCAGAGGTACGGTTAGGCGAATAATTCGAGGATGCGTGAGATGTTTTAAGGTACATCCCAAATCCACGGAGCCTATTATGGGAAATTTACCAAGTTATCGGACCGAACAACTGCGACCATTTATTAAGACAGGTATTGATTACGGCGGGCCTTTTCACATTAAAGAGGGAACACGCAAAAATGCTAAATTGCGCAAGGTGTACGTAGCCCTTTTCATTTGCATAGCAACAAAGGCGATTCATCTCGAAATCGTCTCAGATTTGACCACCGAGTCGTTTCTAGCAGCTTTACGCCGATTTATTTCACGACGCGGTTTAGTTACCGATTTATATAGCGACAACGCGACCACTTTTGTGAGAGCAAATAGAGAAATTAAAGATTTACATTCATTTTTACAATCGCAACATGACGAAATAAAATCTAAATTAAGTATAGACAGGATAAACTGGCACTTTATTCCTCCCCGCGCTCCTCATTTTGGCGGTTTATGGGAAGCAGGAATTAAGGCCACTAAACGACATTTATATAGAGTCGCAACAAATGCTAGTTTAACATACGAAGAGTTCGTAACGTTAATCATTCAAATTGAATCGATAGTTAATTCAAGACCCCTATACCCCTTATCCAGTGACCCCAATGATTTGGCTTTCCTTACCCCCGGCCACTTCCTAGTCGGAGGCAATCTTAGGGCTCTTCCAGAACCTGACCTGGGGGACCTGAAAGTAGACCGCCTGTCTCGTTGGCAGCTGGTCCAACGACTCCAGCAGCATTTCTGGACGCGATGGCACAAGGAGTACCTGCAGGAGCTGCAAGGGCGACGCAAATGGAAGCAGGCCAAAGGTCAACCATTGGAGGTTGGTCAGCTAGTACTCATTCACGAAGACAATTTACCCCCAAGTCGATGGCGAGTAGGGCGAATTCAAGAAATTCATCCCGGAAGTGATGGTGTTGTGCGTGCGGCTACGATTAAAACTGCATACGATAGTTTAATTCGTCCCACAGTAAAATTGTGCGCGTTTCCCATTGAGGCAGGACTCAATTAAAGCCAAAGTTAAAGGGTTATTGTATATATGTGTTCATAATCATCAGTATCTGATGATTATGTTAATTATGTTTGTTTTCTTTTGTTTTTTTTTGAAATTGAGCAATTTCAATGGGGGGAGAATGTTGCGGCCCTGGGTCGCAATTATTCAAGTCAGTTTCCGATGAGTAAAATCGCTCGTAAATATATCACGTCAAGTGAAAAGAGGCTGGGTGTTGTAAATTCAGGGAACCGTAATCGCCCGTGACGGTAGTAGAAAGTGGTGACCTTCTGGAGATGCATGTGTCACAAATATTCAAGCCACCCCGCTTCTAAGAAAAGGAACAGGGTGGTCAGAAAAATGCATCCCCAGATTCGCCAACAAGGTCAGGAAGGGGGCGTGGGTTAACAATCCACAAATTATTACAACACCGAGCCTCAAAAAAGGACATTCAGTTTCGAGATTCTTACAAGCACACCCGAAAGCGCTCAGTTTCAAAAATTCCACCATAACAGTTAACGTGTGTAAAATTGCAAGTTAACGTTTTGAAAATACAGTCCATTCATTAAACGGTGTGTTTTTTCATCCACGAATAACCCACTAAGGTAGCACAGAGCTGCTACAAATTTAAACAAAAAACTCACAATCAAAAAGTAACTTGTTGTCTTCTAAATTATGGCAGAGCGATTAAATTTACAAGAAAGAGCAGAGTTGGTGCTAATATGTGGCGATAACTATACAACCTGCAGAGAAGCAGCTGAAATTTTTAACGGCAGGCACCCTGAAAAGAGAATCAGTTATTTACAAGTGTCAAGAATTTTAAAGCAATTTAAATGGACCGGAAAATTTAAATTGCATTTTAAAAAAGAACGTACTAAACCAGTGAGAAATGTGGAGAATTCGTTGGATATCTTGCAAAGCGTGGTTGAAAATCTTCAAATATCTATTAGTAAATGCACCAGAAGTTTAGGTTTAGGAAAGTCAACAGTACATAAGGTACTAGCGGCGAATAAGTTTAAAGCATTTAAACCAAGATATGTTCAAACTTTCCAAGAACATGATTACGACAAACGTTCTGAATTTTGTTTCATGGTACAAGGTGAAATAGAAATTGATAGAACATTTCCTAAGAAGATCCTGTTTACGGATGAAGCTATATTTACTACAAATGGTGTAGTTTCACCACAAAACTGTCATTGGTAGTCAACAGAATATCCACCATTCCAAATGTACTTGCAAAAATCAATATCCTCGAAAAATAAATGTTTGGTGTGGAATTTTAAACAGAAAAATTATAGGGCCCTACATATTTCGGCAGAGTTTAAATTCAGAAAGATAATTAGAATTTTTAAATATGGAATTGGAAAATGAATTTGACATGTTACCTATAGCACAAGAAATTCTCTTTGGTTTATGCAGGATGGCGTACCTGCTCATAGTGCTCGTGTGGTAGTTGAATATTTAAATGAACAATTTAATGAGAAATTGATTGGAAGATATTCAAGATTTTCATGGCCTGCTCGCTCACCTGATCTAAATTTACTTGATTACTTTTTATGGGGGTGGTTATTTATTTATTTATTTCACTTTAGCCACCAATTGCAATGAATACATTTTACAGGGAGTTATGTATAATTACGGTGGATGTGAGCGTCAATATATAGTCTAAAATAAAATTTCGAATGTTACATGTTTAAAAAATATTATGCGTAATAACATAGTGCGTAAGTGCCAGTTTACGGAACATTACAATTTTAATATTAATTTTAATGATTTATCATGAGTTAAAGAACTCCGAATAGCTGTAGAAGCAGTTGTCTGTGAGGTGTTTTTTCAGCTTTGTTTTGAACTGCTTAATACTTTTGGATGTCTTTAACTCGTTAGGTAATTTATTTAGTACTAGCGCGGACATATATTTGGCTGTTTTCTCATAGAGGGCAGTTTTATGCGAGGCAATACGAATATTTGATCCATGTCTTGTATTGTGGTTGTGTGTACTGTTGTTTTTTGTGAACATTTTGTTATTCTTATAGGCATATACCGCACACTTGTAAAGATAGACACTTGGCACACTTGTAAAGATAGACACTTGGCACCGTTAATATATTTTGTTGTGAATAAATGTTACGACATGTTTCGGTTTTCCGTAACCCGTAAATGAGCCTTAGTATGCGTTTTTGTGCCACAAATACTCGAGTGAGATCTGCACATCCCCATGCCAGAGTATTGAAGGTTATATGGGAGTGCGCCATAGTGTAATATATATGTAACAAAGATTTAGAGTCGACTTTACTCTTTAACCTAAGAATACCATAGTTCGCACTACTTAGGTTTGAGACGACATGGTCAATTTGCGCATCCCATCGTAGATTTTCTCCTATATATGATCCAAGATATTTTACACAGGATGAGATATTTTCGATTTGGGGACCGCGTGGTTTCCTGTTGCGAAATAGAATTGTTTTTGTTTTGTTTGAATTAAGTAGGAGGTTATTTTTACTGCACCAATCGCACATCTCATCGTTCGCCATCGTGATTTTCTGTAGCAGTTCATCTTGGCTTTTTCCTGATACGATGATTGCTGTATCATCAGCAAAGTTAATCATTTGACCTGCAGTCACGTTGTCGGCTAGGTCGTTGACATATAACAAGAATAGCAGTGGGCCCAGAGTCGAACCTTGTACAACGACTTTATTGATGCTGTGTATTATAGAAACCGCATAACCGATTTGCACAAATAGTTTACGACACTTTAGAAATGAAGGGTTAAAAAACAGAGTTTATTCTGAGAGGCCCTTTGGAAATTTAGAGGATTTGGAAAATAAAATTCGAAATGGTGTAAGGTATTTAAATAATCATCCCAATATTCTTAAAAACGTAATCAGAGATTTTAACAGAAGAACAGATTTATGTATTGAGAGGCAAAGGGATCACATCGAGTGATTGTTATTTAATTAATAATATCGTTAAGGTTGTTAATTTCAATGAAATTACATTTTTTTGTTGATTAAAATCGTATGTCAATTGTTTTGCCTCTTTTGTATGTTTAAGATCAAGCACCAACTTTTATAAAGAATAAAATTTTCTGAGAAATTAATAATGAAAAAGTTTCCTATATGTTGCATACTTACGTGGACACGTTGTATATACCGGGTGACCCAGGGATCTGTAAAAGCCCCATAACTTATTTGCTATTTGAGATATCAACTTCTAGTTTTCCAGAACTGGTACCCACACCCATTCTACATATTTTAAACATATGTATGTTTTTGTACAGGGTGTCCCAATATACATAACACACCAAAGTTATGTTTTTTTTAATGGAACACCCTATATTTTATACTTTATTTTCAACCCTCTTGAGAAGCTGATAAAAATAGTATTAGATGGTATGGGTCTATTATGGACGATTGGTTAGTTATAGGCAAATTTGTGGCAAAAACATCGATTGAAAATATTGCTCACTACAACTCTTAAAAGAAGCAATTTTTGCCCAAAATGCATAGTTTTCGCTAAAAATGCAAAAAACCATTGAAAACCGCAAAAATTAATACATTCATTTTCAATTTGCATTTTCAGAGAAAACTATGCAATTTTTGGCAAAAATTGCTTTTATTAAGAGTTGTAAAGCGGAACATTTTCAATCGATATGGTCCATTTTAATTTCCCTATAATTTCCCGTTTCTCCGCTGAAGGGTGCGGAAAATAAAGTATAGTGCAATTTATTAATAAAAAATTTGAAAAGAAAACGCTAAAATACATATACGGTCACCACTTTGCGCACTCTGGCGGGCAATGCACGCATTATCTTAAAAGTTGAAAGACTTATGTCAATCGGAAATTTTTCGCTCTACAACTTTGGTCTTTTATAATTTTTCCTGAAAATGCATAGTTTTGGCTGAAAATCCACAAATCAGCAGAAGGTGACAAAACAAATATGTTTTTATTGATAAATCTCAAGAATACTTAATATGTTGTTATACAAACTGTATATCATTGGAAAGCTTATTAAAAATGCCATAGATTGGTGGCAATTTATATAGGGTGTTCCATTTGAAAAAAAATAGTTTTCCATTATTTTGCGTATGTTGACATCCTGTACAGCACTATGAATAAAAGAGAACCAAAGCCGATGTGTATTAGTCTTTATGATGTGGGAAATTTTTTAGTGTACAAATAATGATGCTATATTTGCTAGGAACCCTTCTGAGATGTTTTCAATGTGTACATGTTTTTGCCACAAATTTGCCCATAACTAACCAACCGTCCATAATAGACCCATACTATCTTATACTATTTTTATCAGCTTCTCAAGAGGGTTGAAAATAAAGTATAAAATGTAGGGTGTTCTTTTTAAAAAAACATAACTTTGTTCTGTTATGTATATTAGGACACCCTGTACAAAAACATACATATTTTTAAAATATGTAGAATAAGTGTGGGTACCAGATCAAGAAAACTAGAAATCGATATCTCAAATAGCAAACAAGTTATGGGGCTTTTACAGATCCCTGGGTCACCCTGTATGTATCTAAACTCAGAATTTAAAGACGAATTAAATTATGTAAAAATATATAGGGTGTTCCATTTAAAATAGAAAAGTTAAGGTCATTTGCGGTTAAACCAGAAGTGAAATTTTTATTAAAAATCCCCATGTAGATACACTTTATTCCCTAAAAACACTATACTAAATTTCATAAAGAAGAAAATTAAGAGTTGTAGAGCGGGACATTTTCAATAGATATAGGTAATTTATATTTTCCTATAAATTCCCGTTTTTCTGCTAGAGAGCCTGGGAAATAAAGTATAGTGCAATTAATTCCCAAAAAATGGAAAAAAAAATATTTCTTATTATTTATTAATTGAAAAGTCGAAAGACCCATATCGATCGGAAATTTTCCGCTCTACAACTTTAGCCTTTTATAATTTTTGCGGAAAATGCATCGTTTTGGCTGAAAATCCAAAAAATCAGCAGAAGCTGACAAAAAAATTTTTTTTTTGTGGATAAATCTCAAGAGTCCTTAATATTGCTTTATACAAACTGTATATCTTATAGTCTTTATAGAGCTGGCCACATGGATGTGCATCCAGGCCAAAAATAAAAATAAATGTCTTTGTGTGTGACGTTTAAATTTTAACTTTGGATTTGAAATATTAGTGACCCATAACTTAAATCTTTCCTTATCTTGAAGCAAAACTCAATTTTGCATAACATCCTATCGTCACATTCAGGCACACAACAACAATTCCATTTCATGAGTGACAGTAATTTGCCTAAAATAAGTTGATAGAGAATTTATCTAAATTTAAAAAAAAATCTACTTGTGCTGTTATCGGCGCTAAGTCTACGCATCTTAACAAATGCGAAATTATCTTAATTTGCATTTTATGAGCTAACCATTGCTCTTTTTCAATATTAAAATAAATTCCGCATTATTGAAATTTCCAAATGAGATAATTTTCGAAGAAGTACACCTGCCAGTAATAACACAATGAAGATGAGCCTCTACCCGCTGTGCGCCGATTTACCGAGGGCATCGTTAAGACCGTTAGTGGAAATGTGCAGCTGCCAGGACAACACAATGGACTGTTGATCCGCCTCCAGCTGCCTGCATACGTGACGAAATCGGCTTGAACTTAAATTGTTCTTGGAAGAACAATTTGCCGACTCGAACACGTGCGCCGACCTCGATGCTCTCGTCGCACCCTACCACCACCATCCGCAACCCGGAACAGAGTACGGCGTGGGCACTATAAAGCCCTTGGAGCGCTCCACTGACATCAGATGAGACACAAACATTCGACTTAGATCAACAGAACAGTTACAACTCAGCTGACACGAAGTTCTGCAATCAGTCACCACACACTAGTCGCCGCAGACCGCGATCACCGACGTCGCCGCTTCTGCCGGCATCATCATAGCCGCCGATGTCGTCATAGACGCCGTTGCTGCCGGTCACCCAACCGCAGACTCGCCCGGCATCCCAGTACTGCGCGAATACTAAGTGTTGGTGACTATTTACTTTTGTGTGCCTTTTATTTTGTGTCGTGACATTATTTTACTGACTTATTTTCGTGTATATATTTTTGAATTTTGAACATTTCTGTAAATAATTTTCCGGGTGTAAATAATAGCGATCGTTGTCGCGTTTTTTTAGAATTTTTCAGCCTCTGCCCCCATCCCGTGTTTCTTGTGCTATGTCTCATAGCGACCCGACTCCATGAGCTAGCTGGAGGTCACCGAGGGCGATTTTCACCCCGTGCTGCGACCCCCCTGTGACAGTGCTTACTAATTAAATAATACAATCACTAAATTCAAGAGAATCAATGTTGTCTTTAATTAAACACAAAACTGCACAGAACAGAAGAACGAACGAAACACGCGTACTAAATAATAATGTTGTTATGTTTACAAAACAAAGCCAATATGCAAACCATAAAATGCAGGCACGGTTTTTAGACAAACTGTTAAAAAACTGAAGATATACGCTTGATCGCAGTACTGAGATATAGCACTAAAAAGTCATATGGAGTAAACACCCCCTGAATTCCATGCTGCTGTTGTAGAATGGATTCGCAGTTTTTTAGTTAATCGCACCCAGAGTTAAAAAAAAATGTACTTTGCATTCGTTCAATCGCAATTATCGTATGGAATCATCGCATGGGGAGGTGCTGCAGATACATATATTAAACGATTAGAAATAATGCAAAAAATGGGTTTTAAGGATAATATATAACAAACCGTTTTTATACTCATCAGACGCGCTATTTTTTTAATTAGGTGTGTTTACAATAAGACAGTTAAATGCAATCACTACATTGGTTCACCTCAAAAAAAAAAATGAATTCAACATTCAATACAGACAGCACATATATAGCACGAGGTACAAACATACCATCACACAAAAGCCTGCAATTAGGAAAAACATAGGAAAACGAAACCATACTTACCTTGGTCTTAAATTATACGATACAATTCCTAATTATATCAGGAACTTAAAACAAATGAATGTATTTAAGAAACATTTAAAACGATGGTTATATACAACTCCTATATATTTTGTAGATGACTTGATTAAAACAAATGCCTTTGCACGGATGGATCTACTAATTGCAACAACGCCGGCCGCACCTATCATTGGCTTACCCAACCCAAAGTAGCTCAATCGACTGTCAAGCTGCCAAGAGCAGATTTGCCTACCTTTTCAGGCAACTGTGACTGGCTTTCCTTTCGCGAGAGATGCAATTCATTAATCGATTCTAATAAATCCTTGGCCAATATAGAAAAAAAAAAGTACTTAAAATCAGCCCTTAAAGGTGAAGATGCCGATGTCATGGGCATCCCTCTAAAGATTGTAATCGTCGCGGTGTAGAAAATGCAACCGGTTGCACAATACAATTTTACACCCCGCTAGCACCGCACGACAAGATCCTGATAACGCTAGTAACTATCAACCGCTCCCAGTAACATCGATGCAAGTCCTTGTCCATTATCACGGCCCGTCGAATATTATTTTGTCTACTTGCATCGTGGAAACTCGCGACGCGCAGGGCAATTATTAAAATTCTCGCGCCATGCTGGACTCAGGTTCACAAATTAATGTAATATCTAAGGAACTTGCTCGAACGCTTAAATTAAGGAGTAAGAATACGAATTTACCAATCGTTGGTATCGATAATAATTGTACTAAGGCGGATTCAGTACTTGACGCAAACATCCGCTCGAAATTCTTGGAATTTAGCGTTAACTTAGAATTTTACGTTCTAGATAACATCGCTACAAATCAGTGGCGGTTGGGGGGTAATCGGTTAATTACCCTCCCTAAGAATTTCTCGCTTAACAAGTTTTATTGTTTAAAATTACCGATATTCCATATTCCAAAGAAATAATATAACCGGTAAATTTTTTCAACGCTTTAAAAAGTTGGAAAAGGATAGGGAGATTTCACAGAATAGGTGTATGAGAGCGGAAGCACCAGTTTATTTATATTTTTTTTAATTACCCCCCGTAGACTAGTTGGTTGGAAAACACCAGCTCTATTAATGTTCCTCGAAAAATTCAGTTAGTTGATCCACATTATTACGAATCGCGACGAATTGACCCCTTGATAGGAGCGCAAATGGTCTTCCAATTATTATGTATTCGACAAAACCGTATCAGCCAACCGGGCCTGGTCTTCCAAAAATCTGTATTTGGTTGGTTAATTTCAGGCGCAATCGCTGATAAGACGGTCTCAAATAATATTCCAGTTCCCTGTCAGTTAAACGTCCTACAAGCGTTAAATGACAACATTGCAAGGTTCTGGGAAATTGAGAGTATATCGGATCAATACTACGCTCTAACGAAGAGGCCAAATGTGAATAGTACTTCACACGTACTATCAAACGTGACTCGACGCACACAGGGGTATTTATATGAAAAAAAAACGGTCAAAAGTCGAAAACACAAAGTTTGGTTAAACTCACTCTAACCATTTTTTCTGACAGCTAGATGACCGGTACGTCACATAGTGGCATCACAAAGTTCCCCCCAACTGTCACCTCGACACGTAGTCAGTCGGAACCCAGCCAATTTTCCGTTCGCATTGTATTGTTCTCCGCGCTCTCATTTGTGAAACAAATATTTATAGTGTTTTTCAGTGGAATTGAAAGATAAGTACTATGGAGGTGGAAAAAGAAGGTATGTACTGTAATATAAAGTATGTTTAATTTTAATTGTACTTTATAAAATATATTTTATTATATAGTATGTTTTTTTTTATCGTGGGCCATAGGATTTTACATGCTAAAAATTATACCTTATGTTAATGTATATTTTGTCATAAAATTTTGAAGGAAATTTTAATTAGTAATAAATCAATTATTTTTCTACATCATGCGCAGCATTAGAATAACTTAAACATGTTTTATTCCAGTAAAAAATAAAATTATTTAATATAAATAACTGAGCAAAAATAATAAAAGTACCTTGAATTTACGAAATGTCAAATTGGTTAGTGAGGCAAGTAATCAAACGAATTTTATTCTTGAAAATGTCCATTTATACTATGTATAAAGAAGAACGGGTGGAATTTGTAACGGCAATTAAAAGAGGTTTGTCCAGCAGGGAAATAGTTGTATTTTTCTACAAGAAGTCAGGGAATTTTTATTTTATCGAAATAGTTGACAACTTTTCTGCAGCGTATCCCGGTCGTTCGGTTCCGAGCAAAAGCACTTTTTAATGGAATAAAACATGTTTAAATGATTCTAATTAACCTCTTCACGCCCAGGTTCGCCACATGTGGCAACAAGCGAAAAATGAAAACAAAAACATTGTACAAAAAAATTACTTCTTTAGCGCTATCTATGGAATATTTTTTCATATTTTTTTGCATAAATGGGAAAGTTTGTGACAGTGAAATCATATTTCGTAGAAAAAGTTAACAACAACAAAGAAGTCATTTTTAATCAAACCTGGGATTCAATCAAAGCAGCATGGGCGCGAAGTGGTTAAGTGCATCATGTAGAAAAATAATTGATTTATATTATCAAGTAAAATTTGTTTCAAAATTATATCATAAAATATACATTTACACGAAGTATCATTTTTAGCATGTAAAATCCTATGGCCCACGATAAAAAACATACTGTATAATTATCGATCGGTAAAAAAAAAATGAATTTATAGGTTATTTTGTTGGATTAAAGGTGTTTTTGTATATGTGCCGGGTCCTTTCGGGCTGGCATTTTTTACACTACGTAAAATTTATTCTTTCCTTACGAGATTACTAAAAAAAACTTCCGCCTACTTCCGCTATTTCGTTTAACCTGAGTTTAAAAAATACTGTTTATTTGCACTTTGGTTTTATATATTTCTAATTTCTTTGCAGAATCCATTGATATATTGAATGAGATTACTAGAAAGTCAATATATGACCTCATGGACGAATGTCCAAGTAAGAAGCTGGATGAAAAGTTTACGTTTTTGGAAAGAAAACTTAAACTTCTGACCAAATGTTCAGATAATGAATTAAGCAAGTTGAGACAGGTCTTAAGTCATTTCAAGTATGAATTTAAGCAGAAACGGACAGCTGCCAGTTATAAGCAAGAACGTTTTTTGACAAAAAATGAGCAATGGCTGAATAATACAGTTAAATTACATACTTCGAAATTCAAGAAACCGGGACGACCTACAAAAAGATTTGAAGAATCGAGTGAACGAAGCAAGAGACGTAAAACAAAACATTTGAGAGAAAATGTAACTGCCGAAGAATTGACATATGCGGCTCGCATGAGGCAACGGGCTGCTGGAAATAAAGACGCATCTATAATCATGAAAGATATAACATTGTCACCAACAAGAGCTACAAAGGAATAGGAGGGAAATTTCACCAGGACGCAATGGGAAATATTACGCAGGGCGAATAAAAGTATTTTTCCTTGCTATTTATTCACTTCTGAAGAAGGCAAAAAAGAATGCTATCCGAAGGAAGAATCAATGCGAGTAACTGAAACATGTGCTGAAATTATGTTGCAAGATTTAGTCGGCCATACATCTTTACGATTATGTAAATATTTGGAGGAAGTTATAGAAAACTGTACAGAGGATGAAAAGAAGAACTTAAAACTTGTCACAAAGTGGGGTTGTGATGGTTCCCAGCAATCGTAATTCAAGCAGAAGTTTGAAAATAACAATTACAGTGATGCTCACATATTTCAGAGCTCGCTTGTTCTATTACGATTGCAAATAAACGGCAATGGACAAAAAAAACGATATGGCAGTATCCAGTGCCTTCATCTCCAAGATACTGCCGACCGATAAGGATACGTTTCATCCACGAAACAGAAGATGTCATAAACACCGAAATACAAAACGTAGAAAATCAACCAAGACATTAAAATAAAAGAAATACCGACAGAAAGTGGGATGCTTCATATTTCACATGCCCTGTTGCCAACAATGGTAGATGGAAAAATTTGCAATGCGGCGACAAATACCGCTTCAACAATAAAGTGGTATATTTGTGGGTTGACCTCCAAAGACTTCAACGATCTAAACAAAAGAAAAGAGGAAGATTCTGAATCTCTAAGGTTCTGCATGCAAGGTTTCGATTTTTTGAATCATTACTACATATTTCATACAAATTTCCCATCAAAAAGTGGCAAGCAAGATCAACAGAAGATAAAAAAATGGTTAAAGAGAGGAAAGAACAAATTCAAAAAGTGTTCAGGGAAGAAATGGAACTTTTGGTGGACATCCCAAAGGCAGGGTTCGGGAACACCAACGATGGCAACACATCGAGAAGATTTTTTGAGGATCCGGAAATCCTTCCTTCCCGAATTACCGGAATAGACCAAAACTTAATCCAAATATTCAAAGTGAACCTAGAAGCAATCTCAAGTGGCCACAATATTGACGTGGAGAAGTTTGCAGTATATACAAGTGAAACCGCTAAATTATATGTGCAGCTGTACGGATGGCATCCAATGTCACCCACAATAAAATCTTGGTGCATTGTGCCACTGTCATTGCACACTGTATTCTACCAATTGGGCAGCTATCAGAAGAAGCTGCCGAAGCTAGGAATAAGCACGTCAGTCTGTACAGACAAAACTTCTCCCGTAAATTTTCAAGAGTTATGTGTAATTGGGACATATTGGATAGACTTCTATTAACTTCTGACCCACTATTAAGCAGTACAAGATCTCGGCCATGCAAGAAACGTAAGCCATTTTCTTCTGAGACTATAAGTCTTCTACTTCCTGAAACACAGGGCGTGTCTTCAGAAGAGCAAAGCGCCGAGATTGCCGAAGACGAAGATGACGAATCAGACTTTGATGATTATTAATTGGTTTCTTCCATGTTTCATTAAATATATGCTTTATAGATACCTTACAGAATCTATTATTATATTTCCACATAAAAAAAAGCTTTAAAATAATTTTGGACATTTTTTTCATATAAATACTGCTATGTGCGACGGGCAGATTTTTTGCATCCCTACCGTGGAAATATAGCCCTGACTTATTAGGAAATTCAGTAGAAATAGCCAAAAGACGGTTTTTGACTTTAGAACGAAAGTTATTGAAAAATCACGGTGCTAAAGTCGAATACGACACATTTATCCAAGAATATTTGGAACTCGGTCAAATGACACAAGTAAGCACATTCGAAGGCCGCGGAAGATACTGGTTATTTCCTTCCTCACAAGCCCGAGAGCACCACATCGAAAATTAAATCGAACCACGACCAATCAATCTCTTAACGATGCCCTTATGGTGGGGCCAGTAATTCAAGTTGACCTTTTTAGTATTTGAATCAGATTTCGGTTGCATAAATACGTATTAAGCAAAATGTATCGTCAGATTCTGATTGGCCCAAGTGATACGTGTTCTCAAAAAATCTTATATAGATTTTCGGTAAATGAGCCTATAATGATATACAGGGTGTCCGAAAAGTATGGAATATCCCGTATAGCTCAGTAAATAACCACTGCAGAGAAAACAGTTTTAAATAGAAGTTATTTAACACTTGGTTATCCACCACCTTGGATATATAAATTTTATTTTTTGCTATAAACAAAAGCGCAACGAATAACACTTACATTTTTTAATGACAAGGCACATCTTTATTATACTCATTTGATAGAGTTTTTTTTTCTCTTTTCAACGGCATAAAACATGATTACCTTTACATAAGAAAAATTTCAAGAAAAATAAGAAAATGTCTTGGATATTTACTTTCATTTCATTAATCAAATCCTACATGTAGAATTACAAACCGAATTTACCACTGTCAAATCATGAATGGTTTACACTTTGAATATTTGCTGTGAGTTTAGTTTAATTACATTATTCATTTGTTAAACAATTTGATATTACAAAAAATAAATATCCAAGATATTTTCTCGTTTTTATTGATTTTTGTTAATCAATAAATTTATGGCCTTATGCGCGACCGAAAAATATCAGTTGATCTAAACCAAATTAAAATACAATGTTTTTAGGCTCTAGTTGAAGACGTTTAAAACTATTACATTACAAAAACAACTATAATAACAAATTAAAAAAATTATCGCAATTATGACGTTTTTCCATATTTTGTAAAACTTTAGGGCCTATGCGCGACCGGAAGATGTGAACCGATTTTGATATTGTTTTTTTTTTCATTTGTTTGTCTTCCTAATTCGCAACTTTTCCGCGCTATTACAACTTCGAAAAAAAATAATGATTTTTTTCGGCCCACCCTATTAACCCTAGCTCTCTGCTGGATTAATGCTTGCCCGAGCCGCTGGAAAACATTCGTAGCTACCCGAGTAGCCAAAATTCAACACAATTCCAACACTGGGTCATGGTGCTATGTGGCCACACACAAAAATCCGGCAGATGTATTATCACGCGGTTGTTTTTCCGAGCCATTGGCCACTAATTGCTTATGATGGAACGGCCCCGAATTTTTAACTAATCGAAACTTTGCACCGAAACCCTTTAGGCCAAATACTGAGCACAAATTCACGAAGCAAACCAATCGGAAGAATTCACGAATTACTTATTTGGTAAACACTCTAGTCATCCGAGGTTAATTAGAATTATCGATTTTTGCCGACGTTTTGAAGCGTATTGTGAAAACCGAGTCTCGAAACGGCCAGGCGAGTTAGAGATTAGGAATTGGATTACAAATCAAAATACCCAAATGAAAACTTTGCGATTTAATAATAAGAGATGTTCGTGTTAGAAGCCGGCATAGCGGAATGTAAAGCACATTGGCCGCGACCCGTTTATTGGCCTGTGGCTGGTGGAAATGCTGTGCGTAAAATAGTTCGAAGTTGCATAGCGTGTTTCAAGCATAACCTTCGATTGTGTGAGCCGAAAATGGCAGACTTACCCTGCTCATACCTTTTCAAGGATGGGCATTGATTATTTCGGGCCATTCCTGATGTAGGAAGGCTCACGGAAAATGTGTAGGACCACGAAGGCTTATGAATGCATTCTTGTATGCATGCTTACAAAAGCGGTGCACTGCGAACTGGTTGAAATGTAAGATTTTTCGGACTGCTTTTAGGCCGTGAAATATCTTTTGCGGACTAGGCGTTAAAAAGGCTGATTTGTGCTTAGGCTGTAAAAGTAATGAGCCAATCAGGTGAGACTACGTCATGTTATTTCGCCAATCAGATGAGACACCGGAAATTTGTTTGACATTACAATGTATTTTTCGCTTAATTGAGAGTTTCCTTCAAATTTTCCGTGCTAAAAAGTCCAAAAACAGGTTCCCCGAAGTTTGAATAACACCGCGTGTGTTTTCCCTGACCTCCACGCGAGTCCCTAAGGGTGAAAACATAGTGGAGCGGCGAGGCTAGAGTGTAGCGGAGAGCGTAGCTGAGAGGTTTTTTACCCCCGATGATAGCGGCGCTTCACATGCACACAGTAGAGCGGCGAGCGTAGCATGGCGACTGTGGCGAGTCAAGAAACTTCAGTATCAGAATGTCGTCAGACAGTGATGATGACTTGTTGTATGAGAGCAGTGCGCTTAAAATTATTAATATTTTAGGCGGTAGACATTGTGCAGTGCACCCAGTGAATAGAATGCGTAAAGAGTTTGGAGAGTACCACCACCTGTTTCCACAGTTGAAACAATACCCGGATCGCTTTTTCCAGTATACTAGGATGGATTGCAGTACTTTCGAATATATACTAAACCTGATTTCTCCTCATATGGAAGTGAAATGTACTAATTTTGTGAAGCAGCCAATTGAATGTGAAGAGAAGCTTCTTATTGCATTGAGGTATGTTTATGCAGAAAAAAAAATGTATATTTATTATGTAACCTAATGGTGTAATTGTAATTTTAGTATTTAAGTAATTATTTTATGTGCATTGAAGCTGAAAAGGTAAAGCATTATATTTTAGAGGACAGTAATACAATAAAATGTAATACAGCTCAAAAGAAGTCAATTTATTTATTGATTTCAATATAAAATACAAAACTACAATTGAATTAATACATAAATTCATTTATTTACTGGATTATTAAAACTTAGATTTTCACTCCATGTCTGCTCAACATCAGACTCAGCACCTGCAACATCGTCAAGATTATGCAATCTGTACGGGCTTTCATTAAGCGGGGTTGGTGAATGGCACCCAGACCAAGAAGGATAGCCAGAAGCAGTAGTAGAACGCGATGAAGACTGTAACTCCTCACAGTTATAGGCATATTTCATGACTAAACTTTGTATCTCATTTCGAAACATCAGTTTGTTCACTCCAGTAATAAGCTTTAAATGGGGCATGAGACTTTCGAAAAACTTAAAATCTTCCTTATCAGTATCCTTATTTAGTTCTTTTTCCTGTTCTCGTTTTCTTTTCTTTTCCTCTAGTATTGCAACTTTTTTTTCTTCAAGCTGCACTAACTTTTTTATTTGATCTTGCCTATAGTTTTTCTTTTGAAAGTCATTAGGATGAGTGAAAGCTCTGGTTTCTTAATTATTTGTACTAGTACTCGGTACTACATCAATATTTTCAATTAGTGACTCTTCAGTGGCATTGTTCTCGTCTTGCAAGTTCTCTTGTGAGTTATTAGGGGAATCAGGATTAGTATCACCCACCTCTAATCCGGGTACATCTGCTTTCCTCCTTCCATCGCGCTGTTCACTTATGTTTCCACTAGAGGGTCTTGCAGTAAACTGTGCTCTTAAAAAGTCCAAACTCATGAAGTAAGGCCAATTTGGTTTATAGACTGTATCGGCTCCTTGGCCTGATCTCTCCTTTTGTGTTTTTCGGAACTCACTTCTGTAGTAATCACGAAGTCCCTTCCATTTTTTTTGCGCATCTTTAACTGAAAAAAAGCGAATTATGATTCGTACATATAAGGTAGGGCAAGGGAAGTGGGAGTGAATATAGCAAGGGTGGGGTGGGATGGTGGCTGGGCGGATGGGACTTACTGGTATTTGGCACAATTATGACATAACTTTTCATTATAAAAATACTTTGATTTTTATAGCTTTGTTTTTTTCAGATACCTGGCTACTGGCGCATCTTTCAAAAGTCTGTCGTTTGCTTTTAGAATAGGAGCCTCAACAGTAAGCAAAATTGTCAGCGAAACGGTGAAAGAACTATGGAATGTTTTGCAGCCGATTCACATGCCTGTACCTACGACAGATACGTTCCTTCGTACAAGCTGTGACTTCTTCGAACTTTGGAATTTTCCAAATTGTATTGGATGTATCGATGTAAAACACGTTAGAATTATTTGCCCTCCACACTCGGGGACAATGTTTTACAACTATAAAAAGTTTTATTCGATAACTTTGCAAGGTGTCTGTGACGCTCATTATAGATTTGCTATGATCGATGTTGGAGGATTTGGGAAGCAGAACGATGGGGCTACATTTGCAGCTTCTGATATGCACTTAAAGATGAAAAGTAACCAGTTAAATATTCCAGATAATAATTACTTACCAGGGACACAAGTCAAAGCGCCTGTGGTTTTTCTTGGTGACGAGGCTTATCCTCTATCCACTCATTTATTAACACCCTACCCAGCTGACAATTTAACAATGGATAAAATTGCATACAATTTTAGGCACTCAAGAGCAAGAAAAACTATTGAGTGCTCATTTGGAATTTTGTATTCCAAATGGAGAATACTTTCAAAGAGTATTGAAACGAAACATGAGACTGCCGATCACATAATTAAGGCTGTGTGTGTTCTTCAAAACACAATTATTGACAGAGAAGGATTTGAAAGACATTTGAACGAAGTATCGCCTGGTTACAATGCTCATATGGATGGCCAACCGGTACGACGGCCAAGACAAAGAGGCCGACAGCCATCTGCAGCAATGCTTTTGCGTGATACATTTAAAGCATATTTCCAGGAAAATCCAATTAAAATTGTGCAAGACAATGAGCAGTAATGTTAAGCGTAATTATTAATGTTTAATTGTGAATTAATGTTAGGCGTAATTATTGCTTTAAGTGTATGCTAATAAATAAAACTTTCTTTACCTGAACAGATATTTTCCTTACTTATTTCTTTCCAGAGACGGTCGAGAATATATCGATTATGATGTTCAGACAACTGCTGGTCCCAAACAGGACGGCGTTCACGACCTGATAAAATAAAACTTCCTACGTCCATAATAATAGTAATAACGTATGTAGTCGGTTCAATCACTGACACTTGACTGAACCCTCGAGGTAAAGAAATCGGGGTAGAATTCCCGAGCGGAGAGGCTAGCGTGTCGGCGCGGGTACCAGCGCCGCTCCCCTCTCCACTATGTTTTGGCGCGGCTGCCTACATGTATTCTTTTTTACCCGCTCAGCTACGCTCTCCGGTACACTCTAGCCTCGCCGCTCCACTATGTTTTCACCCTAACTTATGCACGCACAAAAATCGAGTCGCCGAACGGTGGCGAAATATGCTTGCCGTGACCGGCTCCTAGTGTCCCCCGGCATTTGACGTTTAAAGGCTCGGGCACACAGAAAGCGGTCTGTCGCGGCGGGAAGCGATATCCGACCGAAGCGGTCCGGCGGTCTGGTTGAATTACACAATGTTACATGAGCTCTGTCAGACAGAACGCGGTGTACCGAATTCTGCCAGTCTCTGTCGCGGCGACGAGCGATCTGGTAGTACAAAATTACAGATTTGTCTAGCGGCCGCCTATAAAAATAACTGACCGAACAAAATTATTTATCGAAAGTGTACGTAAATACACATATTTATTTGACTGTTCTCATGAACATTATAAAAATGTTTTTAAGAAGGCTGTTTTTCAAAGCTAACAACAGAAGATCTTCTTCGTCTGAGCTCATACTCAATAGCAATATAAAACAGAAATTATTTTGAAAATGCGCTACTATTTCTCTTGAAGGACGCAGCTTTACTGAAATGCTCACGCAAGGTACCGCATCCTATGTGACGACCCCATATCGCAGACCGCCGCGACAGACCGCTTTCTGTGTGCCCTAGCCTTTAACGTCGTCGACCGGCGCACTTATTTCCTGGCACTGTAGAACGAGAGACTTTCCTTCTAATGTTGCCTGTGAAAGAAGCCCAATTTACGGTTTCTGAGAAGTATTAACAACCCCGCGTAAGTGTGTTTACCTAACTTTCCCACGTAATTGAACCCGAGCAGAAATCGGAAAAATTATAGAAAAGTATTTGGAGGTTACGTATTATGTTTTACGTCAATTTAATCAATGAACAATAATAATATGAACATAATGATTTTAATATTTTTAATCGTAAAGAAATGTGTGTGATGCCAACAAAGTGCATTTTATTGAAAAATTCCTGAATTCCTGAATCAAAATGTATCACAAAGTAATGGCTTCCACCATCAACCATATCAGTAAAGAAATGTATTGAAGAGTTTTACTCGAAATAATTATGCGGTCCGTCCGATTTAAATATTCATTGCATGTCACTTACGAAATCACGATCATTATGATTATCAATGATTACACCACATACACCGTCAAAATTCGGACACCACAATATCTATTATAAATGTCAATTTTTTTTTTACTTGGGTACCTACGAAATTTTTACAAAGCTACCTGCGATATGTTGATTGAATTAAATGTATTGAAAATTATTGCATTGTAAGTTATTACTAATTTTTCCTAAACATTCCGCGAAAAAATTATGTGTTTAACATGGCAATAAAGCAGATTTCCTGACTTGGCTGGATTCACAGCCTCGCTCGCAAGCTCGCTGGCTTCTAAAACCCCAGCCGCGTCCGTAAATCTGTCACTTTATTGCCTTGTTAAAAAAATAACTATTACCTCGCGCAGGGGGAAATCTTTTGCGACAACGCGACGAATTTCGTGGGTGCGTGGGTTTTTTAAATGATCCCGCGAATCAAAACTCTATAGTTCAAGAATTGTCCAATCAGGGTATTGCCTGGAAGTTTAATATCCCGCGGGCTCCACATATTCTATGTTCTATGGGAGGCGACCGTCAAGGCATTCAAACGATATGTTTATACAATTGTTGGAAACGCGCAACTGGCATTTAGCGTAATGTATACCTTATTTACTGAAATCGAGTGCGTTCTCAATTCACGACCTCTAACACCTATGTCGCCGGATCTCAACGATCTTTCCTACTTAATGCCAGGTCACTTCTTGGTTGGTGATTATTTACAAGCTTTAACTGAGATCGACATGCGAGTTGAAAATATGAATCGGTTATCCAGGTGGCAGTACATACAACGGATTCAGCAGGAGTTTTAGCAGAGATGGAGTAAGGATTATCTGCAAAAATTGCAGTCGCGACAGAAATGGAGGACATCCGAGGGTATTGCCCTTCTTAATCTACGAACATAACACCCCGTCACGTTGTTGGCAGTTAGGACGAATCCTGGAAACTCATGCAGCAGCCAATGGAGTCATCAGATCCGCCACCATAAAAACTGTGCGCGCATTCAAAAGACCGGCAGTGCGGCTGAGTGTTCTGCCCATCGAGGCGTAGTACTAGTACTACTTCATTAGACTCAATTTGTTGTAATTGTAATTTCTAAATTTAATTGTTTTGAAATAAGTCATATCAAGAGAGGCGGCATGTTACGGCCTTTGAGTTGTATTTAGATTAGATTTCTTTTTAACTTTTTTGCCCGATCGGTAATTTTCTTTAATTTACAAGCTCTGCTCTCCGGGCAGTTTGATCAACTTACGGCCCATGGCTCCGTTGTAAAGTATGTTTGTTAAATAAAACCTCAAGTGTGCCATTAGTTTTCTTTTTCAATTTAAGTTAGTAACACATTGAGGTTGTTACTTATGTTATGTTCCTACCTTTGACTATATACTTATGAACTGCTATTCCTCCATTTCCCATAAAGGAAAAGTTGCCCGCGAGCTGGAGCCCGATATAAGTCCCGTCCCGGAGCCGAAAATGTAGCGTAATTTAAAAACCGGAAAGCAAAAAAAAAAAATATTTCTTGATGTATTCATCAGCAACGTGGAGAATGCAAATGCGAGCATATTTCGGCAACTCGGGTCCACTTTCCTGCCTGTTCTTTACAAGCAAAGCATCAACCCATAATTTGCGAAGTTCCGGATTTGATGAAAATCTAATACAGAATTTTAGGTTATAAGTCAAAAGTCAACTGATGTGTACATCGGCTGAGAGTATTATAACCGCGTTGGCATATACAGTACATTTTTTCATCGTGGGCCATAGGATTTTACATGCTAAAAATTATACCTTGTGCAGTGGTGTAAGGTTAATGGTCTATTTTTAAATCTAAATAAATGTAAATGTCTTTCATTTGCCCGAAAGCAAGAGGTTATTATGTATGATTATGCCCTAGATGCTATAACGTTTCAACGAGTTGATAATGTTCGTGACTTAGGAGTTCTTTATGATACTCAACTCACCTTTCGTGAGCACATTAATAATATTTGCAGTAAAGGTATTAAAATATTAGGATTTATTAACCGTACGTGCAAAGATTTTATAAAAATACAAGTAATGAAAAAATTGTACTTTGCATATGTTCAATCAAATCTGGAATTTGCTTGTATTATCTGGGCACCGCATTATTATGTTCACATAAATGCGATTGAGAAAATACAGAAAAAGTTCTTAAAAATGTTATTCTTTAAAATGCATCGGGAATATCCACCGATAAATACAACATATCAAGAACTTTTAGTTATGTTTGATATAAATTCATTGCAGCGTAGACGTAACAACTCAATGATATTATTTTCACATGGTCTAATTAATTATTTTATAGATGATCCAAACCTTGTGTCTATGCTGAATTTTCACATAGCTAGAGTAAGTAGTCGTTACTGTCAACTATTTCAAATAACCCATGCCAGCACACTCGCGCATTATAACTCACCAATGAACACTATGGTTAGGCTCTTCAATAGTATTCATTATACTATTGACATTTTTATAGAGTCAAAAACAGAATTGTTGCAAAATATGTCACAACTGTGGTAAAATATTAAGTAGCCTCTATGTCCAATCAGCTTTATGTGTATATTTAATTTCCAATTGTCTTACCTGTTATAATCTGCAATATCTGTCAGAATTTATTAATTTATTTGTCTATATGTGTGAATATGTATTTATATATGTATTAGTACATTATTATACAAGTTTAATAAGAGAGTATATTGTGTCACGAGTGGGATTGGATCCAATGTAATGCCCCACAATGCCTCTTATTAAGCAAGTATAATATACTATTTTTTCTACTTTGGTTTTAGTTAAGGATTTATTTCTAAAATAAAATATATACTTAATCATAGTGAGTTTTATCTTTTAACATTTGCCAGGACTGAAAACATTTGATCGAATGAATTTAATATTTGACATACGTATTTCTACGACGATTTCAATAGTTAATTTTAAAACATATTAAATCAAGAATATTACTTACACACTTCCAGAAATAAGAATGTTTACCGAAATTTAAGGTTATGTGTCAGGCATCGATCGACGCTAATTAAAAATCCACACCGAATTAACACACCGACTGAATCGACCGTTTTTCGCCGCGAATAAAACATACATTATACTCTCGCTGCTTCTTACGTGATATTCGTTTTGCAAACAAAGTGATAATATGATAAATAACAACCTTTCCTCTGTATATGTTGTGTTACCGTGAAACGTCGTCGCCGATCGCTGTGTGAATCATGCGTCCGGCCGTTCTATTGTCACCGAGTTTTCCACGCGGGTAAAAAGTAATAGTATATTACGTACCGAGTCGGGATAAACAATATTATGCCTCCATTTTCTTTGACCTTAGTGGTACTGGTAGCGAACTCCCCAATATGCATTATTCAACATATTCAGTATGTAACGCATCGGAGGGTTCCAATTATTCTATGAATCAACGGCAATTTTACATTTTGATGTCGACACATGTCACGTTTAAGTACTACCAATCGCGACAACTAAAATGTTACCACAAACTGTAAAACTGTAAAATAAAAAATCTCATTAATAAACTATTTTTGATATAACAAATCGTCGATTATTAAACCAAAGTAGAAAAACACGTTTAATTCCATTAAAAATGAAATTATTTAGTATAAATAACTGAGCAAAAATAATGAAAGTACCTTGAATTTACGAAATGTCAGATTGATTAGTGATTGGCAAGTAATCAAATGAATTTATAGTAGAAAATGTCTGTTTATACTGTTGAAGAACGGGTGGAATTTGTAACGGCAATTATAGGAGGTTTGTCCAGCAGGAAAATAGTTGTATTTTTCTACAAGAAGTCAGGGAATTTTTAGGGAAGTATGTTATCGGCGCTTAGTTTATCTACGCGTCTTAACAGATGCCTAATTATCTTAATTTGCATTTTATGAGTTAACCATTGCTCCTTTCTCAATATTAACATAAATCCGCATTATTGAAATTTCCAAACGAGATCATTTTCGAATAAGTACAGCTGCCAGTAACAATACAATGAAGGGATAAACCTCCACCGCTGTGCATCTTCGAGGACGTCGTTAGGACATTTCGCAGAACAATCAGTGGAAATGTGCAGCTGCCAGTGCCCACAATTAGGGTTCAATCGATACAAGTAAATACAAGTAAAGTATCGATACTTTTGCTTGAAACTGAGTACTTGTGGTATCGATACTTTTTATTCGATACCAAGTAGGTATCGCAGTTATATTTTATTCGATACCAAGTAATTTTTCGATACCAAATAGGTATCGAATGAAAATTACTTGTATCGTATCAAAAGTACTTTTATCGAATGGAATTAATGTGTCACAGTCAATTTTGGAAGCCTTTGAAAAAAATTCATCACAGAAAAGTATATAACAACTTTATTAAATATGAAATAAATTATACATATATCGAGTGTGTATAAATGGCGGATAATCTACACGTGATAATATTCTTTCAAAAATTCTAAGCAGCTTATCTTAATTCTAAAATGTCGTACCATGTTTCCTGGGTCTTCACGAGGTCCTCAAAGTTTGAACATCCAGTCGTTAAATATGCGTTATTATTCGTTATTAATTTACAGAAAACTCCGCACTTTCGAAAGTATGACTAGTTTGAAAATTATTTGTCAGCATGTGCTATCTTTCTATCTCAAACTTGTATTTGAAACACTTCTTAATTAGTTTATTTTTATAAAAAATACGTTCGGCAACGTGACACCTGATTATGTCACTTTGACACAAATAATTCATGCAAACTTGCTAGTTCCAGGTTTGTGCCAATTCTGCGTTTCTCAATATTATCAGTTTGTATTAGTGCCCGCGTTTCAGTTTATTTGTGTTTCAGTGTAATTTTCGTTTTGTTTTGTACAATTACAATGGATTTTACTATTTACTCATAATATGTTTTAGCTTGCATCTGTAAATAAACCCCACTATATCTATCTATTACCTTCTATTCTATCCATCAGATTATTGATACACTGGGCAGCTCGTGAATGCTATGTTGCCAAATGTACATTTCTTTGAAATGGCTCCTGATGGCACATGAGGCATGGTAGAACATTTTTTCATCGACATTTTCTATTCAGAATTTTATGAAGAATATCGCCACGTGTATATTATCCGCCAATTTATATACACCCGATATATTTTTGTTATAGTGGGAGAATCTAAACACAATGCAATTATATTGTGCCTTCTCTACTCCATTAGTAAGGACATGCGTCCATTTCATATTCTGGAAGGTGAAGGATTCAGAAAACTGATGTCGGAACTAGCACCATCTTTCAAAATTCCATCAACACCATTTATAAAAAAAACTAACCGAAAAATACGAAGTTACACTAAATGCGTATAAAAAGAGAATCCAAAAAGCTCTTTATGTTTGTATAACGGTAGACATATGGACAGAGACTATGAATGAAACAAGTTTTTTAAGGGTAACGATTCATGTCATTGAGGGCACAAAACTTGTAAATAACAATATTGCAATTCGCGAGTTATTTAAAAATCACACCAAGGAATATATATCTAACATTTTAAAGGCAGTCTTTGATGAGTGGAATATTTCCGTTGATAAAATCAAATGTATAATATCTGGCAATGGCGCAAATATAGTTTCTGCAGTCAAATTAGTGGTAGGTGATAAAAATCATCTACCTTGTTGCGCTCATACAGTTAATTTAGTAGTTGAAAACGTTTTAAAGTGTGGTATTGTGAAGAGCATTATAAGTAAGTTAAGAAACATTATAAAATGGTTCAAAAATAGTGTAATAAACTCAGACAAACTCAAATTCAAATTAATAAGATGATACCAGAAAACTGTACAAAAAAATTCATTCTGGATGTGAAACCAAGATGGAATTCTGTATATTATATGATAGAACGTTTTATTGAAATGGTAAAAAGTTGTTCGGTGATTCTTATAGAGGATAGTAGTTCTCCTGAAATGCCTTCTGCACAAGATCTAGACACTCTGAGACAATTGGTACAAATATTAAAACCTGTTGAATTTATTACTCGAGAGATCTCGGGAGAAAATTATGTAACCGTCTCCAAAATAATTCCCATGATAAGTTGCGTTTACTCTCAAATTGAAAAATTTGAAACTAAAATAAATTTAATTACTACAATAAAGCAATCCATTCTAAATGAATTAAAAAACGTTTTGGACAAATTGAACACAATACCCACATGGCTTTAGCAACCTTATTTAAAAATCTACATTTTCGAGACCCAAACGCCTGTGAGAATGCAATTGAGGAATTGCGTCTATTAATCCATACTGATTTAAGTTCTGGTAGCGACGACTTTGAAGAAGATGGTTCATATAAGGCGCGGTATGATTTTTAGCAACATCATAAAGAATTGGCCCATGGGCAAAAGAGAAAGAAAACTCAAAAAGGTGACGAGCTTTCTTCCTATTTGAACCAGCCTGTATCCCATTTAAATGCACAGCCATTAGAGCAATGGGAGGATATGAAATCAGTTTTCCCATTGCTGTATAAACAGGCGACGGCGTTTTTACTTGTTGTTAGATCGTCAGTTCCCTGTGAATGCTTTTTTTCGAAGGCTGGGTCTACTATGAGCCAAAGTCGAAACAGGCTCTCTAGTAATTATTTAGAAAAACTTCTATTTCTCGGTTCTCTTTCCAAGGAAGAATTTTTTGAATAGTTTAGCATTGTCTAATAAATATATTTAGTTATTACTTGACTTTTGTGACAAGTTAATTATATTTATTGTTGATAAATATTTGTTATAGGATTTATTTTGTATTTTTTATTTGTTTTGTTTTTCACCTTAGTACAATAACATGTCGCCAAAAATTTAATAAAAGTTAATATTTTCAGTATAATGTTTTATTAATTTATGTTTATTAAAAAAAAACCTTTATTTGGCATCATTTTTACACATATAAACCCGTATTTCACAATACATTACATTCTATTCCCACCCTAAAAAAAAGAAAAACAAAAAAAAAAACTTCATTCTCCCTAATTAATCAATGTTTATTATTATACTGTATATTTACACTGTATCACGTAATTTGGCGTCGTCATAACAAAATATTCATAACGATTGACATTATCCCGTTATTTGTCAATAAAAATTTAATCGATTCAAGTAGGTATCGATACTTTTAATTCGATATTTTAGAGGTATCGATACTTTCAATCAATACTTCTTGTGAGTAATAGTATCGATACTTACCGGTTTTGATTGATACTTAGGTATTGATACTTTCAATCGATACTTCTAATGAGTATTAGTATCGATACTATCTAGTATCGATTGAACCCTACCCACAATGGACAGTTGATCCGCCCCCCACCAACTGGATGCGTGCATGACGAAATCGGCTCGAACCTAAATTGTCTTGGAAGAACAATTTGCCGACTCGAACACGTGCACCGACCTCGACGCTCCCATCACACCCTACCACCACCACCATCGGAAACCCGGAGAAGAGTAGGGCATGGATCCCGTAAAAGGCCATGGAGCGCTCTCCAGACAAGCAGTCATTTTCTCAACAATCAGACGAAACACAGGCAGTCATTTCTCAACAATCAAAGAGAGAGAATTACATCAATTACTCAGACACAAAGTCCTACAACAGAGCCGCCGAGCCAACGACGCCGCAGCGCCGATCAACCGATGCCGCAGCCGCCGACCCAACGACGCCACGCTGCCATCACTGCCGCCGTCGTCGCCGCCACACAGTGTACGGAAACGCGAGAAATGTGGCCAAGCGGGTCGAAAATCGGGCAAAAATAAAGTCGGTTATTAAAAAAAAAAACGGATTCATGTTCGCAACACTTATGAACCCCCTAAATTTAAATTCTTGAGTCATAATTCTAAACCATTATGGCGTATTCGGGCATTCAAGTAGACTGTTTTTAACTGATGAGTTTCAAGCAAAAATTGCACCGGAAATAAATATTATTTTTATCGCATTTTGAAATGTTTTCCGAATGAATTTTATATCACGTAAAATTGAATAAAAATACGATTTATTGGTACTAATTACAAAAAGAATGTCTGATAAAGTTTTAAGATAAAACAGTTTGAAATTTGTAGAAATTTAGAATTCATTTCGGATTTTAAAAGAGTAAAAGTTGCTTATATGAAAAATCGTGTCGCCTAATTTACAGTATGTGATAGTCCCAAGTGTCCTCTATCTTTTCATACCAAATTCACCTTCAGGTTGATCCCACCTCGGGTGTGGTGATTTTTTTTCTCTCGGAAGACGCCGAGAAATCGGACAATTCAACTATAGTTTGGAGTATATTTGTTATTTATTTTTTATGGAATATTGAAAAGTTATCCGAACGTATTTTATATTACATAAAATAGAAGAAAATATAATTTAATGACACAAATAAAAAAAAATGGCTGAAAAGTTTTTTTTTTTCTGTAAAAAAAAAAAATTATGATTTTGAATGGGTCACAATCACTTGTATGAAATATCAAGTGGCTAAATGTATAGTATATGATAGTCCCAAGTATCCCCTATCTTGCTACACCAAATTCACCTTCAAGTTGATCCCACCTCGGGTGTGGTGATTTTTCTTCTCTCGGAAGACGCCGAGAAATCGGACAATTCAACTATAGTTTGGAGTATATTTGTTATTTATTTTTTTATGGAATATTTTAAAGTTATCCGAACGTATTTTATATTACATAAAATAGAAAAAAATATAATTTAATGACACAAATAAAAAAAAAATGGCCGATAAAGTTTTTTTTTCTGTAAAAAAATTAAATCAATTTATGATTTTGAATGGGTCACAATCACTTGTATGAAATATCAAATGGCTAAATGTATAGTATATGATAGTCCCAAGTATCCCCTATCTTGCTACACCAA
The DNA here is from genome assembly GCA_910593695.2 of Ocypus olens. Classification (NCBI taxonomy): domain Eukaryota; kingdom Metazoa; phylum Arthropoda; class Insecta; order Coleoptera; family Staphylinidae; genus Ocypus; species Ocypus olens. The sequence goes on from OU343047.1 coordinate 34,655,345, forward strand.
ATTCACCTTCAGGTTGATCCCACCTCGGGTGTGGTGATTTTTTTTCTCTCGGAAGACGCCGAGAAATCGGACAATTCAACTATAGTTTGGAGTATATTTGTTATTTATTTTTTATGGAATATTGAAAAGTTATCCGAACGTATTTTATATTACATAAAATAGAAAAAAATATAATTTAATGACACAAATAAAAAAAAATGGCTGATAAAGTTTTTTTTTCTGTAAAAAAATTAAATCAATTTATGATTTTAAATGGATCACAATCACTTGTATGAAATATCAAGTGGCTAAATGTATAGTATATGATAGTCCCAAGTATCCCCTATCTTGCCACACCAATTCCGTTTTAGGCTGATCCCCCCGGGGTGTGGTGAATTTTTTTCCCTCGTGAGTGGCTGAAAGCTCGAACAATTCAAGGATAATTTGGAGTATCTTTGTTATTTAGTTTTTATAGAATATTTAAAAGTTATCCAAATATATTTTATATCATATAAAACAGAATAAAAATATAATTAAATGGCACTAATTAAAAAAAAGTGCTGATATAGCTTTAAAGTATAGAAATTTAAATTCTAGAAAAAAATCAAATCAATTTATGATTTTGAATGGGTCACAAACAGTTATATGAAATATAAAGTACAATATTTTACGTTATATAATTGAAAATAATAAAAATATCACTAAAACACAAAACTCATACCTGAAAAACTCAAAACTTATTAAAAAAATGTAAATCTCAACTTCTAAAAATAAATTTAGTGAATTTCTAGGGTAGGAGTGAAAAACGTTTACCGCGGTAAATCAGGTTGTTTCTATAATATAATTTTACGAAATTTGCAGAAAGGGTATAGAAACTTGGGGCATGATTAATTGAAAGCACAATGCATTATATAACATTTAAAAAAGGTAACCATTTTATGATGGGTCGGCATCTTAATTTCCGATTTTGAAAATATCAGAAAATATGAAATCTCGTTAGTATTCAGGATTTAATTTTCGAATCAGCGGAAAAACAACCACGCGCGGCCTGTGTTGAGAGTAATAAATTTTTACAATGTAAACAAGCGGACGATAAGAAATCCGGTGGAGAGTTTGCACAGATGAAGAATGGATGCGACGAGCACGTTTGGAGCAACACAATTTCATATGGGTGCATTTGAAAGGATATACATATTTATTTTCTAATGGAGTAGACAAATAATTTTTACCAATATTTTTTACCACAGGAATGACGAGGCGTGTGTAGATCTTTAAAATTATAAATGCGCTCTGACGAAAAACGGTGATTTCCCTTTAATAGTGGGAGAAATTTTGAGTTGGTGAATCTCTGACAAAGATATTTTTAAATCTTACAGCGAACGCTCCTAGTTGAATTTTTATCTGTCAAATTTTGTATTGTGTTGTATAAAATCTGTGCATATAATAAGGCAAGTATTACACGTGAACATTTATTCGAAGAATGGTATAAGCAAAAAACACTGCTAAAACTAAGTTCGAACGATGCAAGTGAGTTTTTCTGTAATATTATCCTAGAAAAAGTCAACGACCAGCAAACTGTTGATACAGATAAGTTGAAGAAACGTATTCGTATGTTTTCCATGAATTTAAAACATAAGTGGGTGGCAGCATCTTATACATATACACGTTTTATGGATGCAAATGTTGCTTGGCTAAAGGGTGACATTAAATTTGATTGTGTCCCCAATATTTCTAATTTTAAAAATATTGAAAATATTGCTCCAGTAAACGATTTTGAACTTCCAAGTACTTCCTCATTTATTGCTAAAAGATAAATCACCCGAAGAAATTATTTCCGCTGCGAGTAAAATTGCAAGAAAGCAACACCAACCAATACCAGCAGCAGTTTTAAAGGAGCTTTCTGGACAAACAGGAGAGGGTAAATTAATGGGAAACCAGATATTTAACACAAACGGGATTTCGCCGATAACAGATGATCACGCACTATCAATTATTTTGGATTCCAATATGACAGTAAGAAGTTACTGCAATTTGTGGAAAACTATAAACCAACGCGTAGCTGGAAAATTTTTACCTGCATATGATAAGGTGCAGGAGGCGAAAAGAAGATGCTATCCTAATAATATAGTTATATCTGATAAAGGAGCAACCATTCCACTGCAGGATCTTCTTAATCACACCATTATGCGATTAATAGAAGTCGTGGACATTCCAATAAATACGGAAACAATTTTATTCACATCAAAATATGGGTGCGATGGAAGTTCCAGCCATAACCAATACATGCAACGATATGATGACAGTAGTAGCGAAGAATAGATCACAGAAAAAAGTGTTTTTATATTTTCTCTTGTGCCTTTACAAATAGCAGGAGAAGGGAAAGGTATATTGTGGTCAAATGAAAAAGCATCTTCAACAAATTTTTCTAGACCTATAAAATTTAAATATATCAAAGAAACCATAACAAATATAAAGAAGGAAGTGTCAGAAATGAATGACGAAATTAATGACTTGAAACCATTTGAAGTTAATTTTAAGGGGACCGTTATTAAAGTAAAATATATTTTACATTTTACTATGATAGATGGTAAAGTCATTAATGCCCTCACCGGAACTTCCAGTTCAAACTGTTTTATATGCAATTGCAGCCCAAAAAATATGAACAATTTAAATAAAATCGAAACCATGCCAATAAATGAAGATAATCTCAAATATGGCAAATCATTCTTGCATGCATGGATTAAATGTTTAGAATGCATGCTGCATATTACATATAAAATGGACATTAAGAAGCCTACCACACATGGTGCATCAGATGAGCAGCGGCAAGGGATATTAAACAGAAAGAAATTAATTCAAAAAGGATTAAGGAGAGAGTTAGGAGTACAGGTGGATATGGTGGTTCAAGGAGAAGGGACATCAAACACTGGTAATGTTGCTAGACGATTTTTTAAACATTCTAAGACGGTGGCTGAAATTACAGGGTTAGATGAAGATTTAATCAAGAGATTTGAGGTAATTTTATTGGTGGCGTCCAGTGGATATAAGATTGACTCAAGACATTTTGATAAATATGCAAAAGAAACGGCAAGTTTGTACAGTTGTATGGTTGGTACAGAATGCCTGTAAGTGTCCACAAACTCTTAATGCACGGATCAACATTTATAGAAAAATCATCAATTCCTATTGGATTATTATCAGAAGAAGCTCAGGAAGCTACAAATAAAATTTATAAGCGAATGAGAGAGCATCATACACGGAAAAATTCGCGAATCAACACCATAACAGATCTGCTCAATATGCTGCTGGTCAATTCAGACCCCCTTATTTCGGCGAAGAGGTCAACTAAAATAATAGACAAAAAGACACTACCATCCGAAGCGCGAAAAATGATTGTTGCCGAATCAGATATTGGTGAAAGCGAAGAAGAACTTTATTTGGATGATGATTCGCAATGAGGAATTATACCATAAAACCCTAAATTATTAATTTTGAATTTCTGGTGGGCCACTTGTTTGTGTTAGCCTATGGGTGCCAACTACGTCCACCAATTCAAAAAATTAATTCAAAATAACGCCAAAATAGTATTTTAGGTAGTCTCCCACTTTTATAATTTTAATATTTACTTAAAAATGATTAAAGTTTCATTTTTTGCCAGATACAGAATTATTCAGGTCCTGTGGGGATTCATATTGAGTATGGTATTTCAGGTATTTCAGGTAAAATTCCAGTTATTTCTAGTTTTCCTAAAAAAATAATTTCATTAATTAATTTTATGAATGTTTTTACTTGATATTAAAAAAATAACCTCTTCCAGGGTGGGATTGCTTCGAAGATAAGTGATATGCGGGAGATTAGGGATCACGTTAGAGAAAAGTCTGCCACGTGAAATTCCAGTCAATTTAAGGGTCTTTTAAAAGTATAATTATATAAAGAAATAGTTACTAATACTACTCACTTTTTATAGCAATAAAAAAAACATGGGAATAAAGCTATATCAGCTTTTTTTTTAATTAGTGCCATTTAATTATATTTTTATTCTGTTTTCTATGATATAAAATACATTTGGATACCTTTTAAATATTCTATAAAAACTAAATAACAAAGATACTCCAAATTATCGTTGAATTGTTCGAGTTTTCAGCCACTCACGAGAGAAAAAAATTCACCACACCCCGGGGGGATCAGCCTAAAACGGAATTGGTATGGCAAGATAGGGGATACTTGGGACTATCATATACTCTACATTTAGCCACTTGATATTTCATACAAGTGATTGTGACCCATTCAAAATCATAAATTGATTTAATTTTTTTACAGAAAAAAAAAACTTTATCAGCCATTTTTTTTTATTTAAAATATTCCATAAAAAAATAAATAACAAATATACTCCAAACTATAGTTGAATTGTCCGATTTCTCGGCGTCTTCCGAGAGAAAAAAAATCACCACACCCGAGGTGGGATCAACCTGAAGGTGAATTTGGTATGAAAAGATAGAGGACACTTGGGACTATCACATACTGTAAATTAGGCGACACGATTTTTCATATAAGCAACTTTTACTCTTTTAAAATCCGAAATGAATTCTAAATTTCTACAAATTTCAAACTGTTTTATCTTAAAACTTTATCAGACATTCTTTTTGTAATTAGTACCAATAAATCGTATTTTTATTCAATTTTACGTGATATAAAATTCATTCGGAAAACATTTCAAAATGCGATAAAAATAATATATATTTCCGGTGCAATTTTTGCTTGAAACTCATCAGTTAAAAACAGTCTACTTGAATGCCCGAATACGCCATAATGGTTTAAAATTATGACTCAAGAATTTAAATTTAGGGGGTTCATAAGTGTTGCGAACATGAATCCGTTTTTTTTTTTTTAATAACCGACTTTATTTTTGCCCGATTTTCGACCCGCTTGGCCACATTTCTCGCGTTTCCGTACACTGTGCGCCGCTGTCTTCGCCGCCGCTGTCGTCGCCGCCGCTGCCTTCGCCGCCACTGCCGTCGCCACCGTCACTTCTCCGCGAACTCGTCGGGCATCCCGGTGCGAGCTAAGTGAAGTGTTGGTGACTATTTCTTTTCGTGACTTTTATTGTTGACTTTCGTGTATATATATTTTCTTGAACTTTGAACGTTATTGTACTGTATCATCCGTGTGTAAATAATAGCGATCGTTATCGCACCTATCAGAATTTTTCTGCTTCTGCCCCATCCTTGTCTGTTCTTGTGCAGTTCTAATAGCGACATCGACTCCAAGAGCTAGCTGGAGGTCATCGAGGGCGGTTTCACCCCCGCGCTGCGACCCCCCGTTGACAAGTAGTTGACAACTTTTCTGCACCGTATCCCGCTCGTCCGGTTCTGAGCAAAAGCACGTTTTAATGGAATAAAACATGTTTTAATTATTCTAATTAAGCGCATCATGTAGAAAAATAATTGATTTATATTACTAACTAAAATTTGCTTCAAAATTATATGATAAAATATACATTAATACAAGGTATAATTTTTAGCATGTAAAATCCTATGGCCCACGATAAAAAAAAATATACGGTATACTTGGACATATTGCAGCCTTTCGCATAGCAATATTTGACAATATAAATGTTTATATATTCAAAGGTGTGAATAAAGTGCAGGGTATCACAATATGCAATGCGAGCTCATAGGTCATATGTCATAGACACAAAATAGCTACCAATTTAGTAACATACCGCAACCATTTAGGGTCCCGTCGCGTCACAGTTGCTTGGAGACACACATGAAGTTGGCGTTAACAGTCCATATATAGTCAAAGGTTCCTATCAATAAATTCATTTGCTGTGACAAACGACGCAGAGAAATCGTAAGTTCATTTTCCAAAATTTCTTGGGCTGTGTTAATAGCATCCTGAGTATGGTTGACTGATCTATCACTTCCAGGTTTACGGAGACATAACAGATCATGATAAGGTATTTTTAAATTCATCATAAATAATGGGAACGTTAGGAAATTCTTCCTGAAACTCTGCCAAATGTGCGTCTAATGAATACACCCAATTTCCGTCCACTTTAGTCCCATTTCGGAAATAACTTTCAACTAGTAACGTTTTTTGGTGGCCACCAGAGCGCATTAACCGACTTGATAGAATTCACATTTTCGGAGTATCATCTAAAAAAATATTTTAATTAATTAATTAACCAATCGATCGGACAAAAAAAGTATAAGCATTATAAGGCGTTAGTGCTACCGGTCTCGGGTATTTATTTTACTACCCTTCACCGTTATAACGCACTTGCCGCCCTTGATACTATAACACGCATCCCCTATGTGCCGTTGCTACGCGCAATCTATTTATCTAGTATTCATTGGTCTGGCAAGATTGATATATAATAAAATGACTTTGTAAAACGTACAAGTTTTTCTCGTTAAAGATTTTAAAGGCTATAGCAAGTTACGCGTTCGTAGCGATCCCGATTAGTGTAACGCACAAAGACTGTCCGCTCTAATACTAAAAATATTTAAATCGATGATCTGAGTATAAAAATTATAAATTAAAAATTAAAAATTGTAAGAGTTTCTTTAGATAGTTTATTAGAGGATTTGACCCCATGGTACTTAAATCCTGTGGTATTTTATTAGCTTGAATCTGGACACCCACACCTGCATTCCGCTGACGGAAGATTAGATTATGTTAGAAATAGTTGTACTTAGTATTATGTTCACTATTCTCTCGCTGTCGCACTGTAGCACACGTTGTAATTAAATAATACAATTGTAATCTTTTTTAAAAAGTGAATTCAAAGTTGGTAGAATTGTTAAAGAATTTACAAAAGTGAAAATTCGTTCGTTTCGAACGAAGAAATCTATGAGACAACAAACGAAAAATTTCCAACACCTGCCTCGAGTACCAATACGAGCACAGTGAATTAAATGCAATTTTTTCTAAATTACCATATATAGAAATGCCAGAAATAAACGCAAAATTTATGATTGACACCTAGAACATTATTCAATGAATAAATAGCTAAAGAATATTTTTCGGACATAATTGAATTCGACCCATTTTAAATTAAAACCCCCATCACTACAAATCGTAATTGTTTCATCAATATCGGATAATCACAAATCTTTAATCGACCGGATATTTTACATAAACATTATATATTTAATTTTCATCAAAATTATCAAGGATTAATTGGAACAGACCTACCATAAAAATTACAAGCAGTAATTGACAAGAATAAATTAATAGTTACCCCACATGCCAAAATTTCATTCAATTTACCTCAGACCAACAAGGAAATTATATTGACGCAGCAAAAGAAAATAAAAGTACCACCCAGAACAGAAATTCCAATTAAATTAATGTCATATAATTGCGAAATTACAGAAGGAATAATAGATAACTATGTTTTTGAAAACGAATTAGAAATAACTGCCGGAATTTGCAAAATTGAGAACAATTTTACAAACCTTCTTATTATAAATCCAACCGACGAAGAAAAAACTTGTATAATACCAGAATTACAGATATACCCCGGACAATTCGAAATGAATAATATTAACATAACCGAGAACGAAATAAATTCGCAAACAAATGATTTACAGGTTTTACAAAGACAAAATTTAAATAAATCACGGTTAGAACATCTTAATAAAGAATAATATAAAGCAATTCGAAATTTATGTTACGAATACAGAGATTTAATGTATTGCCCTGGAATACCCTTATCATTTACGAACTAAATTAAACATTCAATCAGAACAACGGATAATAACCCGATATATACTAAATCATACAGATATCCACCGGTACACAAAGAAGAAATAGAAAACCAAATAAATTCAATGATGAAGCAAGAAAAAATAAGACCGTCTAATTCCCCATGGTCATCGCCCTAATGGATCGTACTTAAAAAAATAGATGCAAGTGGACGAAAAAAATGGAGAATAGTGATGACTGTAGAAAACTGAACGAGAAAACGATAGATGACAAATACCCCTTTCCAAACATGGCAGATATTTTGGACAAATTAGGAAAATGTATATAAATGTGTATTTTACCATTTACCTCACTAGACCTTGCTAGCGGTTTCCACCAAATTGAGATGAACCACGAAGATATAAAAAAAACAGCTTTTTCTACAGATAAAGGACATTACGAATATCTTAGAATGTCCTTCGGACTTAAAAACGCACCAGCGACGTTCCAACGAGCATTGGACAACGTACTAATGGGACTTCAAGACATATGCCTCGTTTACCTCGACGATGCAATTATATTTTTTACATCTCTTCAGGAACATATCCAAAGTATAAAGAAAGTTTTTGATAAATTAAGACAAACGAATTTCAAGATACAACTAAATAAATCTGAATTTCTTCAAACCGAAGTTAAATATCTTGGATATACAGGGTCTTTTTTTTAACACCGAACATATGATTATTAATGTCTATGTAATGTCAATAATCACCTCAACGCATTGGAATGTATTGACATGGTAGGCAACCAAGTACACAAAGGTCCCGTCGACCTGTCACAGTACAGTGAAAGCTTAAAATGATTACGAATGAAGTGAGGTTAATAAAACAAACAATGATAAATCGTAAGTAATTATAATAAATATTCAAAATGACCACCTTCACGTTCTAAGCAGTAGCCAAGTCGATTATAAAATCCTTGAATAGCATTTCTACTGTATTGCGGATTTCTTCTTAATTCATCCCAAACAGTAATTATACGAACTTTTAACTCTGAAGTATTGTTTATAATAATGTTATTATAAACATTGCTTTCTAGATACCCCCACAATAAAAAGTCGTTTGGAGACAAATCAGGCGACCAGGGGTGGCCAAGGTATTGGACCAAATCTACCTATCCAGCGATCAGGAAGTAATTCACTTAAATAATTATTAATGGCAGCTGTAGAATGTGGAGGCGCTCTATACATCTGATAATAAGGAGCAGCAATGTTTAGTGTATGAATCTCTGGCACTATACGAGTTCGCAGAAGATCTAAGTAAACATTACAGTTTAGATTTCCATTAATAAAAAAGGACCAATAAGGGTATCATTAATTAGTCCAGCCCACACATTAACTCTCGCACTGTATTGTGTGTGCGTCGGATTTTGTAAGCGAGGATTATTGCACGCCCAAAATCTAAAAGGTGAAGGAATGGGTGTAAGGAATGGGTATCGATAGGAAGAATACTAACCTATAATTTTGTGGATTAACTTCACCATTTAAGGAAACTGATGCCTCATCAGTAAATATTATTGTGTAAAATTTCTTGATCATTATTAATTAAATTGAATAGGGTTTCATAGAATTCTATTCGTTTGCCTTTATCCTCATTAGATAGTTGCTGATGATTTGAAAACTTGTAAGCATTGTATTTAAATTCTTTTAATGTCCTGTAAACGGAAGCTGAACTTATTTGAAACTGTGCTACGATAACTATTAACGATGATATGGGGTTCTGCTCTACGTAACATAAAATCCGTTAAAATGTGATTTCCTTTAGCCCTTTTAATGTGAAAATTACTTACGCAGCCAGTATTGTCAAAATGATGGACAATATTACAAATTATTGAGATGGATGGAACTTGTCTGCTCGGATACTCAACCGAAAACAAATCTCGAACACGTCGAATGCTGTTCTTCAACACTCTTGTTTAATTATCTGTATTCTTTCTTCGGTGGTGTAATACATTTTTATTAATAACACAATTTTGACAATTAAATAAAACTGAGTGTAAATATGGTTGCCCACAATGCAATGCGCTGGGGTGATTATTATGACATAGAACATAGACATTAACAATCATATGTTCTGAGTTAAAAAAAGAATCCAGATAAAATTAGAGAAGTATTACAATATCCAATACCAAAAACAGTCAAACAAATTAAAGCAATCCTAGGACTAACCGGTTACTATCGAAAATTTATACAAAATTATGCTATATTAACGAAACCAATGACGTCATGCCGGAAAAAAGGTGCCGAAATTAAACATACTCCAGAATTTATAAAAGCATTTGAAACTTGCAAAGAACTTCTAACAAATAGTCCAATTTTACAATTTCCTGATTTTCTGACATTTATATTAACAACAAACGCCTCCAATGAAGCATTAGGAGCAGTACTATCACAATAAACAGTAGAACGAGATAGACCAATAGCATAAGCATCCAGAACACCAAATGACAGAGAGAAAGAAACTATTCAACTATAGAAAGAGAACTATTAGGTATAGTATGGGCAACAAAATATTTTCGACCCTACTATATGGACACAAATTTACTATTTACACCGATCACCGACCCATTCAATGGTTATACTTAAAAGAACCAAATAGCAAACTAATGCGCTGGAGAATTCAATTAGAAGAATTCGACTATACAGTAATTTACAAGAAAGGAAAACTAAATACTAACGCTGACGCTTTATCTCGTACACCAATTGAAATTCATCCAATCGATAACTTATCAACTGTAGGAAATCCTGATGAAGAATTTGACAAACTTTTAGACGAAATTATCACCGAAAGAGAGACATTACGAACACCTGAAATTCAGTCAGCCACTTCACAAAATTACCAAAATTTACATTCACCATTAAACATTGAAAATCTCTTTGAAGACGAACAAACCATTGATACTATACATTTTACGCAAACTTACGAACCCCGAGAGACAATTAAAATAAGCGAAGATCCTATTAATAAAGAAAGACACCAGATTATTATTAAAATATCAGAAACCCCGAAAACACGAAAAACCGAGAAATTAGGACAAAGAAATATTACAAAAATTTACCTAAATATAAATTATTCAAGAGAAAATCTACTTGACATTCTAAAAATTATACCGTAGAAAAGGAAACCTTCTACATATACTCACCAAGAAAATAATTGTATACTGAATTGTGAAAATTGTATTCTGAAATTTTGAACAACAATGGACCAAAATTTATTTGGCATATTAAACAAAACAAAAATTTAAAAACAGATGAAAGAATAAAAACCGCAATCCAAATGTATCACGAAGGAAAAACGAAACACCGTGTAGCAATAGAAACACACAATACATTAAAGCGAAACTATTATTTTGATCACATGTTAAGGACCATCCAAAATTATGTAAACAACTGTGAAATTTGTCAAACGGCAAAATATGACAGGCATCTACCAAAAAATCCTTTGAATTTGACACCTACCGCAAGGAAGCCATTCGAACACTTATTTATGGACACGATACAAATTGAACAAAAAATATTTCTCACAATCATTTATTCATTTTCAAAATTAGGATACGCAAAATTGTAAATGGTTTCTCAAAAATGTTTTCGATATGATTCTGCTAATATTTGTCCACCCGGTTACGTAGATAGTGTTCCTTTTGATATTATACCTGTGACTGAAGGTCATATTATGGCTATATTATCTGCTATACCAAATAAATATACGACTATCCTTGATTCAGTTCAAAATGCGAGAAGTATTTGGAGATTTTTGCAGAAAAACAGAATACTTCTCCTGTAAATTTGAAAAGTTGGAAAGTTTTAGGTATGTGGCAAATGTTTTCCTATTTTGGTTTTACCTCTGAAAAATGGTGATGTGGCCATCATGTTACTTTCTCCGACTTGATGGTATTATAGCTATTTATATTTACGATTTCATTGTTTATTTTCAATTGAAATAATATTTTAAATGTACATCGAGCGTTGCGTAAACTCAAATCAAACTGACGTTTAAAACGTCAAAATTATGAAAGATGGAAAAATTATACTTCAAATTCAAAAACTTGGTTTACTCAAAAACTAACGAGATTTCGGAAAAAACTTATTTTTTAGAAGTTGTTCATTTTGGCATTCTCTACAACTATTATTGACATAAATTTGCTGTAACTATTATCGTTTCATAATTATAAACCAAAAATTAAAAAAAAAATATAAATTCTTTTCTCGTATAGGAATGATTTTATGAAAAATATTTGCAAGCAAAAGATGTTCATTTCTTTGTTGTCTTTAATGTTTGTTTAAATGTTTTTGTGATATTTTTCATATTTAAGAAAATATTGGCAAAAAACAAAAAAAACAGTTAAGGTAAACACCCACTTCCGGTGTACGAAGTATTTTTTCAAGTTAATGGTTTCGTATCAGATTATTCGTCTGTTTTTTCACCACCTACTTAACTTTTATATTAAAATTATCTACTTATCACCTTTAAACACCCCTTTTATAATAATATTGCGATGGTTACGCCATTGCCTATATTATAATTTATTATTGTCGGGTTGTCTCACCCCCCTTTTTATATTAAATCACACCACATGAACATTATCGCTATCACTAAATAACTATACACCACCCACTTAAAACACATTTACTTATAATTCATCTATTAATCATTAACCACTACATTTAATTATAATATTATGATGATTCACGTCATTATTAATATCATAATCGACGATTGTAAATAGGTTAAATTGGCAGCCTCACTGCGCTTAATACCAATATAAGTCACCACACCGAAAATTTGAATTTACCCGCCATCAGCGGGCACAGTAAATACGATTGGTACCACCGGTCTCCCCACTACTTGTCAGATTTGTGTTGGTAACACAATTGCAATTTAACCTATCCCATCTACCATGCAGTCATTGTTCAACAACAAGATGGCCGACGATGTTTATCGTCCTCCATGTGAATTTTAAATCGTTTTAATCTGTTAACATCCACGTTTTGTGGAAAGTTTTTAATGTGTAACTTGTTCATCGTTCATGGCCACTATTAGTTCACTAAGTGCGGTAGTTTATTTTTAATCTTACATGTAAGTAATCATTTTTCAGCCTTCAGCACATGTTCGCACATAACCTTCAACCTTTCTTTTGCGCTAATTATGCTTTTTATTAATTGTAGCGTCACCCTGATGAAGCAAATAAAGATTTGCGAAAGCACGGTATATGATAAATAGATGACTTATTAACACCCCTTTTTGGTCGAATTCCCTGATACGAGGACTTTTCTTCGAAAAAATTTGTTACTATTCCCAACAAGTACGACCGTTACTTCCCTCCAGCATATATATAAAAAACGTCAGTACCTAAATTAGCTTTACATCACAGTATTAGCCAGAGATCGGTAAGGAGGATATTGTCCAAAAATAACTTTCATCCGTATAAAGTACATTTAGTGCAGGAATTAAATGTAGATGATCCTGATAGAAGGATGCAGTTTTGTCAGGAAATGATGGATAACATTGAAATTAATAGTAACTTTGTTAATAACATAGTATTTTCTGATGAATCAACATTTTGCCTGGATGGTTTTGTAAATCGACATAACTGTCGCTACTGGGCTGATCAGAATCCTTACTGGATGGAAGAAAGTCACACCCAACACCCTCAAAAATTAAATGTATGGGCGGGGATAATCAGAGGACATATCATCGGACCATTCTTTCTTAGAGAAAATTTAAATTCCAACCGGTATTTACAACTTTTGCGCCAGCAAATTATTCCGGCATTAATTCGGTTATTTTCAAACGAGCTAAATCCCGAACTATTGTCAGATGGAATTTGGTATCAGCAATATGGAGCTCCGCCTCATTACGGAATTAACGTGCGTCAATATCTAAATGAAATATTTCCACAGAGATGGGTAGGTCGAAGAGGACATATTGAATGGCCACCACGATCACCTGATTTAAGTCCTCTGGACTACTTTCTTTGGAGCCATTTAAAATCTACAAGTCCAAACCTCAGTCGTTAGAAGAGTTGGAAGATAGAATTAATATGGCTGTGCAAGAAATACCACTGCAGACTATTCAAAACTCTTTAAAACCCTTCGTTGATCGTTTAGGCTATTGTCAGGCTACTGAAGGTCACCATTTTGAACATTTATTATGATTTTTTTTTCTTAATATTAATGCTCAATATTTTGTTATACAAATTTCATTTTCCATTATTTTATTTAATATTTAGAAAACCACAAGTCGCACACCCACCAAATCCTATATCATTGTAATTGTTGGAAAAGTGTCTATTCGAAAAGGTAAAAATATACAGGGTGATCTATTTAAAAACATTGCTGATGACGTCATGTCTCCAAAAATAGAGCAGCTGTTGAAAATTAAAGTACGTTACTGAATAGAATAAATAAAGCCATAAACATTTCTTTTAAAAGTAATAAGAAAACAACAGACGTATGCCCAACCCCTATATATATATATATATATATATATATATATATATATATATATATATATATATATATATATATATATATATATATATACCGGGTGACCCAGGGTTCTGTAAAAGCCCCATAACTTATTTGCTATTAGAGATATCGACTTCTAGTTTTCTTGAACAGGTACCCACACTTATTCTACATATTTTAAAAATATGTATGTTTTTGTACAGGGTGTCCCTATATACATAACAGAACAAAGTTATGTTTTTTTAAATGGAACACCCTATATTTTATACTTTATTTTCAACCCTCTTCAGAAGCTGATAAAAATAGTATAAGATACCATGGATCTATAATGGACGGTTGGTTAGTTATGGGCAAATTTGTGGCAAAAACATGTACACATTGAAAACATTGCAGAAGCGTTCCTAGCAAAGATAGCATCATTATTTATTCACTAGAAAATTTCCCACATCATAAAGAATAATACACATCGGCTTTGGTTCTCTTTTATTCATAGTGCTATACAGGGTGTCAACATACGCAAAACAATGGATAACTATTTTTTTTCAAATGGAACACGCTATATACGTTGCCACCAATCTATGGCATTTTTAATAAGCTTTCTAATGATATACAGTTTGTATAACAAAATATTGAGGATTCTTGAGATTTATCAATAAAAACATATTTCTTTTGCCACCTTCTGCTGATTTTTGGATTTTCCGCCAAAACTATGCATTTTCGGGAAAAATTATAAGAGACCAAAGTTGTAGAGCAAAAAATTTCCGACTATATAGATCTTTCAACTTTTGAGATAATGCGTTCATTGCCCGCCAGAACGCGCAAAATCGTGACCGTATATGCATTTTAGCGTTTTCTTTTCAAATTTTTGATTAATAAATTGCACTACACTTTATTTTTCGCACCCTCTAGCGGAAAAACAGGAAATTATAGGGAAATTAAAATGGTCCATATCGATGTAAAATGTTCCGCTCTAAAACTCTTAATAAAAGCAATTTTTGCCAAAAATGCATAGTTTTCTCTAAAAATGCAAATTAAAAATGTATGTATCCATTTTTGCGTTTTTCAAGGGTTTTTTGCATTTTTAGCGAAAATTATGCATTTTAGGCAAAAAATGCTTCTTTTAAGAGTTGTAGAGCGGAATATTTTCAATCGATGTAGGTCATTTGAATAATTCTATAATTACTAGTTTTTCTGCTAGAGGACATGGAAAATAAAGTATAGTGCAATTCATTAACAAAAAAATTGAGAAAAACGCTAAAATGCATATACGATCACGATTTTGGGCACTCTGGCGGGCAATGCACGCATTATTGGAAAAGTTGAGAGACCTATATCGATCGAGAATTTTCCGCTCTACAACTTTGATCTCTTATTATTTTTTCAGAAAATGCATAGTTTTGGCTGAAAATCCAAAAATGAATAGGAGGTGACAAAAGGAAAATGTTTTTATGGATAAATCTCAAGAATCCTTAATATTTTATTATACAAATTGTACATCATTGGAAAGCTTATTAAAAATTCCATGCACTGGTGGCAAGATATATAGGGTGTTCCATTTGAAAAAAAATAGTTATCCAATATTTTGCGTATGTTGACACCCTGTATAGCAGTATGAACAAAAGAGAACCAAAGCCGATTTTTATTATTCTTCAATATGTGGAAAATTTTTTAGTGTATAAAAAATGACGCTAGCTTTGCTAGGAGCGCTTCTACAATTTTTTCAATGTGTCCTTGTTTTTTCCACACATTTGCCCATAACTAACCAACCGTCCATAATAGACCCATATCATCTTATACTATTTTTATCAGCTTCTCAAGAGGGTTCAAAATAAAGTATAAAATATAGGGTGTTCCATTTAAAAAAACATAACTTTGTTCTGTTATGCATATTGGGACACCCTGTATAAAAACATACATATTTTTAAAATATGTAGAATAAGTGTGGGTACCTGTTCAAGAAAAGTAGAAGTCGATATCTCTAATAGCAAATAAGTTATAGGGCTTTCACAGAACCCTGGGTCACCCGGTATATACCGGGTGTGGCACTTAAGACGCCTCGGACCATAGCTCCTTTACGATAAAAGCTATCGAAAAAAATCTAAGAACAAAGTGGTGCATAGTTACCGTCGCTATCTTTCAAAAATATTTCTAATCATCAGTGGCGTGCCGTACTCCAGTGGCGTACCAAACTTATGTTTTTTTAAATGGAATGCCCTATTTTTTATTGCAGATTTGGAAAGTGCTCGACGAGTACTTATTTTTTTATCTAACATGTTATACCCTTCACTTTAGCGGTTTCGCTGTTATAACCCCTTCTTTCAAAATTGCGCCCCATTTTTGAGATTTTTTTGTAGAGAAACTAATTGACGCCGGCGCCTAAATTTTGAATTGAGGTACAGGTTAAGACCTCGTATACCTTCACATAATTTTTTTTCGGGTAATTTATGGGAAAAAAATAATTTTTGGTTGATCTTCGCATGTTGTCATTTTTTCCGAAAATTTCAAATGGCACCCCCCTAAAAAAATTACGGCGTTGTACAGCCAAAACTCTAAATTTTTCATTGGTGTAAAAAAAAAAACAGATTGCATAACAAAATTTCGGAGAAAAAAGGAATTTCATCGCAAATGTCGGGAAACGTTTTCCATTCCCAAGTGTGCCATGAGAAAACAAATACACAAATACGGTCAACATAATAGTATGTACCTATTTATTCAACATGATATGAAAAATGCAGATAAAGAAAACTAAATGTTCGAAATGACGACCTTCCTGCTAGAGGCATAACCGCAACTTCGACTCACTGGCTCTAGACACTGCCCTAAGGACTTCTGGTGATATACCGCGGAAAGCCGCGCGGATTCTCTCCCTCATATCCTCGACAGTAGTTGGTACCGTCCTGTAAACCTTGTCTTTGATATGGCCCCAAAGGAAGAAGTCAAGGTGTGAGGTCTGGTGATCTTGGCGGCCACCTCACAGGACCCCCACGACCAATCCAGGAGTCCGGAAACGTTTCATCGAGAAATTCCCGAACGACACAGCTATTATGTGCAGGAGCTCCATCGTGCTGGAAAACTATCTGTCGAAGAGCGGCTAGAGGGACATTTTCCAAGAGATCATCCAAGTCGTCGCGAAGGAACCTCAAATAACTGTTGCCGTTCAGGTGCCCCTCGATGAAATAAGGACCCAAAAGGTGTTCTCCAAGTATGCCTCCCCAAACATTCAGCGATTATCTTTGCTGGTGGTTTATCATTCGCATGGCTTGTGGGTTTTCATCGGCGTAATAATGGTAGTTGTGGCGATTGACATGCCCATTTCTATGGAATGTTGCTTCATCAGAAAATAATACGCGCATAAGAAATGATTCCTCCTGCTCAATTTTGTTGATAGCCCACATGCAGAAATTTTGCCTCGCATGAAAATCTTGAGTTGCAATTCTTGGTGCAGTTGAATCTTAAATGGATGGAATTTGTACTTTTTAAGAACACGATGTACGGATCGCGTTGAAATATCGTGATTCCTACTAATATCACGGATACTGGTATGAGGATCTTCAATAACTGCCTCCAGAACCTGCAGTTCATTATTTTCGGTAATAACTGCCTTCTTTCTAACTCTCCTTGGCCGTTTCACACTTCCCGTAGTAGTAAATCTCTCCAACACTTTTTGAAACGCACGTTTATTTGGATGTGCCCTGTGCGGATATCTCGCAGCGTACACTCGTGATGCCAAGAAACAATTCTTGTTACATTCTCCAAGAATAAATATCATGTCAACCATTTCCTCTTGAGTTCGGAACATTTTTAGAACGTTTATCAAAAATGACTTATGGCTGCTACTGACGTCTAATAATTTACTTTGACAATTACCAATCTTTTGTTTTCTCATGGCACACTTGGGAACGGAAAACGTTTCCCGACATTTGCGATGAAATTCCTTTTTTTCTCCGAAATTTTGTTATGCAATGTGTAATTTTTTTTACACCAATGAAAAATTTAGAGTTTTGGCTGTACAACGCCGTAATTTTTTTAGGGGGGTGCCATTTGAAATTTTCGGAAAAAATGACAACATGCGAAGATCAATCAAAAATTATTTTTTTTCCATAAATTACCCGAAAAAAAAATTATGTGAAGGTATACGAGGTCTTAACCTGTACCTCAATTCAAAATTTAGGCGCCGGCGTCATTTAGTTTCTCTACAAAAAAATCTCAAAAATGGGGCGCAATTTTGAAAGAAGGGGTTATAACAGCGAAACCGCTAAAGTGAAGGGTATAACATGTTGGATAAAAAAATAAGTACTCGTCGAGCACTTTCCAAATCTGCAATAAAAAATAGGGCATTCCATTTAAAAAAACATAAGTTTGGTACGCCACTGGACGCCACTGGAGTACGGCACGCCACTGATGATTAAAAATATTTTTGAAACATAGCGACGGTAACTATGCACCACTTTGTTCTTAGATTTTTTTCGATAGCTTTTATCGTAAAGGAGCTATGGTCCGAGGCGTCTTAAGTGCCACACCCGGTATAATATATATATATATATATATATATATATATACCGGGTGACCCAGGGATCTGTAAAAGCCCCATAACTTATATACTATTTGAGATATATAGATGGAACACCCTATATTTTATACTTCATTTTCAACCTTCTTGAGAAGCTGATAAAAATAGTATAAGATAGTATGGGTCTATTATGGACGATTGGTTAGTTATGGGCAAATTTGTGGCAAAAACAAGGACACATTGAAAAAATTGCAAAGCTAGCGTAATTTTTTGTACACTAAAGAATTTTCCGCATCATGGAGAATAATACAAATCGGCTTTGGTTCTTTTTTGTTCATACTGCTATACAGGGTGTCAACATACGCAAAATATTGGATAACTATTTGTTTTTTAATGGAACATTCTATATATCTTGCCACCAATGGATGGAATTTTTAATAAGCTTTCCAATGATGTACAATTTGTATAATGAAATATTAAGGATTGTTGAGATTTATCCAGAAAAACATTTCTCTTTTGTCACCTCCTGTTAATTTTTGGATTTTCAGCCAAAACTATGCATTTTCTGAAAAAATAATAAGAGACCAAAGTTGTAGAGCGGAAAATTTTAGATCGATATAGGTCTTTAGAATTTTCCAATAATGCGTGCATTGCCCGCCAGAGTACGCAAAATCGTGACCGTGTATGCATTTTAGCGTTTTTCTCAAATTTTTTCTTAATTAATTGCACTTTACTTTATTTTCCACGTCCTCTAGCA